>CM034537.1:52903660-52946373 GCA_020002185.1 Paraescarpia echinospica
AGTGCAAGTTTTCAATTATATGTTAAAATACTAAAAATACAAGTATGGTTACAAATAAATGTATCGAGATTGAGTATTATGAATAGTTTGAGTAATCCTTATAATTATGAAAACATAGTGTTGTCCTTGAACTGTGATTCTACTTTGCTGTATCTGGCATAATTTGTGTAAGTATAGTCATTATTGTTTTTACAAACAGTGCGTGTGTGCCATTATTGTGTAATTACGAGACACACAGTAATCAAGACAACAAAACGACATCGATCTAAACAGTACATAAGCACAATTGCCCACCCCTCATTTCGAGGATATTATATCAGTTTATATAGAGAAGTAAATGTATATTTCTTCTCCAGCGTGTTCTATTCCAACAGCGTTGAATATCTAAAGTATTATATTCGTCGCACCATTCTTCTCCGGTGCTACGACATACGTCGTGCGGACGACCCACTCGCTCCATCTCTCGTACCACACTCGTAGTAGACACACTGAACATTTGACAGATGAAGACAGACATATTTGTCCCACAACGCACATCTGTGAGCGGATTACTGAGACCACTTCTGGGTCGAGATTCCAGAGATTGCATTCGTCACTGCCACAAAGGCGTTCTCAATCAACCAAGAGAGCATAGCATATGATAAGCGGATTACGTAGTTCATTATGGATGCTAATCCACTATGAACACCAATCGATCTGTAGTGCCGTCTAAGCGGCTACCAAATGACACCACTGTTAAGACAAGATCAGATTTGAGACAGAACGCCCCAAACTATATCAATAAAAGTCGCTTCTTCGCCACGAAGCGCTCGTAAGTCAAGTAGACAAACACAGCCCTACAGTTCCGCAATATTTACGAATAATATTCGTACTTATGAATAGTTCTTCTGAACCGTAGTAAACTGATCTCATGTTATGAAACAGTTCATGCATATCATTAGCGAATACCAGAAATTACGATGACTTAACATAGTTAAGGATATTTACTTTGGTATATTGTTAAACAAGTATTATATTAGACATTTCGGCAACATAACAAAATTATAATAATGGCACGATCTTAAGTTTGATTAAAGGCCGTATACAATTAATTGATGCAAACATTTGTCAATTTTAACGCGAAAATAATAACCTTAATCAAACTATCCTGTTTGTTATACAAGAACAAATATATACTGGTACCTATTGGATGCTTATGTTGTTTTGAAAATCAGACAACGAAAGTACTATTATATATATACATATATATATATATATATATATATATATATATATTGGTTTATGTCTGGGCTTCACAACCTTTTTTATTTAACGGCACACTTTCGAGTTTGCTTGATCGTCGAGGCATACCAAAAAAGTTTTGCAAAGACGTTTACACGGCCTTGTTTCCACAGGAGAAATGAGCGGTTCTGAACGGAACCAACAGCAGGAACCCGCTGCAGTTTTGCCATGCATAGATCCAAACGTTAAGTGCCTTTCTTCTTCAAGGCTGATCCTAGTGTCTCACGGTTGTTAAACAGTTGAATAAGTTTTTAGCGATTGTATATGCCTGTTGTTGCTTTCGTCTTTAACACCATTAACAATTTAACACTGGGCTTTATGGGACATTTTATCTTAATTCTGCTCCAGCAACAGCTTTAAGTAACTAAATTAATTCTGCTCCAGCAACAGCTTTAAGTAACTAATGTTCCTGTAAATTCATAGTGAGAACCATTGTTCGGAATCATTACTTTATTTGATACGTCTTCTCACAAATATGACACTTCTCCTCTAATTCTGTGGAGTGAAACAAGGGACGTTATCACGACACACCAGTGTACGTAAACGTCTTTGTGTACATAATAAATACCGTTTCTAAGACAACCAACTCAATTATATGCTGTTGAATAAGAGATAATATACTATGTGGATTAAGTAAACGTGTAAAACAATAAGATCGATACTACATTCGCTTGAATTTGTATCAGACTTGAAACTTGATTAAATTGTCGCTACACATTCATTTACATCGCCTTAATAGACATTTTGGTATATCTGGCACGACTCTTCAGTGGTTTAGTTCATATTTTTCAGACCGATACCAAAGCATTAACATATCTGGCGCACTGGCTTGTCCATTTGGTGTCCCACAAGGTTCTGTCTTTGGCCCTGTTCTGTTTAGCTTATACACTACATCCCTTAGTCGAGTCATAACTAATCATAATATAAATCATCATTTGTATGCTGATGACACACAGGTGTATATGTCACTTTCACCAACTGATACACAGACATCTCTATCAACTTTAAATGACTGTCTCACTGACATCTTGCTGTGGATGGAAGCAAGTAAATTGAAGCTAAATCCAAATAAAACTGATCTAATTGTTATTGGCACAAAACAACAACGAAACAAGGTTGTTAACTACTTTCCAGTTAAATTGCTTGGTAATGATACATCACCATCAGAAAGTGTTCGTAATCTAGGTGTTATCTTTGACAGTGATTTCAGCTTTAAGCAGAACATTTCTCAAATAGGTAAATCCTGTTTCTACCATAGACGTGATTTCCGCCGAATTCGGCATTATTTGTCTTTATCTACTGCTAAAACAATATCAGTATATCTCATTTGCAGTCGTTTTGACTAATGCAACTCACTCCTAAACGAAATTGCTAAAAAGGACATAGTTAAACTCCAACGCTTACAGTATTGTTTAGCACGTGTAGTACTAAAAGCACCTCGTTTCTCGCCACCTCTGCCCCTACTTAGACAGTTGCATTGGCTTCCAGTTACATATCGAATACAATTCAAATTAGCTACTATCACATATCGTACCCTTTCTACGCAACACCCATCCTATTTCTTTAGTCTCCTTCGTTTTTCCGATATCCCCAGGAATCTCAGATCATCAGTTTCACAACGACTTTATGTTCCGAAAACTAAGCTTACTATCGGCAAACGTGTTTTTTCTGTAGCCTCACCCAAAATTTGAAATCAACTCTAATCAGCTTTAAAATCATCTGAAACTATAAATACCTTCCGTAAAAAAAACTAAAGGCTAATTTTATTTGAAATTGCATTCCCACCCTAACATTCGGCGGTCCCTTACTCTAATGACGACTCTTGCGTGTCCCTGTTAATGATTTTGCCCAATGATTCTTGTATGTTGCGCCTCTGAGCTCAGATTCCTGGGGATTTAGGCGCTATAGAAGTTAGTCATTATTGTTATAACTCAGCGAAAATGGCATAAGTCTGCCATTAACGTAAATCACGACAGCTGTATAAATAACATCGGCACGTTCGAAATGTCAGGCAATTATGCGGACATGTTAATCAAAGGCCATATTAGTTGTGACTTACGTTGCCATTACTTAAGCTCGTCGTTTCTAAAATATATTATACACCCATCGTTCAATTACAAGCAAGTGAATTAGGCAGACAGATAACCCGCGTGGGTTTACTAGTGCGCGTAAATCCTCTTGTCTACCTGCTGCTTGATTGTCACAAGACGGGTTTTAGGATGGAACCTTATGTGGACACGAAGGCCGGAAAGCGCATAAAATAGCTTGATGGTGGCAGTAAGTGAGGAAATAGCAAAGCATGGAACTACAGGTTTCCGTTGAAAGAGATGAAGAAAGCAGCAAAAAAATAGAGTGCGTTGGTGTGATCCTTTACTCCAGCTGGTGCGCAGAGCACTACATAAAGTAGGCCTGACTGCATGGTTATCAATATGGTGCATTCAGTGGTAGTCGACATGACATATTCACGTTCTGTCGACGTTATTTGCACCTGAATCTGAGGATCGCCGCCATCTTGGAAGATGTCGCCAGTCTTGGTTACTCGTGCTGCTCGATTCTCGGTCAACTCTTCTCCGTCGAACTCACTAGTTCAGATAGTTTCGTGAGCAGGCGATCGTCTATGTTTCATGTTTTTCTTCGAAATGAACACAAGTGTGACGCGCTGGACACCTTTTACCGGCGTGTCCAAGTAGACGTATAGACGACACACGAAGCCGTGCGTGGGCGTCGTCGCAGACAATATTGTCTTCTTGTACTTGTCGTTAGCTCTCCGTCATTACTGTCCCTCTCTCCATCGCTCTCGCTCGCATCTTTTGTTGACGGTCAGGCCTAACGAATGGTATAATTTACGCCAGTGGATTTTCTTTTTCATATCAATGCGTTTTTTTAACTTATGTTACACCGCGTGATAATTCTCTAAAAAATATTGTCTATAGGAGAAAGCCACGTCTAGACAGAGGTTTCGGTGCGTGTTGTTCGTGCGTGTGAAGTTAATGTAGGCCTACTTAGATTGTTCGACGTACAATAAATAAGAATAATAGTTATTTAGTTTTTTATGAAATCGTGAAACAAACTATAAAATTATTCGGGAAAACTTCAACTTTCCATAACATGTAAACCTATTCATACTTTCGCGAGGTATGCTATATAAACGATCAACCTCATTTTTCCTTCAACAATTAAAAAAAGTGCATCCTCAATAAGTTTGTTTCGCTCTTATCATTTCAATTTGTTGTTGTTGCGAAAAGGCTTTCATTGCATTCTAAAAAGCATGTGATTGAGACATTAAGAGGTTTAAGCCCAAATTTCGACTCGACAATAATTGGCTTTGGCAAGTTATCAGGTGTAACGACCAAAGGCAATTATTTCTGGCATTTGTACAAAATTGTACTCCTACGTACTCTTTGTATTAAGCCCACTGCGGATATTGTTTAAAATGTTCACACACTAAATACATGGATATGAAAGAACCGGATATGTGTTAGAGTGCAGCAGATGAGGAAGCAGATTTAAGCTGACTGCATGTGCAGCATGTTAAACCTACTTAATCCATTTGCCCTCAACATATTTGAACACTAGAACTTAGTGTGGATGAAAATCAGTTAAGATGAAGCTTTAACTGGACTAGTTAAGCGTGTCGTCATCATATCCGTTTCGCGTTGCAGGATTTTTACATGCCTTGCCGCAGTGGTGTGACACTGGGTGAACCAAATCAGCATTGGTTATGATAATAATAATAATATATTTTATTTAATATAGCGCCAGATCCAATTATAAATTGTTCGTGGCGCTTTACAACATGTAGAACCCAGATAGAGGTAATAATGATGGCTAAATAAACATGCATTTTCTAAAAGAAATTCTTAAAAAATTAATATTGGTAAAATACAAATAAATACAGTAATTAAATAGATATACTAAAATAGTGATCATAGCTACAGTTCTAAGTAGAAATAAGACATTGTCAATTCATTTAACTGAACTAATGTACATGTAGGTATAAAATAAATATATAAATAGGTTAATTAATACATAAGAGATATAAAACAAATCAATGCAGAGACTAAACTATGCCACATTGGACAAGAACGAGAGTCTAAAAAAATGAGTCTTTAAGCGTGCCTTGAAAGTAGAGAGACAATCAGACGTTTTAATGTCATTAGGCAGTGTTCCACAAAGTCGCCGCGGCGACCGCAAACGAACTGTCCCCAGCGTTGACATGAGTCCGCAGGACCGTTAACATGTTATTGTTGGTAGAGCGCAGGGCTCTTGTTGGTTTGTATAGGCATACAAGGTCGCATAAATATTTCGGGACATCGCCATGCACAGCTTTATATGTAAACACTAATAGCTTAAAGTCGATTGTGTGTGCTACAGGCAACCAGTGAAGAATGCACAACAAATGCATGGCGCTGTCACTCCGTGGGCGGCGTAGGATCAACCTAGTAACAGACTTGTGCATTCTCTGCAGTCGAGCGATGTTGTTGACAGAAGTGCCGTATAGAAGTGAATTGCAGTAATCAAGCCGTGATGTAATAATGGCGTTGACGACACGTTCCTTTGTCGTCGTTGGGAGATAACGACTCATCTGGTTAATATGGCGCAGGTGAAATGAGCACACACTGACGATGCTTGAAAATTGCTTCTTAAAATCGAGGTGGCGATCCATAACGACACCAATGTTACGAACACATCTTGAGGCAGGAATCGTAACATATCCTACGCGTATCACACTGCCGTCAATAAGCGCAGCGGCAGTCTTTGGCACTACGGGAAGATATTCCGTTTTATGACAGGTGTAGTTTCGCCGTAATAAACTGCAGAAGGGCCAGCAAAGTGCTAGATTCCCCGTGAGCTTTATTGATGGCACAGCAGACCACACACAATATATATGACAACGGCGCACGGTATTACTACGTACGAAGAACGGTCATAACCGCAATAATAGTGTTAAATTATTATAAATTACTGTGGGCAGTCGCAGACCCACTTCGAAGAAGACAAATATGATATATGAATATAACAACAGTAGGATATATGTAATAGATACGAGTATAATGTCGCGACGCTAAGTGACCGATAGGGCCTACATACTACGGCTTTAATTGGAATATGTTGAATGTTTGTTTTCACACTACGGCTACGGCACAAATAAAATGAAACTCGACTGTTAAGGTCACCCTCGGGAATGGGTCAAAATAACCTGAATTGTGCGGTGACCGTATTAGCCGCTAGCGGGACAAATTATGTGTGCTTTACTGTTATAAAACTGATTTGGGACTGTCCTTAATTGCAAGGTGACTGTATTAAAGACGCGACCGTAAAGCGAGGTAAGACTGTACGTTTTTTAAATAGACAAACATCTTAAAACTAAATTCCATGTCTTATTTATGTTCTGAATGATTTATGTTTACATCAATATTGCAGGTCTTACATTACCTAGGCCGCTGCCTCTATCCTAATTATGCTAATCTGAAGCTTTACATAATCCTGCAGTTTAGTTTTAGTAAACACTACACTCGAAACGTGCAAGCACATGGGAGCTACAACTTTATATACACGCTTACGTAAATATTCTTCTCACTGCGCATACATGAAACGGATTACCCGGATAATATTATTAATATATGAATAAAGTTTATGTTATTATAATATCGTGGGCATGTAGAGGGAGGATTTATTTAAAGAGGGCCCTACTTTGAACCGTTCTTTTGTTTCCATGCTACAACAGACAGAGTGCGATATTTTAAATGGCGCTGTAATATTAAAAACACATTATTTTAAACTCATTTGTGGCCTATTATTTTATGGTACTAAATGCAACGCAGATAGGCTGCAGCGTGCAATAGAATTTACCTATCCTGATACTGAATACGTGGTGCGTTCGTGCATTCCGGCGTATAGGTATGTTGTTGAAATTCTGGACACAAAAGTGTTTCTTTACGACGGAAGCATATGACACAATTTCGAAAGTTACAACTGTATGCGGGAATGTTTGATTTGTGAGATGTTACGCAGCATTCGAACTACCCAGATCAATACTTGTGAAGTCACCCGATGAACATTGAAATGAGATTATATCATATTGAAATATTTATTTGAAGAAACTTAAAAAACAAACGCTCAGTTTCAGTCGCTGTGATTGACAATATTGCGAGCAAATGTTGCGGTATTATAGAAAATGTTATGTTCCGGGAAAAAAACTTCTATAGTAATATTATCAAGCGCAGGTGATTTATTGATTGGCCGTTTAAACTGCTGTGGAACCGCAAAGCCAAGCTTCAGGTCAAGATGATCTGCCTCCATTTCATGTGTCCAATACATTTTTATTGGACTGATTGGCCGTTTAAACTGCTGTGGATCCGCAAAGATCAAGATGACCTGCCTACATACATGTTAAGTCTCCTGCATTCGCCGGGAAACTCCCGGAAATCCACCAAATCTCCCGATCTCCTGGAAAGGAGAATCAATCTCCTGGGGCTGGACCCTGATTTTCAGTGAAACCCAAACAATTTTTTTTTTATCTTATTTTAATTAAATCATGCATTGCCTTGACTAAACAACAACAACAACTGTTTAACTGTAATCTTCTTGGGTCTCGCCTGTTGTTGATATTGCATATAAGGCCAAAGGTCAGAAATAGTAAATTAATTACACATGCCTCCGTCACCCAGGCCATGGTAACAAACTATGAAGAAAATACACTGCTAAGTTCTGGTTCTTATACTTGTGAATGTTGTATATGTTTGTAATAAAAGAATATGTATATACTGCCTATACGTAAGGTTCGTTGCACCATAACAATATATATTTAATGTATGAACACATATGCCTAGAACATCAAATGAGTAAAATTTTTCTTCTTTCTACCATACATATAAAGCTACAAACATTTTAGTTTACATATAATTTATTTAATTCTTTTATGTCCACATATAATTTATTTAATGTAACACATTAAATACATATTAACATGCTGTTGTGTGTCATTGATTTAAGAGCATTTGGAAATAAAGCTGATCTGTGACAATTTTTTATAACATGAAATACTTAGATTAATACACAATTCCATAATACCCTGAGACCCCCAATTTCCTGATATTACAAGACCCTCCAATTTACGCATAAATCTCATGCATTGGCATTTCTGAAACTTAACGTTTTATTAAAACATGGTTATTAATGTCTATGGAAAGTAGTCTTTGTTGTTATATTTTAATCCGATTTACGTATAAATGCCTGATTTTCTGAGACCCTCTGATTTATGCATAAATGCCCGATCTTTCGAGGCCAAAAGGGAAAACTTGATGGAAGTCACGCGCAAAATGGTTATTGGACACATCAAATGTAGGTAGGTCATCTTGACCCTTGCGGATCCACAGCAATTTAAACGGCCAACCAGTAAATCACCTGTGCTTGATAATGTTACTATGGACGTTTTTTCCGGAACATAACATTTTCTATAACACCAAATCATTTGCTCGCAATATTGTCAATCACAGCAACCGAAACTGAGCGTTTGTTTTTGAAGTTTCGTAATAAGTAATATGTACTGTTAGGCGCTCCTAATTTGCTTATACGGATCCGTATGTTTTTCTGTTGCGGCGACCACTGGAAAACATGTTTTTGTCAGCCCTCACCTGTCTTTACACTTATTCGGGACACTTACTGCTGTAAATGTTGCAACTAAGATGCGTTCCTGCACAATGCTTCGTACTATTGCATGGGCTGTAGCACGTTGGTGTCACCAACGATGACGTGGACAAGTAAGATATACGACCAGCCGCCAAGTACCACTGTAGAAAGCATACGGCCGTTATCACGCGCACTCTTTGCTTCATAAATCACCCTACCTGTAAATTCGACACAAAGAGACAAGACCCGACCTACGAACGACTAAATACGACACTTCTCGTTAATAAATGGACAGCAGAAATACAATTAACATTTCGCAAGAAAATGTAAACGCGCAGTATCACGAACTCCCCTTCATCAATAAGTCGACACCGCCAGACAGCTCGCAACTCCTATTTCGCCGTCCCTGGTTAATATTGGTCTATGCTTGCCTTACTGGTTAACTCATGTGCAGATAGCTGTTGGTTTCGTTTAATTAAATAGCTGACATTCTTTGGATATTTCGATTTCATTTCACATAGCGTTGTTGGATTTGTTTTAGGGAGATACGTTTTTTCACCCCCAACAACAACTCTTCAGCATCATCCGACATAGCTGCGGGGCCCATGGGACCGGAGAACTTCTGTCGAGCCCGCAACTGCTGCAAGTCACAGGCCTGGTTGCTCCCGCGCGGTTATTGAATATCTGCCGATCTTGCCACATTGGTATAAAACAAACATGAATTACTTGAAGCGCTGCAAGGATGGAACGAGGTGTTCTAAAAGCATGGGCTGGATATGATTAGTTTTGTTAAGACTGAAATGGTGTGGAAGGGAATAAGAAAGAGGAGTTTAACATCAGGTTGGAGGTGAAGAAGACCAAGCAGACCCAAGTTATCGGTGATATGCGTTTGTAGTTGAGTGCGACGAAGGATGTATTTAAGAAAGTGGGAAGAAACATGGGGCAGACAACGTGTTCAGATGGGAAGACTAGTAATTAAAAATGGGCCAAGAGGCCCTGAAGTCCTTTGGACTAATACGTCTATATGTGACCCCGGCTGACCAAATGAGTGATAAGACGGAAAAATTGTAACATTGTTTTCTTTCATCCTTGTAAAGGTTGGGTAGAGTGCTTTACACGGTTTCAAAAATTATGACTGCTACAAAAATTGGCGAAGTTATGGAGCATTGAACATGGTAGGGTTCAAAAAGTGAAAATGAAGAAAACGGCTATTGAAGTTTTACATTATATATGCAAATGGATTGCGTGGAAATATTACATGCATGACATTCAAATGTGGCACACAGTACGTATGTTATGTTGTACTGATACACTAGAAGTACAAATGTGCTGCTACAAAAACTTATCAAGTTATGCCAAATTATGTCTTTATGTGTAAAACTAAGAGGACAGGTTATTTGAGAGCAAAAAGTAGCATCAGACACTGGACAGTGTGACTGCTGCTTGGCTAAATGGATGCAATGGTGCTTTGAAGTTAGTTCTTCTACCAACTATCCTTTTCACACAAGCCTATAGGTTTAGTGGCTGCCAGCACACTACCGAGCCTAAACTACCATGCAGGTGTGGAAAATGTCCTGATGTATTTGAACTTGAGCCACTAATTAACTGTCCACCAAGCAGTAGCAGAGCAGTTTTATAATAATAATCCACAAGTTAAGTGGCAGTGATCTTCTTTTTATCATTCATGTGATGTTTATTGTGAGCAGGGTGGACAAATGGTTATCATATGTGGAAAGGTACAGAAAGAAACTGACGTTCTCTATAAAAAGAACATGTTTGCCTATCAATGGCATGTATTTCCTATTGATGCCGTTTCTGCCGGGCAGAAATCAAACAACCCTATAGGTTATTATTAATGAAATGTGTTTTGGTGAATCATAGTTACAGACCATAATGGGTTATGATGGAAGTAAAATGTTGACATGTTTACTTTTCACTTATTGCACCATGTCTTGCATTTAGAGAAATAATTATAATAGAAAATAAAATGTTGTTTTTAAATACATGCATTGATGAGAAACTGGGAATTACTTTTCTGTAGCCTAAGAATAACTAATTTCACAAACTTCCTGCTTATATAAAACAACTGCATAAAAATAGATATCCATGCAAGACACAAACTCCGCATGACAGATGTTTTGGGAAGGGGAATAGCTTCCCAGCCAGCACCCACTAGACCCCTGGACAGTTGGGAGTACATTTTAAGGGGCCATCCTGAAACAACCAAATGTCAACCATTAGAAGAGTTGACATAGTTCCACTATACACAAGAAATCTGTATTTGATTGAATCATTCTAGTATCATCAGCATATAGTAGAACATATATTTTCAAGAAAATGTCTACATCATCATCACTAAGGTTGTTTTAGATTTCACTAGCTGCCATGTCAAGTCCCTTATAATTATGACTAACAGTTTTCAAAATCATTCAGGTAAATAGCAAATAACAAAGGAGACAAGTGTTCTTGTGATAACACTACATCACATGAGAAGAAGGCTGACACAGCCCCTCAAAATGTGTACACTATCTAGTGATGTGGTTTTAAGAAGGGCCCTCGAGACTATCCCCTAGCAGTAGATTTTGTGCCAGAAAAGGAACCTGGAAGCCTCTGCCAGTGACCAATTACAGATTAGTCACAGTTTCCACCAGGCAGACCTGCCCTCCACAGTGAGGTGTGACAGATGTTGTAGGAAAAGGTATTAGCCAGATAGAGCTGCTCCTGCAGTAGACAATTTAGTTAGCAAATTTAGCATTTTAGGGGACCTTTGCTGCCCTTAGAATGATTCAATCAAATACAGATTTATTGTGTATAGTGGCACTACCCTAAGATGTCTATGCAAAATTAGAGAACAACATACTGAACAGTTTTTGAAATAACAGAAAAGACAATCTCTGATCCATGCAAGACACAGACTCCGCATGTGACAGATGTTGTTGGAAAAAGGTTTGTCATCAAGTTATAAATAGTGCTGCTGCTGCAGAGGACAATTTAGTTAGCAAATTTAGCATTTTAGGGGACCTTTGATGCCATTAGAATGATTCAAATACAGATTTCTTGTGTATAGTGGCACTACCACATGAAATGTCTATGCAAAATTAGAGAAAGTTTCTTAAGAGTTTTTGAAAAAATAGGCAAAATATGAAAATTTACCAGTTTCGGGGTCCTTTTTTGGGGGTCATTAGGTGCCCTTAGAATGATTCAATCAAATACCGATTTCTTGTGTACAGTGACACTACAACATGAAATGTACATGCAAAATTAGAGAACAAGTTGCTGACCAGTTTTTGAAAAAATAGGCAAAATTTTATTTTTGTTACCAGTTTTGGGGTCCTTGGAGGCCCTAGGGAGCCCTTAGAATGATTCAATCAAATACAGGTTTCTCGTGCATAGTGGCAGTGCCCTAAGATATGTCTATGCAAAATTAGAGAAAACGTTGCTGAACGGTTTCTGAGATATGGCAGCTAACGGCAGACGTCGGACACAGAGTGATGGCAATAGTCTGTTGGACCTTCGGCCCAAAGGACTAAAAATCCCTCTGTATGAACGATGCCACCTTTTTGTAATCGTAGCTACGCCATCTGAACAAAAAAAAATTATTATTATATTGATGTTACCTTTATTTGTGCACACTACACCAAACAGAGCCACACACATTTCCGATGGAGGCTCAGCAAATGTTCTCGTGTAATATGTATTATTTATACAAACGATTAGTCTGATATAATCGGCACACAGTGATGTCACGATTACAATAAATAATGGCAAAACAAATTACTTTATTGATCAACCAGTCCAAAAAACAAATACAAAGTAAATTTGGAATTAAACGTTGAAGAAAAAATGCCATAGCTGGTTCACATTACAGGCATGTCGAGCACTTAGACAGGTGATAAACTATGATAATAAATAACCGTTGGGATGTTCGTTCTCAACAGTATCATGTCACAGACACAACGACAGTCACAAGAGAACACGACAGGCAAACTAATGATGAGACAGGATCGCCTTGTTGACAACACATTCTTGGATCATCTCCTAGTAATGATGACACGAATGGATCAATCTGTTGACAATTCCATTCTGGATCGTCTCCCACTAATGTTGAGACGACTGGATCAATGTGTTATCTATCCCTTCTGAGATCATCTCCCAGTAATACTGACACCATTAGATTGACTTGATATCAGTTCTGTTCTGGATCGCCTCCCACTAATGTTGAGACCACTGGATCGATTTGATGTCGATTCCCTCTTGAATCATCTCCCACAGAGGACTGGAACAAGGAAAAGTCAACTGTTGTAAGACAACACTTTATAACAGTATAATAATAATATAATAATACTGTTTTTATATCAGACAAAAGTATATATGTACATACAATACAAATAAATTTTAAAATAAGTAATAAATAACTAAAATACAAAGATATAGATACACATGAAATAAAAATAGATGGTTAATAAGATATATATAAAATGTGCGTCCAACTTTAAGTATACAATTGGGTAGTCCAATATTTAAACATAGGACTTCTAAAATGTATATCAGTATAAAAATAATTCACAAAAAGTGGATTTTCAGACCGTTCAAGATGACATAATAAGCTATATATGGATGAACACATACGTTCATTAAAAGATTTAACTCAGTTTGTAGCAAACATAAAACTTGCACTACAGTGTGATGACAAATTGTGTAAAATTCTAAAACTGTTTTTTATAGGCAACAGTAATACCTTTCAAACTGTTTTTTGTTTTAATTTACACCAAAGACTTGAGGTATACATAGTACCACAGTAAGAGAGAAATAGGTAAGTTTTAATGGTAGAGCTGCAAAGGTGAAATTTTCTTGCTAAGACGTTGGCCTGAGCATATAGGGATCTTTTCAGTCTGGCAATGACGTCATCGTCAGTAAGATTATTGTTAATTATATGACCCAGATATTAGCATTCAATAGTGTGAGGTAATGGACGATTATTGAGAGTGACAGGATGACTATTTTTCATGTTCTGAGGTTTGTTGTCAATAACCATACAATATGATTTGTTGGCATTATTTGTTATGTTAAACATTTCGCCATACTCGGCACAACAATCTGTTAGTTTTCTCAACCCAGAAACACTACATGAAAAAATAGAGAGATCGTCTGCATACATCAAATGATTCATTATGGTTTTAACAAGATTTAACAAGATTGCCATCCAGAGAATTAACTCTAGATGGCAGGTGGACAAGGAAGCCCTTTGGCTTATCGAGAGTCCAACCCTTTTATCTACATATATCCAGCCCTTCTGAGGTATGTGTCGATTTTATTTTTAAACATATTCACACTACTAGCACCCACACAATCATCAGATAATCTGTTCCATTCATTCACAGTCCTTTGTGAAAATGAGAACTTTCTCACGTCTAATCTACACTGCTCCTTTACTAATGTAACTTCATGTCCTCTAGTCTTTCTATATTTCTTAACTGAAAAAAACATATTTCTATCAATATTTTCATAACCATTCAATATTTTAAACACTTCTATCTGATCTCCTCTCAATCTCCTGGTCTCTAGTGTTGTTAAACCACATTCTTTTAGGCGTTTTTCATAACTAAGATCCCTCAGTTTTGGTATCATTTTAGTCACTCTCCTCTGCACCCTTTCTAGCATATCTATGTCCTTCTTGCGGTATGGCCTCCACGCTTGTATAGAATATTCTAAATGAGGCCTAACTATTGTTTTGTACAGCGGTATTATTAGTTCTTTTTCTTTATATGCTATATTTTGCCTAATCAATCCAAGGATTTTATTTCCCTTTGAAGCTGCAATTCCACACTGCTCTGAAACCTTCATGTCAGCACTAATTGTCAGCCCTAAGTCTTTTTCTTTTACAGTAGTACTTAGTACAGTTCCCCCCATTGTATATTCTACATATTCGTTCCCATGTCCTGTGTGAAGGCATTTACATTTCCCAAAATTGAACAACATTTGCCACTTTTCAGACCATTTGATCAACCTGTCAAGATCATCTTGTAAATGCTGTCTATCCCCATCACTTTTAATCCTTCTAAACACTTTTGTATCATCTGCAAATTTCAACACCTTGCTAGCTATATCATCGTCCAAATCGTTTATATATATTAAGAATAATATAGGTCCCAGTACTGATCCCTGTGGAACCCCACTCAAAACTGATTTCCAGTTTGAAGCCTCCCCATCAACAACTACCCGTTGTCTTCTGTCAATCAGCCATTTTTCTATCCAATTAATTATACCATTTCCTATGCCATGGGCTTTTAGTTTAAGCAGTAATCTCTGATGTGGCACTTTGTCGAAAGCTTTTTGAAAATCTAAGTAGATGATATCTACTGGTGATCCATCATCTACCCACTTAGTGATATCTTCCAAAAACATAACATATTTGTTAAGCATGACCTCGCTTTTAGAAACCCATGTTGAGATGGGTTTATCAAGTTATGTTTAACAAGAAAATCCACCATGTGATCTTTAATTAGTCTTTCTAATAATTTACAAATCACCGATGTTAAACTAACTGGTCTATAATTATTTGACTTGTTTCTCGAACCTTTTTTAAATAACGGTATAATGTTTGCTTCTTTCCATTCTAAAGGAACCACTCCCTCTTCTAATGACAAGTTGAAAACTGTTGCAAGCGGTATGCTAATTTGTTCTACAATTTCCAATAGTAGTTTGGGTGGAATACCATCCACTCCAGGTGATTTATTATCCTTCATAGCCCTAATTTTTCTTAGCTACCATTTCTGGGGTTACAATTAACTGTCTTAAATAGTCTGATTCTGCCCCCTTGAACTTAGCCTCTGGTACTGGCAGTGAACTAGTGTCTTCTCTGGTAAACACTGAACTAAAATACTCATTTAGGTCTTCTGCCATTAAGAATCCTTCTGATATTATATTTCCAGCACTATCTTCTAGAGGACCGACCTTATCCTGAACTTTCTGTTTGCTTCGAACATACGCATAAAAACTCTTGCTGTCATGTTTTATATTACAAGCTAATTTATGTTCATAGCTTCTCTTTGAATTTCTAATTTCAGCTGTAGCTTGGTTTAGTGCTTCTTTATAAATGTTGTAGTCTTTGTCATTGCCAGTACGTCTATATGACTTCCACATCATTTGTTTATACTTAATTTTTCTAATGGCTTCTTTCGATAAGTATTTCTTTCTGGTCCGTTTCCCTTGTTTTTTGAAGGGAACAAATTTATCTACGATGCACTCTATTTAATTCTTGTCTGCATAAAGACATCCAATTTGTAATTTGTTAAGATTTACACTTAAGTCATCCATGTAGACATTAAAAAAGTGGGGAGAAAGGATTCCACCTTGTTAACACCATTTGAGACAGTAACAAGTCTAGAAAAGCTCTGACACCATCTGACAGTGAATTTCTGGGTACTGTACCAGTGATACAGAATGCGCACAATGAAAGCAGGACAACCACGGTCAATTAGTTTAGTGAATAGCTTGCTATGGTTCACTTTGTCAAAGGCCTTGGAGGCATCCAACATAGTGACATACATAGAAGAGCCATTCACTATGTAGTGTCGAAAAAGTTCTTTTAATAGAAATATGAGCATCTCAGTTGAGTGATGCTTTTTAAATCCAAATTGGTTGGCACACGTTGTGAAGAAAATGGTAGCCCTTGATAATACTAAAGATTCAAAGTAGGTATTACTTTAGAGGCATCCCTGAGTGAATTAATAATGTCTTCATAAAAATGTGCATAGCAGTATCTGATGGGCTTCATCATTACAATTCGGGTTGGTACAACATAAAACATCATGAGGTACATCAATGGCAGATAAAAGCACACTGGTTTGAGTGTAATAGTTGTGAAGGTCTTGGCGAGTGGCAGCCCCCCACATAGGACAAGGCTGTCGAATTTGCTCCTGAGTGGATGCTTCAGAAGTAGGTAATAAGTTGACAGATATGGTAAAGCATAAGGGTAGGTGGTTCGAAGAGACACAATCATAATTAACTACCATATCAGAGATTGACGAGTGACTGGAGTGAGTGCTGAGCACATGGTCCAGCCAGCCTCTTGAGCCATGAGCATCACTGACATAAGTAAAAGCATCAGAAGGGAGACACTTAATGTCACTTGGAATAAGGTGACATTCATTAATAAAAGCACTGAGAAGTGGAGAAAACAGACTGGGCTTGTTAATTTTATTAATTATGTTACCTGATTCAAATGAATCGCTTTTATCGCCTGTCTCTTGCCATTCGTTCGGAATTATCATCAATCTGATACGGTAAATATACGTTAAGAATGAGAATAGTGGCATTAGACGTGATGATTTTCAGACCAAGGAGTCTTTTTTCATCGTCATGAGCAAAGCCTGCCATGAGGTAGGAAAGGCACTGTTTGGAGAGCCAATGTTCTTGCACTGCAAGAATATCACAGGATTTTAAAATGTTAAGCACGTCGTAAGCACTGTTCCGTGTGCTTCTGGCATTAAATGAAGCAATACGGAGTTGGCAGTCTACAGGGGAGTCGAATCTGTTGTTGTGTGCTTCCTAGGCGGGAAGTACCATCCAATCTTTGTTCCTGCAGGCCAGAGATTGGCATCATAGAGTAAGTTCGGTTCAGCAATGTCCACACAGAGTTTGAAGGATGAATAAGAGTCATGTTTAGTAGAAATTTCGGCACAAGTTGTATCTGCGTGAAATCCTATTAAGAAGTATTCAGCAGATATGAGTCGAACAGGACCGTATTTGAGTCCACACTTGGTAGAATTGCCTGTAGTCATGGTATGTGGTTTATATTTAGATGAGGATGGCTTGAACGGTTTTTGGCATTTCTTGCGACAATCACGGTCCACAGTGGTGGAGGAGTGGTGTTACCCGTGGTTGATGTTGGTTGTGGTAGAGTGGTTGACACATCATCAGCAGCAGGTTGTGGGGTTGACACAGCAGCATCGGCGGATCGTGAGGTTGACACAGCAGCATCGGTGGATCGTGAGGTTGATACAGCAGCAGGGTGGGGTCGTGATGTTGATACAGCATCAGCGGCCGGTAGTGAGGTTGATACAGCATCAGCAGCCGGTAGTGAGGTTGATACAACACCAGCGGCGGGTAGTGAGGTTGATACAGCATCAGTGGCAGGTAGTGAGGTTGATACAGCATCAGCGGCGGGTAGTGAAGTTGATACAGCATCAGCGGAGGGTAGTGAGGTTGATACAGCATCAGCGGCCGGTAGTGAGGTTGATACAGCATCAGCGGCGGGTAGTGAAGTTGATACAGCATCAGCGGAGGGTAGTGAGGTTGATACAGCATCAGCGGCGGGTAGTGAAGTTGATACAGCATCAGCGGAGGGTAGTGAGGTTGATACAGCAGAAGCAGCGGGTCGTGATATTGATACAGTGGCAGCGGCGGATCGTGGAGTTGATACACCGGCAGGTTGTGAGGTTGATACAGCAGCAGCGGCGGGTCGTTGAGTTGATACAGCAGCAGAGTCGGGTCGTTGAGTTGATAGTACAGCAGCAGCAACGGGTTGTGAAGTTGTAGAGCGAGCGGGCTGGGTCACAGGTTGTCTTGCTGGTATAAGTGACGACACCAGCGTAGCAATTTGAGTAGACAATGCGGACATCGAGTGAGCGAGTTGTCTGTAGGATTCATTAGTGTCACACTGTTTATTTTTGCATAGAATGATTTCACGTGATAATGTACACATATCTACGTGATTAAAATCAATGCTTGGCAATTTACCAAGAAGTTTTGAGATGTCGTCGACGTTGTGTTTATTCTTGTCAGACCCTTGTCGTTTAATACGACAATGTTTCGTTGGCACGGAGATGTGAGCATATAAAACGTCTTTGGCAGTTGCAATGTCATCATCTGTAAAATTGTCTAAAACAATGTGATTTAGGACAGATCGAGGCAAAATGTCCATTCGGTTGATATAGAAACATAACAGTTCATTGATGACGACGTTGTCAATCGCCATGACAACGGGCGATAATATAAGTAAAATCACAAATCGTATATAAGGTCTACAAAACCGCATATATCTCCCTAGATCAGATGCACAATGACCGATGTCTTCGATATCTGAGCTTGTAATCCTTGGACACTCGTGAGCAACGCGTAAAAATGTGCGAGATTTACTTTAACGCAGACGCATGAAGACTTATGTCCAGCTCGAACTTTTTTGGCACTATATAAAGTGGACAAAGTGTTGGATGTCGAACATTCTGAACACAATTACTGTCACGTAGCTAAGACATGAATATCAACCATGGATAATTTATGAATTCATGTATAAATAATTCAATTCTCGAATCAACCAATGACATTTTTTGCTAGGGTCTTACTTGCGTCCACCCAGGACAGTGATTTTTGATTGGTTATAGCTTTTTTTTAAATACAAAAGGCCACTGCCACATCACCGAGGACACTATTTCCGTGACACACCAGTGACAGGTCTGACATGTCTGGATGTTGGCAGTTTTCAGTTTACAAAAGATTACTATTCAGGAGTGACTTTAAAGAGTAAAATCAGGCTTAAGAGCTCATAAGAATGTTACTGAAACGGTCCCCTGGGGATACAAGCAGTATCCGTACCTCATCTCTCTCAGTCTTGTCACATTCTGTATGCAAGCATCAGCCGTGAAATCGACTTCTTCCGTTGTCGTGAAGCGGCCGATACCAAACCTGGTAGACAAGACATTGATTCAGAGATTGGTTCACAATATCAATGACACATTTACATCGTAGATCTATGAATTAAAGGAGCAAAGAACTTATGATTGAACAAGTAAAGCATGAGGCACCAATAGAGAAGCACGGCCGCATGCCAGGGGTGGTAGTTGACTACACTACCCATGGCTTTTATCTCATGGAAGTGTTGAATCACTACTTTATCCCATTTATTGTTCCTGTCTCATGACTACAGACACCAGATCAACTACAAAGAGCACTTCCATGAAGTGCTAATCATTGCCCGTCCAACCAGCCACAAGAGGTAATAACAGACAATTAATCCCCAAACAATGAAAACTAAAAGGCAGTAAGACAACTGGGTAAGGCTCCCTGTGATCAATCTACATTTCGACAAATCGATATGGCACTAACACTGACGTAGTTTGCAGCTCCCGTGGCTTGCAAGAATGCTCATATATACATAAGGTGTAGCATGTCACTCTGAATCAGTACAGGTCAAACTACATAGCAAGTAACGAATGCCTGCACCAGGACAGAATGGATATGTTCATCTGAGAACTTGAAAATAGATGCGCCAGAAGGAACGGACCAACAATCCGACCGAATGATAGACGTGTACTGTATTCCAATGTCAATCTTTGACATTATCACAGTCTGCGGCTGCTACACTGCACACTGCCTGAGGCACTACAGTGCCATTATGGGATACCATAAATGATGGCTACGGTGGCCATTACATGTGATCACATTACCACCACCCTCTCACATTAGAGCAGATCGCATTAATGAACAGCAGTTTTATGTTGACACACCTTCTACTAAACGTGTTGTTTGGCATACAGAGAAGAGACATTCAACAATCACATCTTTTTACATGACAATAATTAAAGTGTTTACTGTCTACGCCTGCCAGACAAATTACCTACTCATATTTTTTGTGGTGAAAAAAATCAGAAACCAAATTAACTTTACAAAACAGCAAAACTTGTATGGACTCAAAACAAACACTTGTCATTTCAAAGGCAGACACAGTGCATTCAGTACTTTATCCATGGATCTTATAAGTAACTTTTAGGGGTGGTTGGATACAAATTTGCAAAGTCCCAGAAACCATATCGCATTACGTATCACAACCATGTCACATCGACTGAATTTGGTGGCTATTGCCTGTGGTTTCATGTTGTATCGCTCAAAATCTGATATTTCACGTATGACCCTCCACAGCGAAACGGCTATTTAGTTGCACAGGTCTATTGTATACATGAGCTAAAAATGGCTGTCATACTTTCATGTCCAACAAAATTCTGCAATGTTGACAGAAATACATGTCTTATAATCTCTTTTAATTTCATTTATTTTCCTTGACAAATAATCCAAAAACTAACAAAATACTTGTATCTACAAACCCATATATAGAAAATTTCACAAAACGTCACTTTTTAAGTTTCCTTAAATTTTACCAATAAATCAAAAACTACTTTACCAATAAATCAAAAACTACTGAAGACTTTTCAACCCACACACACATATGTGACCTACCATAGCAAAGTGGGTGGTAAGTCGCAAAATTGTGAAATGGATTTTTTGTACCTTTTTGAAATCCACAGATCATAACCTTTTAATTGATACCTAATAATCTGTGGATTTCAAAAAGGTACAAAAAATCCATTTCACAATTTTGCGACTAACTACCTACTTCACTGTGATAGGTCACATATGTGTGTGGGTGGGGGTGACGGTGGATTGAACTGGTACACTATTTCTCAGGACTTTGCAAAGTTGAGACGTCCCCTCACTTCATTTCAATGCTGGACGCACACTGTGTGAGACAGGACTGAGGCCCAGATACATCTGACATCAGAGTGCAACAGCCTCCACTAACCTAATGGACGAGTGTGCGAGATCTTCCTCCGTACCGATGGCCCGCAGCACATACGATGGCTCCAGGGAGGCTGATGTACAGGCACTAAAAATAGCAACACCATTTTATCACTGCATTACTTTTTTGCTGCCATAACAAATAGAGCGCATGAATAACGCTTCAGTGGAATAGATGCAACAGGGTGTAAATGACAAATAAATGTGTTATATTATTTCTCTGTCCAGTATATCTCAGTCAATTTCTCATGTACGAAGTTGACATTTTGTAGGTGCACTAGCAACCCCATTCGGGTGGTTCATATATCGACATATTTTTAATTCCACAAAAATGTTTCGGTATTGGCAAATTCAATGTAATTTTTTATTTGTTCGATGTTATCACAGATATATTAATACATTCTACGAATAAGTTGTTGGATGTACGCAGAAATTTTGAATACTTTTCACATTATTGCAGTTTTTGTCAATGCAACACGCTCATCTATGTTACCATGATGTGGGCTGGACAAATCTGGGGTGGATTCAGCTTTTTTTGGTGGTCTGTCTAAGTGTTGGAGATGGGTCAATTTTCTGTGGGCAGAATTATGCCCAAAAAAATGTGTACATACAAAATGGGGTTCAAATTTCAATTGCAATTTATTTACTAGCTACATCAAAGGGAAATAAATTAAGGTGACACAGAAAGACAAAAAACATTCCTTGTGAAAGATGTTTTGCAAGTCTGACTCACTGCCAGTTTGCGATTAGCATAGCCTGCCACTGCATAAAATGTATTTACAATTTGAATATCTTGCATGTTTCGTGAGCGCAATTCTCAAACTGTGAAAAATGTTTCAGACATGAAACCTAATTTGTTGGGCAGTATTTCTTCAACATATTAATTAATTTTTACATTAAGAATATTATATTAAGAAATGAGGAACAGACATGATTGTTTTAAATATTATCTTGAGATGCTGACCTTCCAGAAGACAATGCAACATCTTTGAGGGCCATCAGCAGGCTCTCTCCCTCGACATAGGCAAACGACAGATTCAAACAACCTGCAATATAACAATGATATGAGTACATAACATGTGGGCAGTTTAGATATTAGAAATTACAATACACGGTGTTGATTGGTGGTGAGCAGTCTAAACCTCTCAGACTGACCTGCAGTGTCCCGCAGGGGTCAGTTCTTGGACCATTACTGTTCACTATATATATATGACTCCTCTCGCATCGCTACTCAACCACCATGGCATGGCTTACCATCTATACGCAGATGACATCCAACTTTTCCAAGAATTTAGCTGGAGTGATAATATTTCACCCGACACTGCCATCACGAAAATAGAACTCTGTGTTGCCAGTATCCGTCAATGGATGAAAACCAACATGCTAAAACTCAATGAAGACAAAACGGAGATCATCATCATCCAACCGAAATCAGTAATTGAAAATTGTCTTCCTGACGATGTAACTATCGGAAACGTGCGCATGTTACTCAACACACAAGCCAGAAACTTGGGGGTGACCTTTGATTCTAATATGTCCCTTGAGCGACATGTAACTAACATTTGCAGAAATGCACATTACCAACTAGTAATTGAGAAACGATGCGGTCGAAACGAGACCATGTCACGCCCATGCTCTTGGAGCTGCACTGGCTTACTGTGAAGAGTCACATTACTTTCAAGACCCTACTTCTCACTTTGAAATGCCTTCATGGGCTCGCACCTCAATATCTATCAGCACTTCTCTCTCAGTATCACCCGACACACTGTCTACGCTCCTCCGATCAGCTACTCCTTAAACAACCCACTACCCGCACTAAACTCGGCGAACGAGCATTCTCTTGTGCAGCTCCAAGAGCATGGAATCAACTACCACTCACAGTGCGCCAATGCACTAATGTCAATCAGTTTAAAGTGGCACTGAAGTCACATGTTTTCACAAATTATTTTAACATTCGATGATCATAATTTTTGATACCTTTATTTTAATTAATTTAGTATTATAATTAATCTATTTTAGTATTTTAATAGCGTGCATAATGTGTTTATTTATATATTTTAAGACAGTATAGTTGATTTTACCTAGTAGTAATGATTGCATGGTATTTTTAACTATATATCATATGATGTTATTTATATATTTGCATTAACCATTGTACAGCGCCCCAGAACAATTATTTGGATGGGGCGCTATATAAGAAATAAATTGTTATTATTATTATATTGCATTTAAATCTGTAACACACAAATCCAGCCATGTCACATCATACATATTTCCAGTACACAATATGGAATTCTTCTTTGGGAATAATACAGCTGTTTGACTCAAGTGAAAAAAATAATGATAGAGATCCAGTTAAGTTGGTTAAGCAAGACCCAGTATATTTGTGAAAATTAAGATGTGTAACTCGGACACAATTTAACCTAGATTTAAAATGTTACGTCATCTTCACAGACAAACCAGCAACCTGAAGAATTGTCAAAGCCAAAATTAAGATAAGTTAAATAAAAATAGCAACATCACACACATATATATATACATAAATATACTGCCACTATTTTTGTAGCTGTATTTTCTGTAACGATGTGTAGTGGTGGCCTAGTGAAAATAGAAACACCAATGCTGCCATCTGGTGGGAATAGAAAACAGAACAGACACGTGCTGCACCCTTGTGGATAAATGTGTAATACAGGAGACTCACCAGGCAGCACACATTTTGTCTAGAAGAGTAACTCACTATGTTCGTCTATCATTCACCGATGGAAACACACTAGGAATAAGTGAAATGTTTCCAACTCACCAGGATAACACTGTTCGGGATCACCATTCCGGATGACTTCTGGGATGTTAGTCATGATTTTGTTAAGCAGCCTTTGTGATAACATTCTGATTCGCCGGCTGTCATACTACAAACATTGTTAATTTTGTAAATTCACAGAGCTTAATTGCAACATCACTTAATGCACATATATATTATACAAAATATATATTATACAAAATGTATATTATACAAAATATATATTATACAAAATATATATTATACAAAATATATATTATACAAAATATATATTATACAAAATATATTATACAAAATATATATTATACAAAATATATATTATACAAAATATATATTATACAAAATATATATTAACACAGTGAATACAAGTAAATTACTAATCAACATCATTAAAATGTTCTATGGTAGACTGCAGACGTGTCATATTTTATGGATTTCCATTTACAATATGAATTTTTGTGTTGTTTTAGGAAATCCCATCAGTGTCCCATTTACATCAAATGGAAACTACATGGTGAACTCGAGGCTCTGAATGGCATCATTTGTGAGGGCGACAGGCTTTTCTGTCTAGAGTGAACGATGAAAACGAAGACTTCAAATGGAAACATTGTGTTAGTACAGTTTTGTGTGTTCGTTAACAAGTGTGTGTGTGTGTTTGTCATATATAACATCAAATGTCAAAAATACAGTAATAAAAGAGAAAATAATGTTGATACTAGGCAGAATCCAAACAAAGCTACCTGATTTGGTTTAATGGAGATATATTATATAACCAATGCCAAATCTTCCTGGTAATACAGATTTTAAATCAAAAATACATGTTTAACCAAAAAAGTGTTGCCTATCTGAGCCTGGACAGTAAAAAATAAGTTAAGTTTAGGTAACTGACTTAAGAATCATGATGAGAGTTGCCACAGCTACCTCCTACCTCCATCTCCTCCTGGGCCAAGGCACATGCCGCTCCAATCCCCACAACAAGGGGGGTTGGAACCGTGCCACTCCTGATTCCCCTCTCCTGCCCCCCACCACTTTGGAGGGGTTCTATCCGTACCCTGGGGCGCCGCCGCACATATATGGCACCAACACCTGTAACATTGAACAGGTAAATGACATGAGCAGCAGCCAGGCTTGTTAACAAATGCATGTCAATGCATTTGAATGCAAATGTTTCACTTGATTTAAATGCAAATGTCATTTACCAGGAACACATTCAAATGGAAATGTTTTGGGGTGGCATTCAAATGCAAATGGAAATGTTTTGGTTACACATTTGCAAATGCATTTGAATTAATTTCAAATGTTAATATATATTTAATGTTACATTAGACAAATTATTGGGGACAAGTAAACTAAAATGTTTGTGGTTTTATAAGTATGATAGAAAGAAGAAAAAGTCGAATAATTTGATGTTCTAGCTAGGCTAGCTAGGCCGCAAGCGCAGTTTACGGTGCTCGTCTTATTAGTCGTCTAAAGCTTATATATAATGTCAAGTACTGGCAAGATCCAGGAAGATTATAGTTAGGCAGTTGTTGTTTTCTAGTCAGATGATGATAGAGAAGATGATGAACTAGTAATTATTAATCAGTCGTCATATTTTGATGATGAACATTTGACTCATTATCTACAGAGGAATCATGATACCTTTTTAGTCTAAATTGCCAGTGTAAATGCAAAATTTGATGAAATTAAGGTAAAGATAGAAACATTCAGAAACAATGGGTTGGAAATAAATGCTTTTTGTTTACAAGAAACCTGGCTTGCTGATAAATCTGATACATCATTATTTCATATAGATGGTTATACGTTGATGTCAAGGCAAAATATATTTAGCAATATATTTAAGTAATAAACATAGACAAAAAACAATAAACATATATGATAACTCTAACATTTGGGAAGGACAATTTCTCAAAATAACATGTTATAATAAGAAGAAAACATTATTCTTGGAAATATACATAGACCCCCCCCGTCAATGAAAACTACCGAACATTTATTGATGACTTTCGTAATAAATTAGTGAAACCGGACAAATTTAAAGTGACGTTATAATTGCAGGAGGTTATAATATAGATTTACTGAAAATAAACGATAACCCATAATTAGCGAATATTTTGACACAATCACTTCACGGTTTTTTCCCCACAATTACTTTATAAACTAGACTTTCAAACTTCCATGGCACACTCATAGATAATTTTCTATTTAACTTGTTGAAAGAGTTTTTTAAAATCCTCAGCTGGTATATTAATAAGCAACATATCTGATCACCTTCCTTACTTTATTTTCTTGGACTATGCTCAAACTGTCAACACTCCGCCAAGTTTATACAAATTAAACAAAACAGTCCTGATGCAATTAATAAATTTAAATTTGAATTAATACATTCAAATATTTGTAATAAGCTAAATAGTGACGTATATGCCAATCCTGATGATAACTAAAATATATTTGAAGAAATTGGTACCAATGCTATAAACAAATTCTTACCCACTAAGATAAGAAAATATAACAAATATAAGCATAAGAAAACGTCCTGGATTACTCTAGGAATCATAAAGTCAATTAAATTTAGAGATAAATTATATTTAAAACTGAAACAAACACCTGCAAATACAGAACAATATGTTATACACAAAACTAATTTGCATACTTACAATGGAATTGTAAAATAAATATTTGAATAGCCAAACAAATACACTATCAGTAGTTTTGAAAAAGTATAAACATGATATAAAACAAACATGGAGTATAATTAAAGAAATTATTAAAACAAAATCAAATTCAGACAAGTTCCCTGATTCTTTTAAAATTAATGGAGATATTATAATCAATTATTTTTTTTTTTTTACGAACATAGGTCGTACCCTTGCATCTAAAATAAGTAACACTGAAAACAAATCTTACAAAGATTATTTAAACAATCCAAGTACATACGCTTTCAATTTTAAAACAATAGATGTGGACACTACAAGAACTGTAACTGATCGTTTAAATTTAAATTAAAAATTGCCAAAGTTGTTCCCCTTTTAAAAAGGTGATAACTCTATATTTGATAATTACAGTCCAATTTCTATCCTATCAGCTATTTCAAAAATATTTATTAGAACTATGTTTGATCAAATACACGGATATTTCCATTCCAAAAAACTATATTACAGTAGCCAATATGGGTTTAAGAAAAAACATTCCACTGAACTGGCAACTCTGGAAATAATAAATCGAATTACACAAGACATTGATAATTTCAAAACGCCTATGAATATCTATCTTGACCTATCAAAAGCTTTTGATACCATCGAGCACAATGTACTATTACATAAATTAAAATACTACGGACTAAACGGCAAAGCTGTAGGTTTCAGCAAAAGTTATTTACTTAATCATAAACAATATGTTGAATTTGAAAATGTCAAACCTGAAGAAAGTGTTATCACCACTGGTATTCCCCAGGGGTCTAATTTAGGACCCCTCTTATTTATAATATATATAAATGATATAGCTCTTTCTAGTACCCAATTTATGTTATGCTGATGACACGACCCTTACTAGCACATTAAACAGTTTTGATGGTCCAGATATCCAAATCCAAAGTAATAATGTAAACATCGAACTTAATAAGATCAGTAACTGGCTAAAAGCCAACAAACTCTTATTAAATGTCAAGAAAACTAAATTCATTATATTTAATATGCCTCAAAAGAAAATGTATATCCCCTTGTTGAAAATAGATAGGGAAAGCTTTGATTGTGTAAGTGATTTTTATTTTTTGGGAATAACATTAAATAGTCATCTAAACTGGCAGTCATACAAATAAAATAGCTAACAAAATAAATAAAACAAACGGAATTTTGATTTAAATGTAAAAAGCTAAGTTCTTATATAGCGCAGTATCCAGTCCTCAGGACTGTTCAAAGCGCTTTACACTTTACTCCCTGGCAGGTCTGTTCAATCAAACACCATCTCGACTTCTCTGGGAAGCATTCAGCCATGCTGCAATTAATGCATGAAGACTATTCGTACACAAATAACCACCACTGTCTATAGTCAAGTACTCATTCATACAGCTAAGTGAACTGAAGCAATGTAAAGTAAACAAACTTGCCCACAAAACATACTATCTACTATGTACACATCCCTCATTCTTCCTCATATTAATTATGGCATTTTTGTTATAGGGTCATCAAGCACATCAAGTTTTTAATTTACAAAAACAAACAATGAGAATAATTTCTATGAGTAGATACAATGCACATGCAGGTCCGATTTTTTAAAAACAAAAATTTCTCAAACGGGATGATATTTATAAAATGCAACAACTGAAATATTAAAGGGACTAAAAACACATATTGCTTGAATTCATATTATATTACATCCTGCTATCTATTTCCATGTCCATCAAGCCAAAAAATTCAATGAATTAGAAATTCCACATTTTATGCTGAGCAGCCGGACGTTTTTGAATATGCATATTTTTGGCGTGCTTTTTGGGATGCCGAGATGTGATGTCACATATGACCCATACTCGCATCAGGCCGACCCTTTCCATACATTTAGAGCATGTTTACAAAGATAGCTTTCGGGTCGAAACGAGAGTCAAAATGAGTTATTGTGCGATATTCTGATGTAATACAAACACTAATCATCATAGAGGAACAAGCAGTTATCTTACGGATCCACATGAATCCAATTTTATTCAAAACAATGAATGCGAATGGATTTTCTTTACTCTTTTTTTTGTTTATGTTTTCACAAAATAATATAAACCAAATCATTTTGTATACTATAACGCACTGTTTGTAAATATTTTATTTTTATTTTTGTAGTGTTGTTAACTGACCAGTGCTTCAAGAACAAAATGTCTGACAGAATGTGTACATCTAGTCAAGTCTACGTACTGGGGTACATAGCTTCCCAGTAGAGAATCCTTGCAGAGTTCAAACATTAAGTTGCAGCTGATTTTGGGTTCATAGAGACAATGGCTACAGCTGTTTGTAGGGCCTTAGCCAGTTAGCATGGTGTGGCTGGCAATGTTGCAACTAATGTTTGCTGAGAGGGTGCAGTAGAACCTGTCCAAAGCTCAACATTTCCTTTGTTCCTTAAACACATTGCAAATTGGCACCTGTCAATACTGGTCAGGCTGTCTGACTTCAGCCACCATACTTCTTTAGCAGTACTTGACACTGTCCATTGTGAAAGTGACAATGATCTTTATTTACTAACTGATGAATAATAACGCTTTCATCTCATTGACTTCACGCTTTAAACAAATACAAGGATACACCTGAACTAGTAACTAGTCAACCTGTTTGCGTTAGATGGATATTAACTATCTTTCTAAATGGACTAGGTTTAATTACAGGAACTAGCCAATGGTAATCTGAGTTATGGACTTATTCCTGAATAATACTGATAAATACCAGATTTCCCACTGCCCTGACTACAACAGGTTTTTCCCAGAAATGTGCCAACCCTGGGGGGCTCCCATGTTGTCTTAATGGGAGTCTTCTTGACCTTACAGTTATGTTTGTACATTTGTTTTTATGTACATTTATGGTCAAAAATAAATTTGTCTGTCTGTTTAGTCAGTGTGATTTAAACAACTCCCTTTGTTGTCTGAGCAGTCTTGGCCTGGTGTCCCTGTTCCTGAGAATTAGCTCAGGCTCAGACTGGATTCAAATGCACATTCAGGCTCAGACTGGATTCAAATGCACACTCGAAAGGATGATGATGACTGGGTGAAGGGCTGTACAAAGTTAGTGGTGGAAGGGACAGCTCCCGTCGGCAGACCAAGGAAGACCTGGCAGAATTCAGTGTCTGCAGACTTGAATCTGATGGGTATCGACCATCGGGATGCACGGGACCGTGTCAAGTGGAAGAGGGCAATTGGAAGAAAGGCGAACCCAGCATAGTCTGGAAACACCGCCTCTAAAAGATGATGATGATGATGATGATGATTCAAATGCACATTCAAATGCGTTTGTTAACAAGCCTGATGAGCAGATAAGTAACGGATTCGTTAAATGTCATAAAATTACACAATTTAATGTATAGAACATTGTTGAATATTCTCAATCAGTTTGCTTTATTTCTGAAATATGTATTCACTCCAACTTCATAATAAGCAGGTTGATGCCTAGTTATAATCTTCTACAAACCAGGATTTGTTTTATTCCAGAAGAAACCTATTTCTTCCAGGATGCCTGGAAGAAATGGGAAGAAAGGGGTTTCTTCCACTTTCTTCTGGAAAAATTCAGAAGAAACTGGAAGAAAGTGGAACATAGGGTTTAGACTATGGAAACTATTCCGATATATTTTTGTATTGATTTTATTCAAGATATAAATTATATTTAATGCTTATGATATTAGGATACATATAAAGTGTATGCATGTTGATGTTTTTGCTCATTTGTTTGTGTTATTTGTTACCTAAAGGCTATATCCAGCATGGTTTCCTTTTATCACCCACCATAAGCCATGTGGTGCATGCCACAATGACACATTTAATCCATTCAATATAGAAATTAGGCCCATCAATTAATCTCCACTAAGTCATAGTTTTATGTTGTGTAATTGTGTTAATCATTTGCCATAATTGAGACAAAATATAAACTGACAGACATGTTTCGAATATCTCAGTCATCACCTGCTTATCACAGCAACTCTGCCCCGACTTAGTGATACATGCAAACTATTGAACCATTGAGCAAGAAGTAGCTAACTGAACTATGTGGCTGTCAGGTCTGGTGGATGTAATACACAAGAACTGAAACCATTTATTGTTCTACTATGTGGGAACATCTAGACAAACCTAACTGTCTGAAGTAAGAAGCTGTAAGTGACACGTTAAACGTACTTATGATAAAGAACTGTATTCTACAAACACTGAAGTTAACTACAACACAAGTGAAAATCTTACATAAATAGCCCATATATGTGCCAGAAATAATAAGTCTTATTTAATATGTGTAATGGAGTTACAATGTTAAAAACTATATGTTATATCAATATCACTAGCTTAAAATAATTTATCAGGATATTTCTAGTTACATACATTTTCTTCTGAAAGGAACCATAAAAAAACCATTGAAAAAAATGCACTTCGGAAGAAACTGCAAACCCTGATACAAACCTGGTTAGATTACGTTATTTTAAGGTAGCTGCGGGTATCATGTCAGTTGATTTCTTTATTTTTTTCTTCATAGAACATTAGTAGGTGTCAGTATGAACATGTGTAGTTTGTGTACTATTAAAAAAACCAAGGCACTATCACCATATGTCACCAATCAGTCCTTTCAAAACTAGTATTTCTAGTGTGTCTGTGGAAAGTCCCTTTTCAGATTCTTGGAAACTGACAATGTTTCCATAGTGACGATCACGTGTGCGTCAGCCCAGTTCAAACATAAATTCATTCACCATGAATGCAGATCATATAGTCTGGTTATTCTCATGCCACTATGCTGTTGTATTATAATTACCTAAATGCATCACGCTGTCAAATCACCAAATACTGGCGGTAGTTTTGTTTATTCTCCGATAATGCCCGACCTCAGCCGCCATTTGCAATGACACGTGACTGACCCCAGCAGGTGTCAATCAATCTTGTCTACCACAACAAGTTCAACACATGGCCCTTCGTAACACAATATCATGAGACAACTTGACAGGAAAACCTTGGGGGGAAATCTCAGTAATAGAAGTGTCTGTCAAACTGTGTAAAATAAGCCACATGCCAGTAAAAAAGTCACATTTCTAAGCAAAAATAAGCATCTGGTGACACCCTTATAATTGTAACAACCAGGAAGTATTACTTAATGTAACTTTTTATGAAAACTACAATACTTACAAAGCCATAACTTGGCATATGAACTCTACTTGTGTTTACCCAAAATTGCAAGGAATGGTTTTATATTTGGTGAAGGGGTCGTGCCAAAAATGCAGTACGGATTTTTGCTGTCTTTCAACACTGTAGCAAAATGTTTATGAAGCTGTATCAAACTTAATATGCATTTGTTTACAAAAAAAAACCGTAGGAATGTCAATAACATGTTTGTACTTACAACCATACAAATTCTTTTGGGGAGTTTCTCAAAATGAAATAAAATGCCATTTTAAGATGATTTTTTACATATTTTTTAATTGTCTTTAAACACATTTAAATATCTCTAAACAACATAAAAAATCAATTCTTTTTGGTCTGGAGTAGTCAGGGGTAGAAATAACTCCAAAAATTCTGGTAGTCAGCAGGACTACCTGGTTGGAAAATCTGGCAGTCCGCAGAAATATCTGGTAGTCCACAAATAGCAAAAATGTTTTGCAAAGTAATGTGCGGAACACAAAATTAGAAAATTGAACATATTTAATGTACCAAACAACAAATGTACACCAATAATATAGATACACCAACACCAAATGACATATTTTGTGTATCAAATGACGCATTTTCCGTTTAAAAATGGCATACTGGCTAAAGAAGTCCATTTCTGTTCAGAAAAGAAATATTTTATTTCTAAGTTACCTTTGAAAAATAATACATTCTGTGAAATATCTAAAATATCACAATGTTATGATCTCTGCATCCAAATAATACTGTTTTACGGTGTGGCTAAATTGTCCAACTACATCAATTTGTACAATATTAGTAACAACCGTACATAAACAATTGAGGTAATAAAATAATTCCTGTCGTACAATTACATATAAATGACTGATTGTTTATATAAGTTAGCAAATGTGTAAGTTAGCAAATGTAAATTATACAAGCAATCATATTAACAATTATGAATGTTCAAATCACTGCTGTTTCACTAATAATTTTGTTCAAACATAATTTTTTTATCTAGCGCTATATATGACGCCATCCAACGGAATTTGTTAAAACTACGAAACGCGGACTTTCTCACTTTGAGCCAGTGTAACCTAGGCTATTGTTACTCCTTCGCCTTTTGTGTTCGAAGCCGGAATATGTATACTTATGCGTGTGTTATAATTATGTGACAACTACATTTAATTAGCAACATGTCTTCCATATGCGCTTAGCGGACAGCCAGGCAATGATCGCGAAACGGTTTATGTTAGTGCCTTTTGCGCGTGTCCCAGTTTACATCAGTTGACGCGAGGTAGCACAGGCGCCATGACACTTCGCAACGATTTGCCTTACGTTGTTGCATATTAAACGTTTGTTTCAAAATATCTCCAGTTATCGATGAAAGAGGCGGTGCTTCTGCTCTTTTTTGTGATCACAGAATATCCTTTTCAAAACGTAAATACCGCGATTTCATCCGTTTTTGCGATCGCTGAATTTCCGTTTGAAAACAGAAAAGGCTAGCCTAATTCCGTTTCAAACGCCAACTCCGCGATCGTGAAAAATCAGTGTCCCTAGATCAGATTATATATATATATCCCGCATGAGACCGATGAGTAACAAATATTCCCGGATTTAGTGGACTACTGCTGATGCCAACTTCGGTAGTCCGACCAAATTTCTGGTAGGCCCCGGACTACCGGACTGCCGCTTTTTTGAACCCTGGTATTGTTTAGTATCTGAGGCAAACTCTGATAAAAAATGGTTAGCTTACCTTCAAAACTTATATTAGAAATGATTAATTCAAAAGAAGCATATAATAGCCGATGCAGCCACCTTAATCTATAATTTCCGCAGGAGGTCCTATTAATCCCCTGTTCTGCCCATGATTGCATCAGTGCGCACACCTAATGCCTCGATGTAAGAGGTGGTCACATAACTTTTCCATACTAAAAACTGTGCATACAGCATTGCAAAGAAAACAAATTGCTACAGTAGCGCCACCTATCACGTGGAACATATATTAATGCACATTGACACAAATCAGAACTGGCCAGCGAGACTGCGGTTTTGTATCGGTTGAGGATCGCTCAAAATCGCTACATATAGGCAGGGTGGGTGGTAGATTCATACTAAACACTTTGTTCAACTTTTCAAACAGATGCGACCACCCTTGTCACTGTTAATAGAGTGCTTGGTCACACTCCATGCTGCTGCACCAACCTTTGGGTCCATAAATCTTGTGCCCGCTGATAGACATGAGGTCAATGTGCTGGTCATTGACGTCGATGTGGATTTTGCCGACCGCCTGCGCCGCGTCTGTGTGGAAGAATATCTTGTTGGCTCGGCACAACTTGCCTATTTCCTCGATAGGTTGTTTCACTCCTATCTCATTGTTCACCATCATGATGGACACAAGGACTGTGTCTGTCCGGATTGCTTCCTCAAGAACCTGGCGTGGTGATTACATGCACAGATTGGATAAAGCGAGGTTGTTGGTTCTTCGTTTCTGTAGTATAATGTTCTTAATAATACAATAAATATGGCGAAGGTATACTGCCCATCGAACTCTGTTTAATAAGCCTGAAATGTGATTCGCAAATAGAATATTGTGCCCCAAATTGTATAAATATATAACATTCAAGTAGTAAATACTGATGTAGTGGAAACTGGTGGAGAATACCGCAAGTTACTGGAAGTGCTCTTTAATAATGGACATGACTGGTTTAATTCCCACAGATTATACCACAAGATGGAACAAAGTACAACTGATTAATTAAACTTCCTGCAAATAATTGACACTAATTGATTGACAGGATGATTATAGGTATCAAAACAGACATGGCTGCTTTAAATAAGAAATGCTTACCTTGAGATCAATGATTCCATTGCTTTTTACTGGCAGGTAGGTGACTTGGAACCCTTCCCCCTCCAAAGCACGACAAGAGTCCAACACACATTTGTGTTCCTAAAATTGAGCACAGTTATATTTAGGATGAATCATGACCAGAGCTGGGACGTTACTGTACTTGAGTTTACTTTTCGTGAGTAACAAAGTATATTTTTTAATGAGTACTTTTACTTGTAACGAAGTACAAATGTGTGTACTTTTCATAAATGTAACGAAGTATCCATAATTTATGCATTAAAAATTTGGAGCTCCAAAAATATTAGTAACGAACGATAATGCCTGAAGACCGGAACTGGTTTCCGCCAGCATATATCTATAAATAGATATCAGCCGGAGCAACAACTGGTAGTCTTTTCTGATTGGCCTATCATTGCCATTACCAGGCATGATCACCAGGTGGCGTGAACATTGCCAAGATTATGTCATTCGCGTTCAAAGATTTATCATGGAAGGATCAGCCAAAAACGATCATTTGCAGCATCCATGGCCATACGTATCCAGTATGTTTGAGATTAAGTCAGTTCACGGGGCGTCTGTTAAGTTGATCTGTTTGTTGTGGGCGCTGATATGCCAGATCTGTTGATCACCTTCAAACCATCCTTACAAAAGTGGTCGGTAAATTATTAGTGTTAGACCTACGCAGCTAAAAGGTATTCTTGCCTAATTTTTGCTGTGCAAATATATTACACCATAACACGTTGTTATTTGTACAAAAGGTGCAGGTGCATTTAATATGACCTGACTAACGCCCCGAATTGCATTAGTGATAAACGCATGTCAAAATTCACACATTATCGCCCCAAAACATTCCCTTCGCTGTGGCAATTTAAACAGCTAATGGTTACTCAGATTTATCTTCATAATAAACTAAGTATTGTTAGGGTCTATAAATGCTGTTTACATGTATTCTTGGTTCATGTTTTCAATATTTTGTCTCACATATGGACCTCCAGGCCTGGTCGTAGACAATAATATTTAGTGTTCACTGTACACACTACTGAATAGTGTATTACCATTATTTTATTTCTTTTGTCACTGTCTTGCATAGTATGCATAGTTTGTTTGAGGAGCAAACCTGTCACTGTATCCTGCTGAGGATCCTGTCCTGTTCAATAAAGTGTTTGTTTTGCACACTACTGAATTTACTTGTTTGTTCGCAGTGGGTGACCATGTCAACAGTTTTTTCAAAAAGTACTTTTGCATTTATTTCAAGTATATTTGTTTACTTTTTAATTGTACTTCAAATACATTTATCAAAAAGTACTTTTACTTTTACTTGAGCAGCTTTTTCCAAAGTTACTTGTACTTTTACTCAAGTACAAAATAAATGTACTTGTTACAGCTCTGATCACGACAAATGCTAATTATGGTGCACTGCACTTTTGAAGATCATTCTCTTTATGTTTCCTACTAGAAATACCTTTCCAAGAATGTGTCGAAGATTCAACAGATATCATAGAATCATGACAAATGCCAATTAAGGTGCATTTTATAAGATAATTCTTCCTACTAAAAATACCTTTCTAAGAATGTATCGAGGATTCCACAGCGAGCATGATGTCCAGTCTTCAGGACTGCTCAAGGCATTTCACTTCACCTTCTCTCAGTCCTCTTCATTCCAACATTAATTACATGTCTCTCGGATCATGTGTGTTAGTCTCGCTTAACCGACTCTTGTCCGACTGTGTGACTTCACCAGGAAACAGAGTCTGACCGAGAACATGCGTTATGAATGCATGCATCTAGTACCGCTTCTACGGTTTTCCCATCTCATAGCGCCTGGATAATCGAGGCTAGTGCAACTTGAGAATCCATTTTGCAGCAAATGTTTTGGGCGAGCAGCCAATCAACGTCGTTATCGAGATTCTTAATCCCAATATAAATTAGGATTTAACTTTTCTGTTTATCACTTGTGTCAATATAATCAAAGTTTCCAATGCGTAGCATAAACTTATAAAGTTTACTCTTATTTAACTATTAGTTTTATTGTTAGCCTCAGAGCCAATGATTGTCTCTACCTGGATTCAGATGTAAACTGGGATCAGTGTCGTACAGTGAAAACCAGTGTTATCTACCAGGCAGTAGAATAGGAGCCCTACAGTGCTCCCATCTCGCGGCACCTGGATAATGGAGGCTATGTGTGCACACAATATTCATGCAAGATACACCTCAAGATGGTGGTGTGTTAGTACTGCAGCGTACTCACTGTTTGTGTAGTTAAGACGTGTTTCTTCTTACTCTTGTAGAACCGCGACACACCCTTAATTGCGATGTTGTTCGACTCTGTTGCACCACTGGTGAATATGATTTCCCTTGGGTCAGCTCCAATGAGATCTGCTACTTGCTGGAAGCAGTAGACAATCACTCATTAGCATCTTATCACAATCACATTAGTCATGAGATCAATTGGAAACTAATCTAAACAGTCTTAATTAAAAAGTATTTGCTTTAGAGGTTTTCAATAAAACTTATATTTGACTGAAACAAAATTATCTTAATAATAATAAACTTTATTTACACACCATCAAATCCGGGACTACTGACCCGTTCACGGGTTTTTACAAATCGAAATTATCTAAGAATCATAAACACTGCATTTAACCATTTCGATGCGAGAGCCTGCTGCAGCGGGCTACCGATTTATGACGTTTGAATGCGATAGCCCTCTGCAGCGGGAATAGCACCGCAGCGGCTTATTCCCTTACTAGTTCAAATTAACATCAACAGTAGCGCCACCAAACGACATCACTGGAACTGCAGCGAGATACCGATTTATGACGCTTGAATGCGATAGCCCTCTGCAGCGAGAGTAGCACCGCAGCGGCTTATCCCCTTACTAGTTCAAATTAACGTTAACAGTAGCACCACCAAACGACTATCACCCGAACCGCAAAATCTTGAGCTTTCCATTGATATAAATATCGTAGGATGTTTCTATGCAAAAAAATCAAAATATTTCAGATTTTTTACTTCATGAATGAACACGCCAGCATGGGCCTGTGATGCGCGTGGTGGCTGTTTAACATGTAATTGTTTTACTGTGCGTTGTCTTCATAAACAACAAGGTTGAATCGAGGTGGACGATGATAGGGGTAAATACATCATTTCGTTGATTTTGATAAGATATAATATTACAAATAACATTCCAGTTTTGGATTATTATATTTACGTGGCGAGTTTGTTTGTGAGGCACTAATTATGACGGTGCACTATCACAATGGCATCATTAGTGTAATTAATGCACTCCTGATAATTTATACATGGTTGTTATATTTCTGTTCTGTTGGCACTGTCTGTATTTTTTTTAAAGGGTAGTTTTAAAAGCCACCGCAAAATGATTAGATATAAAAAGTCACAGACCTTCCATTTTTTTTTCGAATTGTATGTTCACGATTTACAATACACAGCACGAAGATAATCCAGGATTACAAAACGTTTATAAATAGAGATAATAGACAGACCAGGATCAGCCACACACAGCAGCGCTACAACCTCGTTTTCGACTAAAATGTCAAATATTTTCCAGCTTGGCAAATAGGAACATGCAATATTTTATTGGGCAATGCAGGCAACCCAAAATAATTTATGACAGTTCTGGAAGCCATGTCTGCTTATAACTGTACTGGTCAGCATACTGTCTAAGGAATCACTTCTATCTATAACTGTACTGGTCAGCATACTGTCTAAGGAATCACTTCTATCTATAACTGTACTGGTCAGCATACTGTCTCAGGAATCACTTCTATCTATAACTGCCCGCTTAAACTCTGACTTGTTGACAGAACAGTGAATTGTCACCCTGCTAAGCTCTACACACCTGGGGCCAGTTTCTTGAAGCACTCAAGTTACACAATTACTCAACATCATGTATTTGTATAAACTCCTGTTTGCTTATTAAAAAAACTGCATCATTTTCTAATTGTTAAGAACGTTCTTAGCTGTTTCATGAAACGGGCCCCTGAACAACCCATTAGTATCTGACTACTGTAGTGATTGGAATCACTGCTGTGTGACTTGGACATAGAATGCAAGATCCTATCAAGATTCAATGAACAGTTAAGTGAGTCAATGAGTCTTTGTTTTTTTAGATATATGAGCATTGACTGTACGTTTTATCAATGACATGGTCAGGCACACTACAAAGGAACTCGCCAGCTGTCATTTACACACACTCATCCAATGAAAACTGTACAATCCTTTACCTTGCGTGCGTTTTCCATTCCAGTCTCACTCTCCCAGCCGTAGGCGTGTGTCCGAGAGTGTGGATTGCCATAGAAGTTTGTGAGATAAGGCAACATCGCATCCAGAACTCTCGGATCCTGGGTCACATAAAATAATAGCAATCATAGTTATATACACTATGCAGTATAATGCAGCTATATGTGTCAATGAGACTTGTAAGATCAAGAAAATGTTTCACAAACACCTAAAAATGTAATTAATAGATATAATTAACTTAAGTTTTTAAAGTATATTTTATTATTACAATATTATTAAATTTCTAGAACCATGAGTGTGTGTACAGCCTATTTGACTACCATATTCTGATGAGGACAATGTGGATATTACCGTTGGTGTTGTGGCTTGTACATCAAGGTAAAGTGGTCGTAACTCATCAGTTTTTCCAATGACGGTAAAATTTTCTTGCAGCCCTAAAACAAACACCACAACCATGAATAAATATTTTTTACAGAACTAGTTTAAGACAGATCTTTAAATGCAACCTTAACACACACACATGCGCGCACATGTGTGCATGTCTGCAAATATTAGAATTCTTCATCGATTTATTTTCTGTGAAAACTGAAATTCCTGAAACTGTAATTATCTGACAACACGTGTTAACTAATCAAAATTCTGAAAATAAAAATTCATACTTCATGGCACAAATACCACAGAATTGACCTAAAACACAAGTCTAAAGATCAAAAACAATACTCGGAACTAGGGATATGCATAATTTATATTTGCGTCATCTGCCAGATAGCACGCATGTATGTCTCAGATTCTACCAGGTCTCTGATAGTCAACTAGTTGTGCACATGTTGCTATGTCTGCAGGATGGGCATTATTCTTTGAACAGTTTTTAAAAACACTATAATATAGAGCTCTGGTGTCTGCCAAACCATGTTATGTGAGCTAGACAGTGTTAGTAAATACTACCCGTCTGACATCAACATTTGATAAGAAATTTAGATTAAGACAATTTCTAGGTTTCGTCTGCCATGTTTTCTCATACATGCAAGTAATCCAGGGAAGTAATAGCAAATGCAGTGTAAATCTGTTATGTCACTTATGAAGACTAAGTTCTGCTTCAAACTTCAACGCCTGCAGTAAATGTGTACTTAAAACTATGCATGCATACTGCATAGAGTATCTGTAGGCTAGCCGGGTACAATCTGAGACTGATGCATCTTCAAATTGTGTTCATCAGATAATATCTACTTAGTTGTGGACTTGGTTAGTCACAATGATTGTTATTGTTTGGACTTGGAAGTTGGCAGATCTTTGACATAAGCTAGTCATCATCATATCGCAATGATTATATGTAACTCATGAAGTTGTGCTATACAATATCAAATTAATTATTATAATGTGGTGGGAATGCATCTCGCCGCGTGAGCACATCCATGCCCAGCCGTGGCCTGGCCCCGGGCCTTCGAGTCCCGACTCGTGTATAGCAATTCGCAAACCTTTCCATTTTGAGGATGGTTCCTTCTTTTGACCTGCATTTTCCGCAGGTGACACCGCTGCTTTATTTTGTACATGTTTCACATTTGCTGTTGTAAATCCTCTTGCCAACAAACAACCGCTACAGCGTAAAAATTTAGCACAATTTATCGACGACATCATCGAGTGAATGATAACTGCGTAGGTCGAAGAGATTATGCAATGTTCTGCCTAATAATTGCTCCCCAATATAGAGGTTATAGCGCGACTTGGTTTGACGGCTTGCGTCAAGTCAGTAATTTTGCCGTCTATCTCTTGCAGTATATATCTTTGTAGTACCAATTAACATAGTTATATATGTAGTAACTCATATAAATGTGTGTGATCAAGTCTGCCAGCTTTTTAATATATACATACATAAATAAAACTTTAATTTGAAAAGTTCCGAAATACGTGAAGTTTTATTTAGTGGGGAAGGGATTGTTCATCAACATGTATCCCAGCCTCCTAGAAAAAAATAATTGCTACAGGGAACTTTGCGAACTTATGGAGACCATCCCTAAAATAGGAAGGAATAACTTGGTAATAACTCAAGCGGTTGTATTTCATGGAACGTTACGATAGAAACACAGTTCTTATTTAGTTCGATATTATATATCAGAGGGCGCTACATACTCATGGACGCGGGCAAAGCATTTAAATTACCAAGCAGAGTCATTCAGCGATCCGCCATTTTAAATTTGAACTGGTAGCGTATACAGTATCATTATGTTCACACATGAATAACAGAGGCCGATGCGCGAGTGACTATGCTTGGTATAAAATTGCTTTGACACGGGGAACGGTTTCACGAAATAGGGTGATGAGGGCGAAAACGCACCCCACCCCAGGGAACAAAGCGCACCACACCTACATGTATATCAGCAAATGTTTCTTTTATTTGCGCATTCTTCAAGTAAAACGATTTTAATCACGTTAGATTTTCGCAGAAACAGCATGACAAAAAAGTTATAAACATGTTTTACCCATATTATTATTATTATAAAATTGCCACCATTTTAAACTGTTCCATAGCAAAAGTATGTTAACTAAGCAAATTATTAAATAGCCATTCATGTGTCACGTACAGTCTAGTATGCTATGATAGGCGGCATTAAATAATGAGACTGAATAATGATGTGTTGTTCATAATTGTTTTATTTCCGATGTTTCGAACTTTCAATGCGGCCTGCAAAGACATCCCCTATTTGAAGCTAAGCTTAATAATGGAAATGTTTTTTGCATAAACTAATCCATTTAATATATATATATATATACATATATACATATATATATATATATATATATAAAATATAATATATATATATATATATATCGGGGCAACACATTTTTTGCAAACTTCACAAATTAAACCGAAAAATAAAAATGTTGTCATATATAACTGTAATATGTCTTTTGTTTTCCGATAGCTAACATTATGTAGTTTATAAGCCTAAATATTGTGTACATTGCTACAATCACTTTTGTGTAGCGTCTGCTGGAAAGACATACTTGTTTAAACTTTTGTGTAGCGTCTGCTGGAAAGACATACTTGTTTAAACTTTTGTGTAGCGTCTGCTGGAAAGACATACTTGTTTAAACTTTTGTGTAGCGTCTGCTGGAAAGACATACTTGTTTAAACTTTTGTGTAGCGTCTGCTGGAAAGACATACTTGTTTAAACTTTTGTGTAGCGTCTGCTGGAAAGACATACTTGTTTAAACTTTTGTGTAGCGTCTGCTGGAAAGACATACTTGTTTAAACTTTTGTGTAGCGTCTGCTGGAAAGACATACTTGTTTAAACTTTTGTGTAGCGTCTGCTGGAAAGACATACTTGTTTAAACTTTTGTGTAGCGTCTGCTGGAAAGACATACTTGTTTAAACTTTTGTGTAGCGTCTGCTGGAAAGACATACTTGTTTAAACTTTTGTGTAGCGTCTGCTGGAAAGACATACTTGTTTAAACTTTTGTGTAGCGTCTGCTGGAAAGACATACTTGTTTAAACTTTT
>CM034537.1:52947373-52984729 GCA_020002185.1 Paraescarpia echinospica
TTTCTATTTAACTTGTTGAAAGAGTTTTTTAAAATCCTCAGCTGGTATATTAATAAGCAACATATCTGATCACCTTCCTTACTTTATTTTCTTGGACTATGCTCAAACTGTCAACACTCCGCCAAGTTTATACAAATTAAACAAAACAGTCCTGATGCAATTAATAAATTTAAATTTGAATTAATACATTCAAATATTTGTAATAAGCTAAATAGTGACGTATATGCCAATCCTGATGATAACTAAAATATATTTGAAGAAATTGGTACCAATGCTATAAACAAATTCTTACCCACTAAGATAAGAAAATATAACAAATATAAGCATAAGAAAACGTCCTGGATTACTCTAGGAATCATAAAGTCAATTAAATTTAGAGATAAGTTATATTTAAAACTGAAACAAACACCTGCAAATACAGAACAATATGTTATACACAAAACTAATTTGCATACTTACAATGGAATTGTAAAATAAATATTTGAATAGCCAAACAAATACACTATCAGTAGTTCTGAAAAAGTATAAACATGATATAAAACAAACATGGAGTATAATTAAAGAAATTATTAAAACAAAATCAAATTCAGACAAGTTCCCTGATTCTTTTAAAATTAATGGAGATATTATAATCAATTAATCCAAGCCAATCAATTATTTTTTTTTTTTTACGAACATAGGTCGTACCCTTGCATCTCAAATAAGTAACACTGAAAACAAATCTTACAAAGATTATTTAAACAATCCAAGTACATACGCTTTCAATTTTAAAACAATAGATGTGGACACTACAAGAACTGTAACTGATCGTTTAAATTTAAATTAAAAATTGCCAAAGTTGTTCCCCTTTTAAAAAGGTGATAACTCTATATTTGATAATTACAGTCCGTTTTCTATCCTATCAGCTATTTCAAAAATATTTAAAAGAACTATGTTTGATCAAATACACGGATATTTCCATTCCAAAAAACTATATTACAGTAGCCAATATGGGTTTAAGAAAAAACATTCCACTGAACTGGCAACTCTGGAAATAATAAATCGAATTACACAAGACATTGATAATTTCAAAACGCCTATGAATATCTATCTTGACCTATCAAAAGCTTTTGATACCATCGAGCACAATGTACTATTACATAAATTAAAATACTACGGACTAAACGGCAAAGCTGTAGGTTTCAGCAAAAGTTATTTACTTAATCATAAACAATGTGTTGAATTTGAAAATGTCAAACCTGAAAAACGTGTTATCACCACTGGTATTCCCCAGGGGTCTAATTTAGGACCCCTCTTATTTATAATATATATAAATGATATAGCTCTTTCTAGTACCCAATTTATGTTATGCTGATGACACGACCCTTACTAGCACATTAAACAGTTTTGATGGTCCAGATATCCAAATCCAAAGTAATAATGTAAACATCGAACTTAATAAGATCAGTAACTGGCTAAAAGCCAACAAACTCTTATTAAATGTCAAGAAAACTAAATTCATTATATTTAATATGCCTCAAAAGAAAATGTATATCCCCTTGTTGAAAATAGATAGGGAAAGCTTTGATTGTGTAAGTGATTTTTATTTTTTGGGAATAACATTAAATAGTCATCTAAACTGGCAGTCATACAAATAAAATAGCTAACAAAATAAATAAAACAAACGGAATTTTGATTTAAATGTAAAAAGGTAAGTTCTTATATAGCGCAGTATCCAGTCCTCAGGACTATTCAAAGCGCTTTACACTTTACTCCCTGGCAGGTCTGTTCAATCAAACACCATCTCGACTTCTCTGGGAAGCATTCAGCCATGCTGCAATTAATGCATGAAGACTATTCGTACACAAATAACCACCACTGTCTATAGCCAAGTACTCATTCATACAGCTAAGTGAACTGAAGCAATGTAAAGTAAACAAACTTGCCCACAAAACATACTATCTACTATGTACACATCCCTCATTCTTCCTCATATTAATTATGGCATTTTTGTTATAGGGTCATCAAGCACATCAAGTTTTTAATTTACAAAAACAAGCAATGAGAATAATTTCTATGAGTAGATACAATGCACATGCAGGTCTGATTTTTTTAAAACAAAAATTTCTCAAACGGGATGATATTTATAAAATGCAACAACTGAAATATTAAAGGGACTAAAAACACATATTGCTTGAATTCATATTATATTACATCCTGCTATCTATTTCCATGTCCATCAAGCCAAAAAATTCAATGAATTAGAAATTCCACATTTTATGCTGTGCAGCCGGACGTTTTTGAATATGCATATTTTTGGCGTGCTTTTTGGGATGCCGAGATGTGATGTCACATATGACCCATACTCGCATCAGGCCGACCCTTTCCATACATTTAGAGCATGTTTACAAGGATAGCTTTCGGGTCGAAACGAGAGTCAAAATGAGTTATTGTGCGATATTCTGATGTAATACAAACACTAATCATCATAGAGGAACAAGCAGTTATCTTACGGATCCACATGAATCCAATTTTATTCAAAACAATGAATGCGAATGGATTTTCTTTACTCTTTTTTTTGTTTATGTTTTCACAAAATAATATAAACCAAATCATTTTGTATACTATAACGCACTGTTTGTAAATATTTTATTTTTATTTTTGTAGTGTTGCTAACTGACCAGTGCTTCAAGAACAAAATGTCTGACAGAATGTGTACATCTAGTCAAGTCTACGTACTGGGGTACATAGCTTCCCAGTAGAGAATCCTTGCAGAGTTCAAACATTAAGTTGCAGCTGATTTTGGGTTCATAGAGACAATGGCTACAGCTGTTTGTAGGGCCTTAGCCAGTTAGCATGGTGTGGCTGGCAATGTTGCAACTAATGTTTGCTGAGAGGGTGCAGTAGAACCTGTCCAAAGCTCAACATTTCCTTTGTTCCTTAAACACATTGCAAATTGGCACCTGTCAATACTGGTCAGGCTGTCTGACTTCAGCCACCACACTTCTTTAGCAGTACTTGACACTGTCCATTGTGAAAGTGACAATGATCTTTATTTACTAACTGATGAATAATAACGCTTTCATCTCATTGACTTCACGCTTTAAACAAATACAAGGATACACCTGAACTAGTAACTAGTCAACCTGTTTGCGTTAGATGGATATTAACTATCTTTCTAAATGGACTAGGTTTAATTACAGGAACTAGCCAATGGTAATCTGAGTTATGGACTTATTCCTGAATAATACTGATAAATACCAGATTTCCCACTGCCCTGACTACAACAGATTTTTCCCAGAAATGTGCCAACCCTGGGGGGCTCCCATGTTGTCTTAATGGGAGTCTTCTTGACCTTACAGTTATGTTTGTACATTTGTTTTTATGTACATTTATGGTCAAAAATAAATTTGTCTGTCTGTTTAGTCAGTGTGATTTAAACAACTCCCTTTGTTGTCTGAGCAGTCTTGGCCTGGTGTCCCTGTTCCTGAGAATTAGCTCAGGCTCAGACTGGATTCAAATGCACATTCAGGCTCAGACTGGATTCAAATGCACACTCGAAAGGATGATGATGACTGGGTGAAGGGCTGTACAAAGTTAGTGGTGGAAGGGACAGCTCCCGTCGGCAGACCAAGGAAGACCTGGCAGAATTCAGTGTCTGCAGACTTGAATCTGATGGGTATCGACCATCGGGATGCACGGGACCGTGTCAAGTGGAAGAGGGCAATTGGAAGAAAGGCGAACCCAGCATAGTCTGGAAACACCGCCTCTAAAAGATGATGATGATGATGATGATGATGATTCAAATGCACATTCAAATGCGTTTGTTAACAAGCCTGATGAGCAGATAAGTAACGGATTCGTTAAATGTCATAAAATTACACAATTTAATGTATAGAACATTGTTGAATATTCTCAATCGGTTTGCTTTATTTCTGAAATATGTATTCACTCCAACTCCATAATAAGCAGGTTGATGCCTAGTTATAATCTTCTACAAACCAGGATTTGTTTTATTCCAGAAGAAACCTATTTCTTCCAGGACGCCTGGAAGAAATGGGAAGAAAGGGGTTTCTTCCACTTTCTTCTGGAAAAATTCAGAAGAAACTGGAAGAAAGTGGAACATAGGGTTTAGACTATGGAAACTATTCCGATATATTTTTGTATTGATTTTATTCAAGATATAAATTATATTTAATGCTTATGATATTAGGATACATATAAAGTGTATGCATGTTGATGTTTTTGCTCATTTGTTTGTGTTATTTGTTACCTAAAGGCTATATCCAGCATGGTTTCCTTTTATCACCCACCATAAGCCATGTGGTGCATGCCACAATGACACATTTAATCCATTCGATATAGAAATTAGGCCCATCAATTAATCTCCACTAAGTCATAGTTTTATGTTGTGTAATTGTGTTAATCATTTGCCATAATTGAGACAAAATATAAACTGACAGACATGTTTCGAATATCTCAGTCATCACCTGCTTATCACAGCAACTCTGCCCCGACTTAGTGATACATGCAAACTATTGAACCATTGAGCAAGAAGTAGCTAACTGAACTATGTGGCTGTCAGGTCTGGTGGATGTAATACACAAGAACTGTAGCCATTTATTGTTCTACTATGTGGGAACATCTAGACAAACCTAACTGTCTGAAGTAAGAAGCTGTAAGTGACACGTTAAACGTACTTATGATAAAGAACTGTATTCTACAAACACTGAAGTTAACTACAACACAAGTGAAAATCTTACATAAATAGCCCATATATGTGCCAGAAATAATAAGTCTTATTTAATGTGTAATGGAGTTACAATGTTAAAAACTATATGTTATATCAATATCACTAGCTTAAAATAATTTATCAGGATATTTCTAGTTACATACATTTTCTTCTGAAAGGAACCATAAAAAAACCATTGAAAAAAATGCACTTCGGAAGAAACTGCAAACCCTGCTACAAACCTGGTTAGATTACGTTATTTTAAGGTAGCTGCGGGTATCATGTCAGTTGATTTCTTTATTTTTTTCTTCATAGAACATTAGTAGGTGTCAGTATGAACATGTGTAGTTTGTGTACTATTAAAAAAACCAAGGCACTATCACCATATGTCACCAATCAGTCCTTTCAAAACTAGTATTTCTAGTGTGTCTGTGGAAAGTCCCTTTTCAGATTCTTGGAAACTGACAATGTTTCCATAGTGACGATCACGTGTGCGTCAGCCCAGTTCAAACATAAATTCATTCACCATGAATGCAGATCATATAGTCTGGTTATTCTCATGCCACTATGCTGTTGTATTATAATTACCTAAATGCATCACGCTGTCAAATCACCAAATACTGGCGGTAGTTTTGTTTATTCTCCGATAATGCCCGACCTCAGCCGCCATTTGCAATGACACGTGACTGACCCCAGCAGGTGTCAATCAATCTTGTCTACCACAACAAGTTCAACACATGGCCCTTCGTAACACAATATCATGAGACAACTTGGCAGGAAAACCTTGGGGGGAAATCTCAGTAATAGAAGTGTCTGTCAAACTGTGTAAAATAAGCCACATGCCAGTAAAAAAGTCACATTTCTAAGCAAAAATAAGCATCTGGTGACACCCTTATAATTGTAACAACCAGGAAGTATTACTTAATGTAACTTTTTATGAAAACTACAATACTTACAAAGCCATAACTTGGCATATGAACTCTACTTGTGTTTACCCAAAATTGCAAGGAATGGTTTTATATTTGGTGAAGGGGTCGTGCCAAAAATGCAGTACGGATTTTTGCTGTCTTTCAACATTGTAGCAAAATGTTTATGAAGCTGTATCAAACTTAATATGCATTTGTTTACAAAAAAAACAGTAGGAATGTCAATAACATGTTTGTACTTACAACCATACAAATTCTTTTGGGGAGTTTCTCAAAATGAAATAAAATGCCATTTTAAGGTGATTTTTTACATATTTTTTAATTGTCTTTAAACACATTTAAATATCTCTAAACAACATAAAAAATCAATTCTTTTTGGTCTGGAGTAGTCAGGGGTAGAAATAACTCCAAAAATTCTGGTAGTCAGCAGGACTACCTGGTTGGAAAATCTGGCAGTCCGCAGAAATATCTGGTAGTCCACAAATAGCAAAAATGTTTTGCAAAGTAATGTGCGGAACACAAAATTAGAAAATTGAACATATTTAATGTACCAAACAACAAATGTACACCAATAATATAGATACACCAACACCAAATGACATATTTTGTGTATCAAATGACGCATTTTCCGTTTAAAAATGGCATACTGGCTAAAGAAGTCCATTTCTGTTCAGAAAAGAAATATTTTATTTCTAAGTTACCTTTGAAAAATAATACATTCTGTGAAATATCTAAAATATCACAATGTTATGATCTCTGCATCCAAATAATACTGTTTTACGGTGTGGCTAAATTGTCCAACTACATCAATTTGTACAATATTAGTAACAACCGTACATAAACAATTGAGGTAATAAAATAATTCCTGTCATACAATTACATATAAATGACTGATTGTTTATATAAGTTAGCAAATGTGTAAGTTAGCAAATGTAAGTTATACAAGCAATCATATTAACAATTATGAATGTTCAAATCACTGCTGTTTCACTAATAATTTTGTTCAAACATAATTTTTTTATCTAGCGCTATATATGACGCCATCCAACGGAATTTGTTAAAACTACGAAACGCGGACTTTCTCACTTTGAGCCAGTGTAACCTAGGCTATTGTTACTCCTTCGCGTTTTGTGTTCGAAGCCGGAATATGTACACTTATGCGTGTGTTATAATTATGTGACAACTACATTTAATTAGCAACATGTCTTCCATGCGCTTAGCGGACAGCCAGGCAACGATCGCGAAACGGTTTATGTTAGTGCCTTTTGCGCGTGTCCCAGTTTACATCAGTTGACGCGAGGTAGCACAGGCGCCATGACACTTCGCAACGATTTGCCTTACGTTGTTGCATATTAAACGTTTGTTTCAAAATATCTCCAGTTATCGATGAAAGAGGCGGTGCTTCTGCTCTTTTTTGTGATCACAGAATATCCTTTTCAAAACGTAAATACCGCGATTGCATCCGTTTTTTGCGATCGCTGAATTTCCGTTTGAAAACAGAAAAGGCTAGCCTAATTCCGTTTCAAACGCTAATTCCGCGATCGTGGAAAATCAGTGTCCCTATATCAGATTATATATATATATCCCGCATGAGACCGATGAGTAACAAATATTCCCGGATTTAGTGGACTACTGCTGATGCCAACTTCGGTAGTCCGACCAAATTTCTGGTAGGCCCCGCACTACCGGACTGCCGCTTTTTTGAACCCTGGTATTGTTTAGTATCTGAGGCAAACTCTGATAAAAAATGGTTAGCTTATCTTCAAAACTTATATTAGAAATGATTAATTCAAAAGAAGCATATAATAGCCGATGCAGCCACCTTAATCTATAATTTCCACAGGAGGTCCTATTAATCCCCTGTTCTGCCCATGATTGCATCAGTGCGCACACCTAATGCCTCGATGTAAGAGGTGGTCACATAACTTTGCCATACTAAAAACTGTGCATACAGCATTGCAAAGAAAACAAATTGTTACAGTAGCGCCACCTATCACGTGGAACATATATTAATGCACATTGACACAAATCATAACTGGCCAGCGAGACTGCGGTTTTGTATCGGTTGAGGATCGCTCAAAATCGCTACATATAGGCAGGGTGGGTGGTAGACTGAATCAATACTAAACACTTTGTTCAACTTTTCAAACAGATGCGACCACCCTTGTCACTGTTAATAGACTGCTTGGTCACACTCCATGCTGCTGCACCAACCTTTGGGTCCATAAATCTTGTGCCCGCTGATAGACATGAGGTCAATGTGCTGGTCATTGACGTCGATGTGGATTTTGCCGACCGCCTGCGCCGCGTCTGTGTGGAAGAATATCTTGTTGGCTCGGCACAACTTGCCTATTTCCTCGATAGGTTGTTTCACTCCTATCTCATTGTTCACCATCATGATGGACACAAGGACTGTGTCTGGCCGGATTGCTTCCTCAAGAACCTGGCGTGGTGATTACATGCACAGATTGGATAAAGCGAGGTTGTTGGTTCTTCGTTTCTGTAGTATAATGTTCTTAATAATACAATAAATATGGCGAAGGTATACTGCCCATCGAACTCTGTTTAATAAGCCTGAAATGTGATTCGCAAATAGAATATTGTGCCCCAAATTGTATAAATATATAACATTCAAGTAGTAAATACTGATGTAGTGGAAACTGGTGGAGAATACCGCAAGTTACTGGAAGTGCTCTTTAATAATGGACATGACTGGTTTAATTCCCACAGATTAGACCACAAGATGGAACAAAGTACAACTGATTAATTAAACTTCCTGCAAATAATTGACACTAATTGATTGACAGGATGATTATAGGTATCAAAACAGACATGGCTGCTTTAAATAAGAAATGCTTACCTTGAGATCAATGATTCCATTGCTTTTTACTGGCAGGTAGGTGACTTGGAACCCTTCCCCCTCCAAAGCACGACAAGAGTCCAACACACATTTGTGTTCCTAAAATTGAGCACAGTTATATTTAGGATGAATCATGACCAGAGCTGGGACGTTACTGTACTTGAGTTTACTTTTCGTGAGTAACAAAGTATATTTTTTAATGAGTACTTTTACTTGTAACGAAGTACAAATGTGTGTACTTTTCATAAATGTAACGAAGTATCCATAATTTATGCATTAAAAATTTGGAGCTCCAAAAATATTAGTAACGAACGATAATGCCTGAAGACCGGAACTGGTTTCCACCAGCATATATCTATAAATAGATATCAGCCGGAGCAACAACTGGTAGTCTTTTCTGATTGGCCTATCATTGCCATTACCAGGCATGATCACCAGGTGGCGTGAACATTGCCAAGATTATGTCATTCGCGTTCAAAGATTTATCATGGAAGGATCAGCCAAAAACGATCATTTGCAGCATCCATGGCCATACGTATCCAGTATGTTTGAGATTAAGTCAGTTCATGGGGCGTCTGTTAAGTTGATCTGTTTGTTGTGGGCGCTGATATGCCAGATCTGTTGATCACCTTCAAACCATCCTTACAAAAGTGGTCGGTAAATTATTAGTGTTAGACCTACGCAGCTAAAAGGTATTCTTGCCTAATTTTTGCTGTGCAAATATATTACACCATAACACGTTGTTATTTGTACAAAAGGTGCAGGTGCATTTAATATGACCTGACTAACGCCCCGAATTGCATTAGTGATAAACGCATGTCGAAATTCACACATTATCGCCCCAAAACATTCCCTTCGCTGTGGCAATTTAAACAGCTAATGGTTACTCAGATTTATCTTCATAATAAACTAAGTATTGTTAGGGTCTATAAATGCTGTTTACATGTATTCTTGGTTCATGTTTTCAATATTTTGTCTCACATATGGACCTCCAGGCCTGGTCGTAGACAATAATATTTAGTGTTCACTGTACACACTACTGAATAGAGTATTACCATTATTTTATTTCTTTTGTCACTGTCTTGCATAGTATGTATAGTTTGTTTGAGGAGCCTGTCACTGTATCCTGCTGAGGATCCTGTCCTGTTCAATAAAGTGTTTGTTTTGCACACTACTGAATTTACTTGTTTGTTCGCAGTGGGTGACCATGTCAACAGTTTTTTCAAAAAGTACTTTTGCATTTATTTCAAGTATATTTGTTTACTTTTTAATTGTACTTCAAATACATTTATCAAAAAGTACTTTTACTTTTACTTGAGCAGCTTTTTCCAAAGTTACTTGTACTTTTACTCAAGTACAAAATAAATGTACTTGTTACAGCTCTGATCACGACAAATGCTAATTATGGTGCACAGGGGTAGAACTACCCACTAGTCCGCTAGTCCGTACACTAGTAAAGATTACGGCGGACTAGTAAACCCGGCCTACCAACTAGTCCGGCTGTCTAGTAAAAATCAGCGTGTTGCATGGCGCCACCAACCGTACAATTGACAAAGTAAATCTTCACCTAATGTGAATCGACAGTGAAACGGTACTTTTGATTGGTTGTTGTGTGACATAGAAATCTGAAACGACCGTTTTGTTTGGCTTAGCGTATCATGTAGAGGGGTACCGGCTAATGAGCGCAATTGGCGTCCATTTTTGCGTCTATTTTCTAATCTATTTTCAAATGCGCGGATTTCGAATACGGTTCACATCTTCAGTTCTACATCAATTATTTTGTTAATTCATCACTAATTATTTTGTTACGTTTACGCACGATGCATCGTTATTTAAATGGGGTTGCAAAACCAGAAGTTAAACGCAAGATGGAAAAGCGAGAACGGGACACGCTGTACGACCAGCAGAAACGACAGCGTGGCTATTTGAAGGTTTGGGAACGAGACCACACTTGGCTGTCCTACGATGACGACAACGATTTGATGTTTTGCAAAGTGTGCAGGACACACAACGTAACTGGTGTCCGTGGCAAGAATGCGTTCTTGACTGGCACGGACAACTTTCGTCCAGACTCGCTACGCGCACACAGTACAAGCGAGGCGCACACACGAGCTGTCTTCCGGCAAACTGCGTTCGAAGCCCGTCCCGGCACTGCACCTGCCCACCGAGCCATCCAAGCGCTGAACACGGCCACCATGGACCGTCTGACGCATTTGTTTAGGTAATTATGTTACCCATGTGATATAATGTTATAAAATGTTAAAAAAATATTGTGTTTGATTGTACTTTGTTAGGGTTAGCACTATATGGTTTAAATTATTATCCCTCATTTCTCTGTTATCTCTCATTTCAAGCGTGCCGTGCAGTAAACAATGCCATGGGAAATTATTAATTTGCATTTGATGTAGATCTGTGTTATAACTTGCCTGGATCTTCGGGTTCAAAAGTAATACTATTTAGTGTTGTATTTCCCGCCTTTATGCATCATATTTTTGGTTTTGAGAACGTGGCTTGTCTTGTGATTTTTGTGCTTTTATTAAAATTTAAACCTGCCCATCTTCAAATCTTCGTCAAGTTTTGTTTTGAAAGCGAGGATGTTTTTAGTATTCACTGTTTGCCGAGGAAGGTTGTTATGTTGTGACTATACTCAGTATTTACTTAATACTATGATATTTAATATTTCCTGCATTGGATGTTTCAGGACTTGTCACGCGATAGCAAAGCACCGGCATCCGTTCACAGATTATGTGTGGCAGTGTACCCTGGATGCACAGAAGGGCCTTGATGTGGGGAACACTTATCGGAATGACAAGGCATGCAAGCAGTTCGTGCGTGCCATCGCTGAGGTTGAGCGCCGTCACCTCGCACAGCACCTGGAGAGTGCTCACTTTCTCGCCCTCATCAGTGACGGTACGACAGATGCGTCCATCACGGAAGCGGAGATAGTGTATGTGAGGTATGCAGTGAATGGTGTCGTCTCTACTGCCTTCGCTGGTATTGAGAACGTCGGCAAGGCAGATGCTCCGTCAATCAAGCGGGCAATTGACGGTGTCGTGGAGCGCTACCTCCACATCCCGAAAGAGACACTCATGAAGAAGCTTGTCGGATTCGGCAGTGATGGCGCCGCTGTTATGACCTGATCAGCCAACGGTGTCACCACGCTCTTCCGAAATGAGCAGCCGTGTCTGCAAGCAATCCACTGCTATGCGCATCGCCTGGAACTTGCATATAAGGACGCATTGTGTCGGTTGCCCATGTACACAAAGTTGAGTGGTCTCCTCCTGAGCCTCTACTTGTTCTACCATCACTCGCCACTGAACCGTAGCAACTTGAAGGCAGCATTCGACACATTGTCTCTACCACGTGCCCTTCCACCACGTGTCGGTGGCACTCGCTGGTTGCCACATCTGCTGAAGGCACTGCAGGCCCTTGTGAAGGGATATCCAGCATATGTCCTGCATCTGACGCAGATGCAAGTGCCCGGGGGCTCCGGAGATGCCAAGGCAAAGGCCATTGTCTTCTTGGCGACACTGCACCGACGAGACATCATCGAGATGGCACACTTCCTTCTCGATGTGCTGTTTGTTCTGAGCAAGCTGTCCCTGGTGGCTCAGACAGTGACTGCGACAGTTGCTGATGTACATGCCACGCTGACATCCGTTGTGGCCACCCTTATGATGTACAAGACGACCACAACTGCCAAGGAGCGTGCCCTGGCGCGCATGGAAGACTTCCATGGTGAGACACTCACAGCTGCTGTCTTCGCCAAGCAGACCCGACTGCAGATCTTGGGCAACCTGGTCAGCTGTCTGGAGGGTTGCTTCGTTGACAGCAATTCGGACGTTGTGCGTGCATCATCAATCGTTAGCTTCAAGCTGTGGCCTGAAGCTGCAGGTGATTATGGAAATGACGCTGTGGCCACACTCAACAACCATTTTGGCACTGTGCTTCGCGACGCTGGCATCGATACTGCCAGTGTGGAGACGGAGTGGACACTTCTGAAGATGATCCTATATGAACAGTCCCCAGACGTGCGACAGCTGACATGTTCTAGTGTCAATGCAGCTCACCAGGCAGAGTATGGAAACATACTTGGGCTTGTTGACGCCATTCTGACTCTGCCAGCCAGCTCGGCTGATGCGGAGAGAGGCTTCAGTCAGCTGAAGCTGACGAAGAGCAGCATCCGGTTAGTCCTGAAGGCAGATCGACTGACTGATCTGTTGACCATTCAGCTGAGTTCACCAGACATCGCTGCATTTGAACCGAAGGAGGCAATCGGGCTGTGGAGTGCTGGTGGAGCCCGGAGGCCAGACACTCAGCCGCTTAGGCCAAGGCCCGACTGTAGTAGTTACACTGACAGCAGTGACACCGACTGTGATGACAGTAGTGCCTCCGACTCCGAGTGACACTGACTGACTGACAGGCAGTGTTAACGGTTTTTTGTGTTTTAAATAAAAATGTTTTTTATTTGCAGGACTAGTAAACCTTTTGGCGGACTAGTAAAGTTTTGTCTTTACTAGTCCTGCTGTCTAGTAAAATAAATGCTGAAGTTCTACCCCTGAGTGCACTTTTGAAGATCATTCTCTTTATGTTTCCTACTAGAAATACCTTTCCAAGAATGTGTCGAAGATTCAACAGATATCATAGAATCATGACAAATGCCAATTAAGGTGCATTTTATAAGATAATTCTTCCTACTAAAAATACCTTTCTAAGAATGTATCGAGGATTCCACAGCGAGCATGATGTCCAGTCTTCAGGACTGCTCAAGGCATTTCACTTCACCTTCTCTCAGTCCTCTTCATTAATTACATGTCTCTCGGATCATGTGTGTTAGTCTCGCTTAACCGACTCTTGTCCGACTGTGTGACTTCACCAGGAAACAGAGTCTGACCGAGAACATGCGTTATGAATGCATGCATCTAGTACCGCTTCTACGGTTTTCCCATCTCATAGCGCCTGGATAATCGAGGCTAGTGCAACTTGAGAATCCATTTTGCAGCAAATGTTTTGGGCGAGCAGCCAATCAACGTCGTTATCGAGATTCTTAATCCCAATATAAATTAGGATTTAACTTTTCTGTTTATCACTTGTGTCAATATAATCAAAGTTTCCAATGCGTAGCATAAACTTATAAAGTTTACTCTTATTTAACTATTAGTTTTATTGTTAGCCTCAGAGCCAATGATTGTCTCTACCTGGATTCAGATGTAAACTGGGATCAGTGTCGTACAGTGAAAACCAGTGTTATCTACCAGGCAGTAGAATAGGAGCCCTACAGTGCTCCCATCTCGCGGCACCTGGATAATGGAGGCTATGTGTGCACACAATATTCATGCAAGATACACCTCAAGATGGTGGTGTGTTAGTACTGCAGCGTACTCACTGTTTGTGTAGTTAAGACGTGTTTCTTCTTACTCTTGTAGAACCGCGACACACCCTTAATTGCGATGTTGTTCGACTCTGTTGCACCACTGGTGAATATGATTTCCCTTGGGTCAGCTCCAATGAGATCTGCTACTTGCTGGAAGCAGTAGACAATCACTCATTAGCATCTTATCACAATCACATTAGTCATGAGATCAATTGGAAACTAATCTAAACAGTCTTAATTAAAAAGTATTTGCTTTAGAGGTTTTCAATAAAACTTATATTTGACTGAAACAAAATTATCTTAATAATAATAAACTTTATTTACACACCATCAAATCCGGGACTACTGACCCGTTCACGGGTTTTTACAAATCGAAATTATCTAAGAATCATAAACACTGCATTTAACCATTTCGATGCGAGAGCCTGCTGCAGCGGGCTACCGATTTATGACGTTTGAATGCGATAGCCCTCTGCAGCGGGAATAGCACCGCAGCGGCTTATTCCCTTACTAGTTCAAATTAACATCAACAGTAGCGCCACCAAACGACATCACTGGAACTGCAGCGAGATACCGATTTATGACGCTTGAATGCGATAGCCCTCTGCAGCGAGAGTAGCACCGCAGCGGCTTATCCCCTTACTAGTTCAAATTAACGTTAACAGTAGCACCACCAAACGACTATCACCCGAACCGCAAAATCTTGAGCTTTCCATTGATATAAATATCGTAGGATGTTTCTATGCAAAAAAATCAAAATATTTCAGATTTTTTACTTCATGAATGAACACGCCAGCATGGGCCTGTGATGCGCGTGGTGGCTGTTTAACATGTAATTGTTTTACTGTGCGTTGTCTTCATAAACAACAAGGTTGAATCGAGGTGGACGATGATAGGGGTAAATACATCATTTCGTTGATTTTGATAAGATATAATATTACAAATAACATTCCAGTTTTGGATTATTATATTTACGTGGCGAGTTTGTTTGTGAGGCACTAATTATGACGGTGCACTATCACAATGGCATCATTAGTGTAATTAATGCACTCCTGATAATTTATACATGGTTGTTATATTTCTGTTCTGTTGGCACTGTCTGTATTTTTTTTAAAGGGTAGTTTTAAAAGCCACTGCAAAATGATTAGATATAAAAAGTCACAGACCTTCCATTTTTTTTTCGAATTGTATGTTCACGATTTACAATACACAGCACGAAGATAATCCAGGATTACAAAACGTTTATAAATAGAGATAATAGACAGACCAGGATCAGCCACACACAGCAGCGCTACAACCTCGTTTTCGACTAAAATGTCAAATATTTTCCAGCTTGGCAAATAGGAACATGCAATATTTTATTGGGCAATGCAGGCAACCCAAAATAATTTATGACAGTTCTGGAAGCCATGTCTGCTTATAACTGTACTGGTCAGCATACTGTCTAAGGAATCACTTCTATCTATAACTGTACTGGTCAGCATACTGTCTAAGGAATCACTTCTATCTATAACTGTACTGGTCAGCATACTGTCTCAGGAATCACTTCTATCTATAACTGCCCGCTTAAACTCTGACTTGTTGACAGAACAGTGAATTGTCACCCTGCTAAGCTCTACACACCTGGGGCCAGTTTCTTGAAGCACTCAAGTTACACAATTACTCAACATCATGTATTTGTATAAACTCCTGTTTGCTTATTAAAAAAACTGCATCATTTTCTAATTGTTAAGAACGTTCTTAGCTGTTTCATGAAACGGGCCCCTGAACAACCCATTAGTATCTGACTACTGTAGTGATTGGAATCACTGCTGTGTGACTTGGACATAGAATGCAAGATCCTATCAAGATTCGATGAACAGTTAAGTGAGTCAATGAGTCTTTGTTTTTTTAGATATATGAGCATTGACTGTACGTTTTATCAATGACATGGTCAGGCACACTACAAAGGAACTCGCCAGCTGTCATTTACACACACTCATCCAATGAAAACTGTACAATCCTTTACCTTGCGTGCGTTTTCCATTCCAGTCTCACTCTCCCAGCCGTAGGCGTGTGTCCGAGAGTGTGGATTGCCATAGAAGTTTGTGAGATAAGGCAACATCGCATCCAGAACTCTCGGATCCTGGGTCACATAAAATAATAGCAATCATAGTTATATACACTATGCAGTATAATGCAGCTATATGTGTCAATGAGACTTGTAAGATCAAGAAAATGTTTCACAAACACCTAAAAATGTAATTAATAGATATAATTAACTTAAGTTTTTAAAGTATATTTTATTATTACAATATTATAAAATTTCTAGAACCATGAGTGTGTGTACAGACTATTTGACTACCATATTCTGATGAGGACAATGTGGATATTACCGTTGGTGTTGTGGCTTGTACATCAAGGTAAAGTGGTCGTAACTCATCAGTTTTTCCAATGACGGTAAAATTTTCTTGCAGCCCTAAAACAAACACCACAACCATGAATAAATATTTTTTACAGAACTAGTTTAAGACAGATCTTTAAATGCAACCTTAACACACACACATGCGCGCACATGTGTGCATGTCTGCAAATATTAGAATTCTTCATCGATTTATTTTCTGTGAAAACTGAAATTCCTGAAACTGTAATTATCTGACAACACGTGTTAACTAATCAAAATTCTGAAAATAAAAATTCATACTTCATGGCACAAATACCACAGAATTGACCTAAAACACAAGTCTAAAGATCAAAAACAATACTCGGAACTAGGGATATGCATAATTTATATTTGCGTCATCTGCCAGATAGCACGCATGTATGTCTCAGATTCTACCAGGTCTCTGATAGTCAACTAGTTGTGCACATGTTGCTATGTCTGCAGGATGGGCATTATTCTTTGAACAGTTTTTAAAAACACTATAATATAGAGCTCTGGTGTCTGCCAAACCATGTTATGTGAGCTAGACAGTGTTAGTAAATACTACCCGTCTGACATCAACATTTGATAAGAAATTTAGATTAAGACAATTTCTAGGTTTCGTCTGCCATGTTTTCTCATACATGCAAGTAATCCAGGGAAGTAATAGCAAATGCAGTGTAAATCTGTTATGTCACTTATGAAGACTAAGTTCTGCTTCAAACTTCAACGCCTGCAGTAAATGTGTACTTAAAACTATGCATGCATACTGCATAGAGTATCTGTAGGCTAGCCGGGTACAATCTGAGACTGATGCATCTTCAAATGGTGTTCATCAGATAATATCTACTTAGTTGTGGACTTGGTTAGTCACAATGATTGTTATTGTTTGGACTTGGAAGTTGGCAGATCTTTGACATAAGCTAGTCATCATCATATCGCAATGATTATATGTAACTCATGAAGTTGTGCTATACAATATCAAATTAATTATTATAATGTGGTGGGAATGCATCTCGCCGCGTGAGCACATCCATGCCCAGCCGTGGCCTGGCCCCGGGCCTTCGAGTCCCGACTCGTGTATAGCAATTCGCAAACCTTTCCATTTTGAGGATGGTTCCTTCTTTTGACCTGCATTTTCCGCAGGTGACACCGCTGCTTTATTTTGTACATGTTTCACATTTGCTGTTGTAAATCCTCTTGCCAACAAACAACCGTTACAGCGTAAAAATTTAGCACAATTTATCGACGACATCATCGAGTGAATGATAACTGCGTAGGTCGAAGAGATTATGCAATGTTCTGCCTAATAATTGCTCCCCAATATAGAGGTTATAGCGCGACTTGGTTTGACGGCTTGCGTCAAGTCAGTCATTTTGCCGTCTATCTCTTGCAGTATATATCTTTGTAGTACCAATTAACATAGTTATATATGTAGTAACTCATATAAATGTGTGTGATCAAGTCTGCCAGCTTTTTAATATATACATACATAAATAAAACTTTAATTTGAAAAGTTCCGAAATACGTGAAGTTTTATTTAGTGGGGAAGGGATTGTTCATCAATATGTATCCCAGCCTCCTAGAAAAAAATAATTGCTACAGGGAACTTTGCGAACTTATGGAGACCATCCCTAAAATAGGAAGGAATAACTTGGTAATAACTCAAGCGGTTGTATTTCATGGAACGTTACGATAGAAACACAGTTCTTATTTAGTTCGATATTATATATCAGAGGGCGCTACATACTCATGGACGCGGGCAAAGCATTTAAATTACCAAGCAGAGTCATTCAGCGATCCGCCATTTTAAATTTGAACTGGTAGCGTATACAGTATCATTATGTTCACACATGAATAACAGAGGCCGATGCGCGAGTGACTATGCTTGGTATAAAATTGCTTTGACACGGGGAACGGTTTCACGAAATAGAGTGATGAGGGCGAAAACGCACCCCACCCCAGGGAACAAAGCGCACCACACCTACATGTATATCAGCAAATGTTTCTTTTATTTGCGCATTCTTCAAGTAAAACGATTTTAATCACGTTAGATTTTCGCAGAAACAGCATGACAAAAAAGTTATAAACATGTTTTACCCATATTATTATTATTATAAAATTGCTACCATTTTAAACTGTTCCATAGCAAAAGTATGTTAACTAAGCAAATTATTAAATAGCCATTCATGTGTCACGTACAGTCTAGTATGCTATGATAGGCGGCATTAAATAATGAGACTGAATAATGATGTGTTGTTCATAATTGTTTTATTTCCGATGTTTCGAACTTTCAATGCGGCCTGCAAAGACATCCCCTATTTGAAGCTAAGCTTAATAATGGAAATGTTTTTTGCATAAACTAATCCATTTAATATATATATATATATACATATATACATATATACATATATATATATATAAAATATAATATATATATATATATATATATATATCGGGGCAACACATTTTTTGCAAACTTCACAAATTAAACCGAAAAATAAAAATGTTGTCATATATAACTGTAATATGTCTTTTGTTTTCCGATAGCTAACATTATGTAGTTTATAAGCCTAAATATTGTGTACATTACTACAATCACTTTTGTGTAGCGTCTGCTGGAAAGACATACTTGTTTAAACTTTTTTTGAAGTTTATTACGACACCCGCCACATTTGGTAACAAAGCACACTGTTTTGTTGTGAAAATACTTTAAAAATGCAAACAGAAGTAGATCACCGGCGTATATAAGGTGATTAACAACCATATTACCAAGACTACAACCGATTTGTTTTTTTTGTGCAGTTGTATACTCAGATTATCCATATAAATGTTAAAAAGTAAAGGGGATAACTTCTCACCTTGCTTAACACCATTGCCTAGCGAGAAGAAGTCCGAGTAGGTATTTCCCCATCGTATGCATTTCGGTACATTTCGTTGTTGTTGTTTCGTTAAAAGTTTATATTGGTTGACACGATCAAACGCCTTTGACGCATTTAAAAACGCGACGTGCATAGCTGAACCATGTTCAGTGTAGAACCTTAATAATTTCTTAAATGCAAACACGCATAACTCCGTTCCATGTTTAGCCTTTAGGCTTAAAGCCAAATTGATTAGGAGTGGTTTCTAAGTATATTTCCATTCTGTTAAAAAGAACAGTGTCTATTATCTTCGAAAATATCATTCCCTTTGTTGTTTACTCGTCTATTCTTGTAATTGGTACAATAACAGACTGTGAAATTTATTTTGGTAAATAACCAAGCACCAGAATCGAAGACACAAGGATGGACAAAAGCACAGCGGGTTGAAAATCGGCGAACTTAATATGTTCTGCATTGATACCGTCCAGACCCATTAATAATATCCATCAGTTCAACTGCACCAACAGTCATTCCCTTATTGCCAGTGGAACAATCATAACAAACTTTATCACATCGGCTATCCTCCACATCATTAAATAAATGTTCATAATGATGCTTTCACATTGACCCGATGTTTACGTCACCGTGTATATGATCAATGTTTGTCGGAATTTGTACTTTACTGTTCGTACAGTGCTTAATTTCTTTCCAGAATTTGCGGTGGTCTGTTTGACACAACTGTTCTGCAATGTTATCAGCAATGGTAGTTTCTTTCTCCCTTTTACATTTTCTGATCGTCTGCTTGAATTTCATTCTGAATAATTTCATAACATTAAAAATGTCACCTTGTCTAGGTTTACCAGTCTCTTTCCATATACAGTAAGCATCACGGGCTGCACAATGAAGCTCTTTCACTCGCTCGTTCCAACCTGGTACAGCATTATACTTATAAGCACCTTTGCGATTTGACCGAAATGTGTGACCACACCTCTTCAATGTAATCACGATATAATTGTAAAAGTCATCGAGATCATCATGATGATCACAGTTATGACAATTTGGGATCAGTGCATCTAACACCCGGTGGAACATTTAGTTTGCTCAATTCAACATGCATGTGCATTCTCTATATGCGTCAATATCTTGTGGGTGTAATCTGTCCAACTGTATGTCTTACTTAATTTCATTAGTATTGGCACTACCACTAACGCATTCTGGTACAATATCCCTGTCTATGCTGAACGATATCGGGTGGTGATCAGAATAAATAATGTCATAAAGTATGGACATGTTAGATAGGCAATCCTCCACATCAGCATAACTTTAGGCTATTTAGAATTTAATATGCTTGTACACACCCGCGAACGGGGCAGCCGTCCCGGAGGTTTCAAAACAAAGTTTCATTATTATTATTATTACGATGGATGGTGGAGCGGAGCGGAGGAAGAAGGAATGGCGACACTTCCGGTGAAGGTCAAAGTCAAAGGTCAGATGTCTAGTGATGCTTCTTGCGGATAGTTAATCAACTATGTAACTAGGTCAAGAAACGTGGTGAACTACACAAGTAGGTCAATGACGTCATTAAATAGGTCAATGACATCATATATATATATATATATATATACATACATATATATATATATATTAGGTCACTGCGCATGTGCACTGATAGCATTTCTTGATGGTACTGCTTGAATTCGTTCCTCTAATGTGATTAACTATAAAACATAGGTCAATGATGTCGCTAAATAGGTCATGGCGCATGCGCAATGACGTTTTTTTAATGACATCCTACGTTAGGTAATTGCGCAAGCGCAATTATGTTTTTTCCCGGAGGGTATGTCTACTCTGCAGGGTGCGCGTGTAGTCTGAGGTCGGTGCTTATTCGGCACGCTCATTTCTACTCTGAGGTCCGAGCTTATTCGGAACGCCCACGTGACCTTTCAGCATGCTCGTGATTCGCAGAAACACATATAAGACCGGTGGTAGTGTCGCGCTGATCGTCATTCGTACCACGACAGTGTTATGGCTAACTTCATCCGTCCTGACTTTTCCTACGCCGAGGCAGCTGGAGCCCAGCCACGCTCCTCGACCATCAGGCTTGAAGTTGATGAGATTTATGTCTACGAACCTCGTGTGGTACGTGTTTATGCATATTTTTTTCGATTTCACTAGTTTATAGATATAATTATGTAAGATTAAGACAGTTATGAAAACGCGCCGTCTCGAAACAATCGTTCGTACTTTTAGCAAATTGCGCGTCGGACCACTCCAGCGCAACCTCCCGTCGTCGCCGGCGAGGAGCCCACGGCCCCGCCACCAGTGAAACAGTCAGCACCACCATCATATGCGGCATTCACGTGCCCGGACTGCTCCACGGCTTTCAGCAGGAAAGACTCCTGGAAGCGCCACATCGCTCGCGGACGTTGTTGCCACCCGAAGAGGCCAAGGAAGCCAAGTTGCATACTTTACATTGTGTTATTATATACTTTCACCTAAAAAGGCGATTCTGACCTTCTTTCCACTAAAATGGCGGCTCCCATGCAGGGGTAAGACCACATTTAGATTTTACATAGGCGGCCATTATAACGTTTCCTTCATTTCCTGCAAAATTTGTCATACGATTTTCTTGATACGTTCACAGCATATTTAACCTCCATTGACACAGGTGTTGTGGAAAACTCGTGAAATTCTCATACCTCATTTTTCAGAAAAATCCACCCAAACCTGACACCCCTCAATTTCGCCCCAATCTGGAGACGCATTTTGAAATATTGGTGCATTCTGCAAAATAGCCACTGCAAATACGCGAGCGACTAGCGTATGTTTATAGCTACAGTAGTACATTCAGTATTCACTGGACTAACATGTGCCATGTCAAAGTGCTCGAAACAAATTTACATATCACACTGTAATGTAACGTGTATGGGTAAACGTAGGCTTTATTAAACACGAAAGTATACAGGCCAACGGGCTGAATAACCGGGAGCTACGAGGTGTCTCGTCGAATGATTGTCCCTGTAATTAGTGCGTCGGAATTATAATGGGACGGCATTATGACATCTCCCTTCGTAAACATAAAAAGAACACACTATCTAAATCGCCTTGGCGGGATGACCATCCGTCCACATCTGGTGTGCGTCTACGACGCAGCTGGGGCGTTCACCGCGAGCGGTGCGTCGGGCGCAGCGGGGATGTCGTCGGTCGACTCTGGCGCCTCGTCATCAGGTAGGGCGACGTATGACACACCCTGAAGATGTCATCGATTTCGCCGATAGTCGATGCCATCCTCCGTCCTGACGATGTATGACCGGTTCATCGGGTCACTTCGAATGACGGTGCTTGGCTGAGACCACGACTTCTCGTTGTCGAGTTTTAGCAAAACTCGGTCACCAATTTGCAAAGAAGACAGACTGCGCACGCCGTGGCGTTTGTCGTAATTACGTTTGTAGATCGCCTTTGCCTTGCGATCAGACTCGCGAATGTCTGCTTCGCGGCCATGACATGGTTGCAGTTGTTGATTGATGACTGGCAATCTCGTGGCGAGTTGGCGACCCATCAAGGCCTCTGCAGGCGACACGCCAATCGGCGCTATGAGGCGACGCCCGATAGTTCAGTAGGCCGATCTCCGGGTCGTCAAGGAGGAGCAGACGTTTCGCTGTCTGCACAGCTCGCTCTGCCATGCCGTTCTCCTGTGCGAAATATGGGTTCGTTGTCTGTTGTATGAACCCCCACGATTTGGCAAACAGACAGAATTCTTTCGAAATGAATTGTCGGCCGTTGTCTGACACGACGATGTCCGGAATGCCGTGTGTGGTGAAGATAGCCTTGAGACGAGTAATCACACTGTCAGACGTTAGGCTGGTCAGCTTCTTAATTTCTATCCAGCGTGAATAGTAGTCAATGACCACCAAGTAGTCCTTGCGCTCGAACGTGAATATGTCCATTGCCATCTTCTCCCACGGTCGTTTTGGGATTTTGACAGGGCGCAGAGGTTGCTCGCGCTGTGACGGCCTGTTCCGTCGCCATGTTTGGCAATGCTCGACGAACGCTGTGATGTCTCGGCTGATTCCCGGCCACCAGACGGCGCCTGCTGCTCGTTCTCGGCACTTCGAAACACCCTGGTGGGACACGTGTAGCCTGCGAAGTATGTCGTTGCGCATTGTTGCAGGTATCACGATCTGCAGTTTATACACGACTACTCCGTCGACGGCTGATAGTGCTGCTCTCTCACGATGGTACTCTCTTACCGTTTGTGGGACCGATCGTTCGTGACGCGGCCACCCATTCTTGATGAAGTCGAAAAGTGATTTCATTGTCGGATCGCGTGACGTCTCGATTCGTATCTCAGTTAGACGATCCTTGGTCGCGGGCCAACTCTGTTCGATGGCGCCGACGTAGGCTGCTATCTCGCCTGAGAGTTCGATGTCGTCGCATTGAGGCTTGTATGCCTCCAGTGGTTTTCTCGACAGTGCGTCTGCGATGACCAGTTGCTTGCCTGGGACGTATTCGACTATTGGATTATACCGCATCGCTCTCATTAGCAGTCGTTGACATCTGATTGGTGTTTCGTCGATGCGCTTTGTGTTCATGAGTGGTACCAGTGGCCGATGGTCTGTCAGTAATTTGAATTCTGTTAGACCGACCAGGTACCTTGAGAATTTTTCACATGCCCACACTCCTGCAGACAGATCAAGCAGGGTAGGTGCGGTTACTTTGCCTTTATCGATGTTCAGGTTAATGTCATTGTGCACTTTTAAAAGAGCAGTTTATGTAGAGTGAAATTGTTTGCATGCAGATTGCAGCACATTAGATGAGTCATTTGTGCTGACATGAGACCTTAGACGGTTTGCTATAACATCATTTTCAAGTATTTTGGAAATAAAACTGAGGTTGGAAATGGGTCTATAACTGTTTAGGTCTTCTTTAGGCAGAGATGTCTTCTTAAGAACTGGGTGTTTTCATGGGCGTGTATAAGATCATCAGTGAAAAAGCCAAAGCACAGTGATGCATTTATAATATCTGTTATTGGTTTGAGTAATACATCAAGACATACTTTTAGCACTGTTGTCGGAAATGGATCGAGATTACAGGATGTATTTGGGGAGGACATCATTATTTTCCTCATTTCGTCAACAGTGGTGGGTTCAAACGATGCAAGTTGATAATTTACTTATGGAGAGTCAGCATTTACAAATCTTGAGGTGTGACCTGGGAAAGCAGGTCAGATAAGACTGATTTTGTATTTGAAGTGACAAGAAAATGAGTCACACAAAGTTCTTGACAGTACTGGTCGTACGAGTCTGATACATGTTCTTTAATATGTGTGGTAAGGTCGGATTTAAGGATATCAGCCATTAAGTCAGCGATAATGAACGTGTGAATGGGTCTGTAAAACACAATATGTTTGGACACGGCTGGAGTTAAAGAAACTTTAAGATCGGCAATAGCAGTGTGGTGATCGGATCAGCCATCCGAAACTGCAAGTTTTCCAACATATCCTGAAATTCTTCATTAATTGTTATCCTTTCTGCCCAGTCCTTACTGTCCGAAAACAGTTGGTGCATTGTTTTTGCATGCACCCAGTTGTCTAGCTTGTTTTCGAAGCTTTGATACATCGCAGTGGTATGGCGAACTATCTCTTCCTTCCCCGTGTCGTTCCACTCGTGTTGCGTTATGGTATCTTCTGCGTTGAACGATTTTTGTCAGATTATGTTCTCAAATCGAAGTTGACGTTTGTATGGACTTGAGCGTGGTGATGCATGTCTTTGTTCTGTTACTGGAATTTCGCTTTGTTGACTGATCTCCTTTCATATAGTTGATACACTCGCCATAAAGCACGAACGATTGTTTCTAGATGTCGCGTTTTCATAACTGTTTTAATCCTACATAATTATACCTATAAATGAGTGAAATCGAAAAAATATTCATAAGCACTTAACACACGAGGCGTAGGAAAAGTCGGGACGGATGAAGTTAGCCATAACACTGTCGTGGTACGAATGACGATCAGCGCGCCATTACCACCTGTCTTATATATGTTTCTGAGATCACGAGCGTGCCGAATAAGCACGGATTTCAGAGTAGAAACTACACGCTCGGACTGCAGAGTAGACATACCATCAGAAAAAACTAAATTGCGCATGCGCAATTACCTAACATAGGATGTCATAAAAACCATAATTGCGTATGCGCAATGACCTACTTAACGACATCATTGACCTATTTGTATAGTTCACCACATCAGAAGAACGAATTTAAGCAGTACCCTCAAGAAAACCATCATTGCACGTGCGCAGTGATATGATGTCATCGACCTATTTAATGACGTCATCTACCTACTCGTATAGTTCACACCACATAATCACCAGGGGGTGCTTACAGACCTATTTTTGTCATTCACCACATCAAACGCACGAGCTTAAGCAGTACTGTCAAGAAAAACATTATTGCGCATGCGTAATGACGTGATATATATGATATAATTGACCTATTTAATGACGTTATTCACCAGAATGCGCATATTGACAAACTTTTGTAATTCACATTATTTCCGTCAGGGGGCGCTACTTGACCTAGTTACGTAGTTCGCCAACTATTTATCAGAGGCGCCACTTGACTTCTGACCTTTGACATTTACCTTTGACCTTCACCGGAAATGCCGTCATTCCTCCGCTCCGCTCCACCATCCATCGTAAAGGGCCTACATTACTACTGAGATTAATCTTGGGTAGAATTTTGGAAAATAAAAGGGAAAGGCCTACGGATCCTTCCCGAATCCTGGGATCGTATTCAAATACAACAGAACATATATCCCTCATTGTCAACATGCTATTAACAACAACATTATACTACGGCAATTTACATACAAATATAATAAAGAGGGTGTTTTAAAAATAGCAAAATCGCAATATTTGTCAGGGACGAGACGAGACGAGACGAGACGAGGTTTTTCGTTCTAGATGGCGACAAAAAGTGTCGCGTAATACACGGTATGGCGTCACAGACCCAGTTTAACCGGAGAGCTATTTTGGGGCCTGTGCGTTATACAAATGAGTTGATCTGACAGCGTGGCTGGGTGAACTGGTATGGTATGTCAAAACAATAAAACACAGTAAAGCGTTCGTACAGTTGTTTATTTTATGCATATGAACAGTGTAACAACGAAACGCAACATTGTGCTAGCGAGTTCGTAAGTTTTGTGTATTGCGGCTATTTGAAGCCCATTATTGACATTGTTGCCGCTACTTGCCAACGATACGAATTGGAAATGGCTACGTCAAACATTCCGCCACCCAAGCCGCTGAATATAAACGCAAAATATGCGTGTAGTCAATGGACGTCCTGGCGCAAATCATGGAATAGGTTCGAAGTGACAACTGGAATGGACGATACACGACACTAAACGAAAACTAGTATGCATCCTGCTGTACGTGATAGGCGGCGAAGCTGTGAAAGTCTTCGATACATTTCGTCACAATATTCACTGAACTACGCACCGCAGCGGACACTTGTGATTTTGAAAATATTACAGCCAGCCAGATCACCAGAGACAGATTCGTACACGGTCTACGCAATCCAAAGATACGCGAAAAATTTTTACGGGAGAAAGATCTGACATTGGAGAGATCCAGAGAGGTGGTACAAGTGGCCGAGGCAACCACAGAACAAACTCAAGTAATGTCTGGAGTAATAAACAATGTTACCACCATGCGGTGTTTTACAGGAACAATGAGAGAGGGCGTACTTTAGAAATAGCAAGACGTCACTTATTCACGGACTTGACGAGGTTTTTTTGTTGCTCATAGAGAAAAATAGTGCATGAATATTTAACTGAAATGTCATTACTCGTTGGTCAAATATTGATTCAAATATACACCATTTATTAAATTTCCGCATTATAATTACCATGCATCACCAAAAATATGAAGGCACTGAGGCAAAAAGTGATAAACTTTACATAAAGAAGAAAAAGACTAAGTGTAACAAAAGTGAGCCAGGATATCATAGTCTGGTTTGTTAAGGCCAATTTTTGACCTAATCGTTACTTGCCGGATAAAAGCATGAAAATTGGATCATATATGTAAACATTCACGGCGAATCCGATTAGAGGGGGCTCCACGTCAGATTTTGTGTCCTTGACCTCGAATTTCAAGGTCAAATGTTACTGAACGTGAAATATATCTTTTTCAATACCACCACTGTTTTATATGTGTACGAATGTGTGTGTATAATTATGTATGTATACATGTATGTGGGCATGTATGTATATATATATATATATAAGATCTTGAATGTCAAGGTCAAACATTTTATTCTTCTCAAAAACATCCCTGCTTTTGTTTATATAATAATAACGATAATAAAATCCACATTTTTAGTACCATCGCTGTTTTTGTACGCATGCATGCCGGATCCGAATCTGATGTTGTGTTCTTAACAGTGAATGTCAAGGTTACATGTCAGTAACCTGGAAATGTCAAGGTCAAATGGCAATGATAGGGACATTTTTATTCTTCAGCAGGGCGACTGGTTTTGTGCATATATGCAAGTTAAGTTTATTTGCTGGTTTACTTTGTTTTACTTCAAGGCCTATTTCTAAATAAATAAAATTAATGAATGGGACATAGTAGTGTCTAGATGATTCTGTCAGCCACCTGCCGGACTCGAGACGAACGCGATACCAGACGCTATGAAACGTAAGTGCATAATTACACGTGTCGTGTGCGATTTTATCATATATCTTCATTCAAATCACTGGTAAGATATTCAATGTGTGATGATACATAAATTACTACTACCAAATGTACTCGCAATTGAATATATTTATATGACATTGATCAAAATGTGAGCGATATTAGAGTGTTATGATGGAATGGCTACAATTTGAATGGGGTCAGACCAGCGTTATGTAAGACGGTTAAGGGAAATGTCTTAGCCAGTCACAATGTACAATCAATAGATTCCTTAAGTTATGCTATATCAACAATATGCTATAACAGGCCTAACGTAAATTGCGCGTGCTCGATAAAACAAATCAACCTATTTCAATACTATTTTGTTTCAGATGGAAATCATACACATTGACGAGACAAATAGCTGTTCTACCAACTGGAACCTATGCGTTATTTGTCAGGAAGCATCTGAAGAAAAATTACGGTGTCCTCTGAGAAATCCAGATGGACAATAGTATGCGGAGAATGTTTACGAAACTTTTGTGACCAACATTATGGGGTTCCGAGGTATTGGAAAGCTCCCAGCACATCTAAAATGTCAATACTCTATTGAGTTGCTTATGAATAAAGAAGGGAAGTGGCATCATACATGTTGATACAAATTCAGCAACGCTAAACTCGAACGAGCAAGGACGCGGACAAGAACAACGGAAGCTGTCGGGGAAGACAGAAGACGTTCAAAACGAAAAACCTACCATGACAAGACTTGCTGTATATTCTGCAGCAAAGGGGACGAATCTGGCCAACTTCATGGCTATTGCACTCACAAGGCTGAAAAATCACTTCGTTCTATTGCTGAAGAGATGAACGATTACGAATTGTGCACGAAAATTGGTGGCGGCGATTTAGTTGCATTAGAGGCTAAATATCACACTTCCAGTCTTGTGAAATACAGGAACAAACACCGTTCGTTCTTTAGAGCAAAACGCAGAAGCTGTGGTGGAAGCTACTCGGAGTTGCGAGAAGTAACCGAGCTCGAACATTTGCAGATTTAACTGGTGATATCGAGTAGGCGGTTTAGCGTGGAGAAACAGTGTTCAATCTATCTACGCTGCATACTTTCTTCGGGCAAAGGTTGGAAGAGCTGGGTCAGCATTGCAGTCAACAAAAAACTCTCTTAAAAGAAGAACTTTTGGAACATTTCTGCAATTACGGGCTGCAGGAACAATCCCATGGTAAGCATTACGTGCTAGTGTTCCCTGCGGGGATGCAAGAAATGTTGGGGGGCCGCCATTGAGCAGCCAAACCTGCAAGATCAAGTGCTGCTGATAGCAAAGGTGGCAAAACTATGCAGACAAGACATGTTTAGCACGAACATTCCGCCGTTTGCTGGAAGTTTCTCTAAAGATTGTCGCAAAATCAAGGAGCCTCACAATGCTTGAAATTGTTAGCATCTATGCTACTGTATGGCAATGAAATGGATACGGAAGTACGTTGCATCCAAGAAGTTCTTACAATCGTACAACTGCTCACATTCAACAGCAAGAACAAAAGACGAAACACAGCTGCAGAAAATCGGGTGACACGTGATCATAATCGCCACACATTGTTCCGCGAACCACCTCTACCACTATACGTGGGCCTTGCTATCCACTCTTCATCGAGGAGCAAAGTTCTTATAGGAAAAATGAGGTCTTTGGATATTTGCAGCACATACAGTAGAGTGATTCAAGCAGAGTGCGCAATCGCTGAGACTGTCACCCGACAAGCAGAGAAAGAAGGCATTGTTTGTTCTCATAACTTGAGATCGGGGATCACAACCATCGGCGCATACGATAATATCGACGTAAATCTATCATCAACGACCGTTCAGAGCTCGTTCCGCGTCACTGGGATATCTATTTCTCAGTTTCCGAAGGCTGATCACGCCGGCGAAGAGCGACCTGTTTGTAAGGTGTCTTCTGTATGCAATACAGAAAAGGCATCTCTACCACCAACGTACACCGTCGTACAAGCTATGGCCGTGAAGATGTCTGAATCGACGGTTCCGGCTCCTCCTGCAAGCAGTGTTCAGCTGTCAAAAAGCCTCGACAAAGCCACCTCTGAAGAAACAGAGTGGACAGAGAAAGTGTCTGCACTATTCGGGAAAGCATTGGTGACCCTTGTAGCTGCAGTCTCATGGGCCGCTCATCATGTTGCGCAGGACCGAGCTCGAACAGAAATAGAAGCAATATCAGCAATGCTGCCCTTTTTGCCGAGAAATCAGACTCACCAGCTATGGCGAAGCTTGCCATGGAAGTGGTGATTGCCGTCACACAGTACCTCAATCCTGGACAGATTTCCATCTTGTGGTGTGACCAATCATTGTATGCGCTAGCGAAACACATTCTGTGGGCTTTCCCGAACTCTGTTGAAGAGCACATGCTCCGGGTGGACTGATCTTGTGGTAGAGGCTGGTGTAGCGACAAGGGGAACAGCTGATTCCTTCCTGAAAGTTGCGCACATTACTAGAACGCGACATGCTCATCAAGTCACTGCAGCTGCCTTGGCCGTGCTACAGAAAGAGGCTTTTGATGCGGCCAAGAGCGCCGGTGAAGCGGAAGAGAAAGAAGCATGGAGGGCGAAGAAGACACACTGTTTCCCATTATTCGCCTACTATGATTTCATCTTGCGGATGGAGAAACTTGTGCTCATCTTCATTAGGGCGCATCAAGAGAAAAATTTTGAGCTTTACGTCGCCTGCATGGAAGTATTTGTGTTCATGTTCTTCGTCCTCGACCACACGAACTACAGTCGATGGGTCAGCGTGCACATGGAGACCATGAAGACATTGCCCCATGCAGCGTTGACGATGTTCACACAAGGCGATTGGATAGTGCCCAAAACGATTCGCTGTTTCTCAGCAATTCCCACTCGACCAGTCGCATGAACAGGCAAATAAAGGCGTGAAGGGGAAAGGAGGCATTATCGGTATCACTGAAAACGCGGCAGCACTTCAAAGATGGCTCCTCGCGGGACATGAGATGGCACGACTCCTGCAAGAATTTGAAACACAAATATCACCCGCAGCACAAACAACAACTAGCGAGATTCACCACGAAGAAACCTTGTTCCATTCCGATGTGTCTGAACTCGTCGGTGTCATTCGGCAACACGGAAAACCCTTCGAGCTTGAGTGCAGCAGTTTGGTTGTGCTCCACACCTAAGCATGCGCTCCAGAGTCCGTGGTGGAGACGATATCGAAGCTGGAGACTGTGGGTCAGACACAATGCGAGGCATTCTGGTTGAATGTCCTATACATAAGGTGCACACCATTCAGCACCCCGATCAAGAGAACCGACTTTCCCACGCTAAGAAAACCGAAACTGGAGAAGAAGAAAGGCACGCAGCTGTCAAACATCAAGTCAGACGCATCACTGTTTGGCAAGTTGTACATTGCAAACCAAGTCCGCGATGGCGACCCCGCTGTGATTTTTGCACACGAAAAACCAACCTTTCCCGCCCCTGTCGGACCAGCTGTCTTATCTTGATGTTCCCAACCAAATCGAGGCGCCTCCATTTGGGCTGCGCAACGTTCCAGAAATACGCAGAACAAGTGTTCGTACCAATCATCAAGAGGAAACTTGAATCGACATCGAGAATGGACATTGTGTGGGATAAATATGCCGATACCAGCTTGAAACAAACAGCCAGGGAGAAGCGCGGAAACGGTGGAAGAGTGCGGGTTATAACAAAAGCCAAGATTCCGAAGAAATGGCCAGAGTTCCTGCGGGACTAAAACAACAAGGAGGATATTTCATGTTTCTTGGAGAAGCAATCCAGACGGAGTAATGGCCAGAAGACAAAGTGGTGTGCGTAACAACTGGAGACAGTGTAGCTGCTCATGGGACAGTCATGGATTAATTGTGTTCCCACGAGGAGGCAGACACGCTAGCAGTGTACCACTCACTACACGCTCTTCAGCAAGGGGCGACAGTCGTGGTGCGCACTGTAGACACGGATGTTGTCGTCATCTTTGTTGGATTGTTCTTCTGTTTGACAACGATTGTCGGTAGCTTCCAACTGTGGGTGGCATTCGGGAGAGGGCGAAACTTCAGAAAAATACACGTCAACACCGTTTCTGACAGCCTTGGAGAGCGGAAGGCTAAGAGAATCCCGATGTCCCATGCCATAACGGGCTGTGATGTAGTTTCTGCATTCCATGGCGTGGGGGAAAGGTCGGCTTGGAAGGCTTGGTCTAAAGTTCCTGACGTAACAGAGGCATTTGCAACCACAGCGAAGTCACTGTTTGCCAAGTTAGATGTGGCTAGTCCAGAATTTAAATTGGTGGAGAAGTTCGTCATCACAATTTACGACAAGTCAAGTGCAGTAACATCTGTTAACGAGGCAAGACAAGAACTTTTCACGAAGAAAAACTGCGCCTTCGATCGTCTGCCACCAACAGAGGGTGCATTGCTGCAACACGTCAGACGCAGCATCTACCAGGCAAGCATAATGGTCTTTCAGTTGTGTGGCTCGGCCGGATGTGCCGTCCCCAAAGGACTTTGGATGGACGTTCGAGGATGGGAGATGATCTCCTCTTTGGTCAACGCTTCCTGAAGCTACCAAGGCGTGCCGGGAGCTATTGCGGTGTCGATGCAAAAGCGGAAAGCCTCGTGCAGCGCACTGCACGTGCTCTAAAGCTGGCCTGCCGTGCAGGGACCTTTGCACGTGTTCCTGTGTCGAGAAGTGACAAGTGATTAGCTGGCCTGCCGTGCAAAGACTTTTCCTGTGTCGAGAAATGACAAGTGATTATTTTTGGTTTGGGCGAGGAAATAAAAATGTAAACAATACTTACTTACATATTTACTAATATAGTATAGCCACGCACACCCGCGGAAATGTGTGTGTATGTGTGTGTGTGTGTGTGTTTGTGTGCATACATGCTTGCATACATAATTACATACATACATTCGTACATATATACAAAACAGATATGGTATTGAAAAAAAGTTATATTTCACGCTTAGTAACATTTGAAATTCAAGGTCAAGGACACAAAATCTGATGTGGAGCCCCCTCTAATCGGATTTACATATATGGTCCAATTTTCATTTCACTACTATTAGGCAGTGAAGGACACATTACAGCGGGAAGAGAGAATAGCTTACTTGGATCACATCGAAAATAATAGTGATATAGGAAATTGTGACAACAGTATTCCTACGAAACAAAAACGTTTTTGGAAATCCAAGAAATATAACACAGGAATCTCACCACTTATAAATTTGTTAACAACCTAGTAGACATTGACAAACCATATCTGATACCGGCATCATCCAGAACACGCACTAACCATAGCTTATAATTTAGACAAACCCCTACCTCTCCTTCTTGTTTCAAATACAGCTTTTTTAGCATTATCTATATGTAACAGTCTTCCAGCATCAGTTACTGAAGCTCCTAAGTTGGTACAAACAGGAGCTTTCTAAATTAAAGTTTCAATCTTGTCATCCCAATAGTTGAGAGGGTTATTGGGAATAACATGTATAATACTATACAGGATATTAGTTGCTACTTTTAGTTCCCATTAATCTTTTGTTGGTCACCCCAACATGTAATTGTCAAATGTGACAGTGTTCAGTGTCTGAAATTAGCAAAAAAACGAACTGACCCAGATGTTTTTGAACACTTTTGCTGGGAGAGAGCATTTGGGGGACTTCCGGTGGTGAATTGATTTGAATTTGGTGCAGCAAACTTGCGAAAATATAAGGATATTTGATCAAGATAAGTGATATTATTGAGCGTATAGCATACATAACGTAATTATAGATATATATTAAGCAATATTTTTTGTTAAAAGTTAGCTAGAGGGAGTAATCTAGGGTAGATTAAAAGTAGGCGATTTGCGAGCGATAATTGGGGACGTTAATGTAATCGGAACGTTGTTTACAAAGTAGGTCACTGGCGAAGTTAGCGTACCGTGAACGACAATAGAATAGCGTTATTTGAGATAATCGGTGTAGTTAGATGAGTAATTAAAACCTGAAATAGCAATATTTTAAAGTGTATAATAGTACACAGGAAACAGTCTTTGTAAAGACTACCTTGTATCTAAGCCTAACTTGAATACATTGTCATCGACATCGTAACTAGGTAAGGCACGGTGTGTCACTGTGTGTTAACAAATATAACTAACTGTAACCTAAACAATCTGGTGTAAATTGTACACAGAAAAGTCTTTTCAAAGACTACATAAAACTACTTTGAACATAAATAAATTCTGATATGGCACCTTGCAAGCGGCAACTCAGGGCAAAACGACACCTAGTTTGCAACGACTGCCAGAGCTGGGTGGATTTTGCGTTGTCTGGCTGTCCAAAATCATGGGCAGAGACCAAAGATGACGGATTCACCTTTCGGTGTATGGGGTGTTTGAGGGTGGAATGTCTGATGAAGGAGGTGTGTAAGTTGACGGATATAGTGAAGGAGATGGAGGCGAGACTCAACATAGAAATAGATGGAGCAGAGAGGGATGACGCGGAGAGAGTTGAGAATTCTACAACACAGAAGGAGCAGAGTTGTGACACGGAGACTGAAGAAAGGAGACAAGATTTAACAAGATTGCCACCCAGAGAATTAACTCTAGGTGGCAGGTGGACAAGGAAGCCCTTTGGCTTATCGAGAGTCCGACCCTTTTATCTATGTGTATCCCGCCCGTCTGAGGTATGTGTCGATTTTATTTTTAAACATATTCACGCTACTAGCACCCACACAATCAGCAGGTAATCTGTTCCATTCATTTACAGTCCTTTGTGAAAATGAAAACTTTCTTATATCCAATCTACTCTGCTCCTTTGCCAATGTAAGTTCATGTCCTCTAGTCCTTCTATCTTTCTTAACTGAGAAAAAAATATTTCTATCAATATTTTCATAACCCTTCAATATTTTAAACACTTCTATCTGATCTCCTCTCAATCTCCTGGTCTCTAGTGTTGTTAAACCGCATTTTTTTAGGCGTATTTCGTAACTAAGATCCTCAGTTTTGGTATCATTTTAGTTGCTCTCCTCTGCACTCTTTCTAGCATATCTATGTCCTTCCTGCGATATGGCCTCCACGCTTGAATACAATATTCTAAATGAGGCCTAACTATTGTTTTGTACAGCGGTATTGTAGCTCTTTTTCCTTATACGTTATGTTTCGCCTAATTAATCCAAGGATTTGATTTCCCTTTGAAGCTGCAATTCCGCACTGCTCTGAAACCTTTATATCAGCACTAATGGTTAACCCTAAGTCCTTTTCTTTTACAGTAGTACTTAGTACAGTACCCCCCATTGTATATTCTACTTCTTCGTTCCCATGACCTGTGTGGAGGCATTTACATTTCCCAAAATTGAACAGCATTTGCCACTTTTCAGACCATTTGATCCAACCTATCAAGATCATCTTGTAAATGCTGTCTGTCTCCATCACTTTTAATCCTTCTAAACACTTTTGTATCATCCGCAAATTTTAACACCTTGCTTGTTATATCATCGTCCAAATCGTTTATATATATTAAGAATAATATAGGTCCTAGTACTGATCCCTGTGGTACCCACTCAATACCGATTTCCAGTTTGAAGCCTCCCCATCAACTACTACACGTTGTCTTCTGTCAATCAGCCATTTTTCTATCCAGTTTATTATACCATTTCCTATGCCATGGACCTTTAGTTTAAGCAGTAATCTTTGATGTGGTACTTTGTCGAAAGCTTTTTGAAAATCTAAGTAGACTATATCTACTGGTGATCCCTCATCTACCCACTTAGTGATGTCTTCCAAAAAACATAACATATTTGTTAAGCATGACCTCGCTTTAAAAAAACCATGTTGAGATGGGTTTATCAAGTTTTGTTTAAAAAGAAAATCCATAATGTGATCTTTAATTGAATCTTTCTAACAATTTACAAATCACTGATGTTAAACTCACTGGTCTATAGTTCTCTGACTTGTTTCACGAACCTTTTTTAAATAACGGTATAATGTTGCCTCTTTCCATTCTAAAGGAACCACTCCCTCTTCTAATGACAAATTGAAAACTGTTGCAAGCGGTACGCTAATTTGTTCTACAATTTCCAATAGTAGTTTGGGCGGAATCCCATCCACTCCAGGTGATTTATTATCCTTCATAGCCCTTATTTTCTTAGCTACCATTTCCGGGGTTACAATTAATTGTCCTAAATAGTCTGAATCTGCCCCCTTGAACTTAGCCTCTGGTACTGGCAGTGAACTAATATCTTCCCTGGTAAACACTGAACTAAAGTACTCATTCAGGTCTTCTGCCATTAAGAATCCCTCTGATATTATATTTCCGGCACTATCTTCTAGAGGACCGACCTTATCTTGAACTTTCTGTTTGCTTCGAACATACGCATAAAAACTCTTGCTGTCATGTTTTATATTACTAGCTAATTGTTGTTCATAGCTTCTCTTTGAATTTCTAATTTCAGCTGTAGCTTGGTTAAGTGCTTCTTTATAACTGTTGTAGTCTTCATCATTTCCAGTACATCTATATGACTTCCACATCATTTGTTTATACTTAATTTTTCTAATGGCTTCTTTCGATAAGTGTTTCTTTTTGGACCGTTTCCCTTGTTTTTTGAAGGGTACAAATTTATCGACTATGCACTTAATTTCACTCTTTAATATATTCCAGCATTCTGTTGCGTCTTATTTTTTAGTGTGTTATTCCAGTCTACCTTTGCTAAATATTTCCTCATGTCCTTATACCTTCCTTTGTGGAAATTTCTCCTATACTGCTTTTTACTATTCGTTTCTGATTTTACTTTGATGGTAAAATGTATCTGGTTGTGATCAAGTACTCCCAGTGGCTCACATATCTGACATTGTCAACTAATCTTCATTATGTGAGGACAAAACTATGCTCCAATTTCATCTCACCCCTGGTTGGTTCTGTAGCACATGTTGAGAAAGGAAGTATCTGAACTAAAAACTAAAAACTTGTGGTCCCTACTCCCATACTCTGTAGAGATTTCCATTTTATATGCCCATGGTTAAACCCCCCATAATAACACAGTCCCGTTTGCTCACTTCCCTTATAGCGTTTTGTATTTTTTCATTCTCTTCTATGCTTATGTTTGACTTCGATAAACTAATCCAACCTTTAACGTTGAGTTTCCTGTAACTATGTTACACCAAACAGCTTCTTCGCAATCTGCTTCTCTGTCTAATTTTATTTCATAAGCCTGGATAGATTCCTTAATATATAAAATAACTCCACCTCCCCTTCTTCCTATTCTATCTTTCCTAAACATTACATATCCTGTCAGTCCCAATTCGGCATCTGATATATCGGTGGTGGTCCAGGATTCGGTTATACCTATTATATGAGGGTCAATATCTTCTACCATAATGTTTAGTTCATTTCTTTTGTTTACTATACTCCTTGCATTTAAACAAACACATTTATATCCAGCTTCAGAAGAGTTTTCCAGACTGTTATTTGCTGATTTATTTGTGCTGTCTTTATCTATGCCTCCATTTCAGGCTTTTCTGTGAGTCCCCC
>CM034537.1:52985729-53105729 GCA_020002185.1 Paraescarpia echinospica
CCTTCTTCTACAAAATAAAACACAAACTCCTGAACATTACCCTACCACAACATTTTATAATCCCATGCTCCTGTACACGAAACAGCGATCCCAAAAAATACATACAAATACATGCACGCATAAATACATATGCATATTCATTCTATCCCAGAGTTATAAGAGCTTGGACTGTACTACCCCATAAATAATAAGCCTACCCACACTACACCCATTCCAACAAGTTCTGAGTACCATTCACCTTGTCGCCCCAGCCCACCTTACCAGAATATACATACAGAGACTGTTTTTAATCTACACAAATTATTAATTGCACTTGATTTACCCAATTATTTATTTTATTTTTTAAACTATTTTTCAAATTCAATTTTACACACCCTTCACAATGCGCACTGTACAACTCCTAGGTTAACCCTAGAAGGGGCTGTATGGAGAAACAACATTTAAGACTTAAGATGCAACATATTTTTAGAAGGGAAACAAAACGAGCTACGTCATGACGCAGTGCATGACGTTACCAAGTCACGGATAGCGGCGCGCCAGTTTGATGGTATCTTAATTTTTTTGATAGAATTTGTGAACGGCGCCGGAGAGGTAACAGTTTGCCACTCCACCTACGCAGGTATTGTTATCAAACAATAACGAAAGTTTATCTAAGTGGCGACACTCTCGAACATCCATAAATAGAGCTTTTGTCGGGAATAAAACGAAACAAAGAATATTAGTATTTAAAAAGAAACAACTCTTAGAATATTACAGAAGAATAATATACAGATAGTTGTGTTTATTTTGAACATAAAAATGACTGATTTTTTCTGTCAAAACGTAGATTTTTTTATTGTATATTGTTATAACAGTACTAGTGATACACAACATTTCTTATTCAAATAGTTATTAATTCCAAGTGAAATAGCGTATATATGGTTACACTTCCGATGTTTCGTTAGGTCAGAGAAACTACAGCTATTAACATTATACTTTCTTTTGTTACAGCCTAATCTATTGTGCGTATACAATATGTGTGGTTGGAAGATGGTAAAAGTCATAGTGTATTGCCTTTGCGGCCCTCTGAAAATGAAAATTTGCTGTGTTAGAAACAACCCGTGGGAATCTTGACTAAAGCATCAGAAATTCTTTCTATTCTAATTATTCAAGCAATTGTTGTAATGTTACATAATTTGTATTGTTTTACATATATATTATATACCCCAGACTCGTATCTAAAACAACTGAATCATCGCTATATTGTGTATTTCCAAAACCGCGCACGTGCGATTTTGGTGTCTTATGTTGCCTACAGGTTTGCTGGGGAGCGCATTTCATCCAGAAGGTGACGACTCATTAAACAATTCGTTGTTTGGGCTACAGTCGCAAGTTACTGGATCATTGGCTCATCCACAATCTCGCATGTCACGTACTGTATTCTCCCGTTCGTATGTGACCAAGCGTGATGTGCGTTCGTTGATCTCAAGTCGGCGTCTGACTCCGGATGTTCCACGTTAACACTGTTAAGTTTGCTGGTACCTTGTGATATAGTAACCAATGGAATAGTCCATGTCCCTGTAATCTTCGATATAATTTAATACTCTCTTCGCACGGCCTTCTAGATTGGGTTTTGTACCGTCTCTGGCCTGACCACGCCGGATGTAGAATGAGCGCCCTCTAGCGATTGAAATATGGGATCCGGCAACTGCTATTCTAATGGCGACGCTGTGATTGGCGCTTGTGCATTTGTCACCTCTTGTGGCAGCTACGCAGGTCTATGTTTCTAATGGCAAGACAAGACAAAGAACATAAAGCTCACGAGGCGGACAGACATACACAGCACGGAGAAAGAGATCCTAGCTGGACTTGGAAAGGACGCACCCACGAACGGAAACCTGAAATGTTCCGAGACTGGTTTTATAATGGAATTAGCAAGGAAACAGAAAACCAGCACGACAGCATGGAAAGACATGCGGAAGGCAACAACCATTGGAGTGTGTTGGTCCTACGCTCTGTTTTGAGCGACGAGGGGTAACATGGTCTTTTAGTGAAGATTTTCTTTTATTCAGTCGTCCGGTCGAGGCTGGGTTGATGCTGTAGCATATAATACTGCAGTTGTTAAATAATACTGTACCCACCGTTAATGCCCATGTCCGGAAACAGAAGTTCGCTGTGTAAGGGAAAAGTCTGCCCAGTTCTAAAATGCCAATATAGTCGCGTTCTTCAAGCATTATATGAATATTGGCGACGGGACGTATGTAACATTATTAGAATGTTGCTCATCTGAGACATTTAGAAGGATGTATGTGGAAATATTTATGCTAGCCAACTAAGGTGTTGTAAGTTGTATTCAGCACAAATTATCTACAAAATGCCATTTCCAGTCGGAAATCGAACGAGGTATAACCACATTCGGAGTAGAATATTTCCTTACACGGCGAACTTTTATTTCCGGACATGCGCATTAAGGATCGGTACAGCATTACTTGACAACTGCAGTATGATATGCTACAACGTATTGTGGGTAGCGGAAGTTGTGTCTGATGTGAACGTTCTGGTCGCCGTTGGTGCCCCCTTGTGTCAGATGGTGGTGCAACTCCAGCACGGATGCACGAGCTGTTCGTGTATGGTGGCTTGAGGTTCTGGTTCATACATCCACAGATGGTATTTAGTGCCATGTCCAGTTTCCGCGCAAACGGTAATCTTTCCCACAAAGAGTATGTATATAATTTGGGTCTGGAGTAGCAGAATAAGAGTTGTCCAACACGAAATAACAGCACCGGACGGTGGAGTGTCTTGCATTTACTTGCCTTTTGTTCACTCGATGTGTGTTTTGAATGACATTATTCGATCTTCCTAAGTTATTGACTATTTCATCAGTGCGCAATACCAGAACTGCGTTCCACCTAATAATTTGTTTTCTGTTTGTCTCGCGATTTGCTAGAACGAATAACATGATTTAAATTTGCGCTCCTCCAATACGAGATGAGTTTGATTGCTCTATCTACCGCTTATCAGTCATCGTTACCGTGTGAAAGAGGACAAACAGTGTTTTCAAATGTCACCAACGATATGGTGACACCTTAAACATGTGCACAATTACATCGTGGAGTATTCACTTGTTTTACATAAAGAACTCTTCTTCAGACGGGTGTTTTAATACTTAGATAGTCAGTCAGTTCTCCGTACAAAACATTTCTTAACAACAGTTTAATTCCCAAAACAATCGGTTGAGCACATAGTTTCATTTTGGGCCTGAATCTCTAAACGAGCGATAGCGCAATGAGACTCACTTTGTGGTGGAGGTCACATATGAACTTATTCATAATGGTCACAAATGTAGCTTTTAAATGTTTAGCTTGTAAACGTGGCTAAACTTTGGCATTAAGTCTAGGCGTGGACAGTGCGGCCCGGGGATGCTGAAGGAGGCTGCCACCATCATCCAATCGCACGGGTACAAGGTCGAGCCACACATCACCAAAGTAGCGTGGCTCCTACAGCTGGAACGGCATGCTAAAGGCAATGGTCACGTGGCAGCGGGTTCGACGACGACGGACAAAGCGGCGATCGCGGTGCTCGTTCCTGAATGCATCACGCCCATCGAAGATACCCAAATACCGAGTTCGCGTCCACTCAAGCCGCCGGACAAATACCGAGTGCCAACATCCTTGTACTATAACAGTCTGCGGGGCACTGGCATCGTGACACGTCATCAAGCCAAGCAGAAACGTATGTACGAGGAGAACTACTTGAAAAAGGCGTTAGGCATTGATGAAGACGACCACATTCCTGACGCATATAAACTTTGTAACATGATCGAGCCGGCCAATCTTCCGGCGGCGTGCGCTCGCAAGGCCTACAGCGCGGGGTCCGATTTGGCAGCGAGTAGAAAGCATAAACACAGCTCGAAACAATCGCACGACAGCGATGCTTCTGCAAGAAAACAACCGAACCGCCAAAACAGCTTACTCGTCGATGTCCCGTCTCTCCTGCTAGCGGACGCCTCACGTCGGCTTGACCACAACCAAGGCTCCGCCCAAGCAAGAGCCATCGCAAGTGAAGTTATTAAGCCGGACGATATCGTCGCTAGACCGAGCAAGAAACTGCAAACTCCGATGGTGTCACCTGGCATTAAGACGTCTCGACTGGACAACAACTCTTTTAAGGTAAGTACACGATACATTATTTGGAAATCGCATCTGCCGATTAGTGCGCCTATGCATTTTGCTCAGAAGAATGAGAACAGATAGGTACCGTTGTAATGTGTAAAGTTGGTTGGTTTCAGTTAGTGAGGAAGCGTTACTGTCGTGAAATGGCAAAAGGGTGCAAGTGACATTTTCTACAAATTAGGTTAATTTAGTAATCACACTTAAGGATGCAAGCACTATATTATTACATACTGAAACTCACTGTTTAGATCATAGGTTTGCTACAAATGACATGGCATAATAGACAAGTGCAAATGGATTTGTGTTTTGTCATAGTAAAATGGAGTATCTGTCAATGACCATTAGCATCACATGTTATTGGAACTTACAGCCGACCAGGACACAACTCTCGTACTCAGCATGGAAACTACGTGACAGTATATTTCATACAAATGCATGTGTTGTATTTAAATGCAGTAGTATGCATATTTATTATTTACATTTAATGCAACAATGTTTTGTAAAAGTTGAATAATTATATCAATTAATATCAATCGATGTTGTTATATTATACCGTACTCCTAGAGAATGCTAAACTACTCTAGTCTCTGGCATTGTTTAGCGTCTAAGTACGTGTTAAGTGAGATACCTTATGAACATCTCAATGAGATTATGCGACACAATCAACGTGTGAATCTGAGGTTATTCAATGTTGATTTCATAACACCTGCTCCTTTATATATACAATAATTTTTATATTGTTAGCTAAATACATTAACAAAACGGTGCAAGTGACACTAAGTCACACAACAAGATCAATGGCGCAATTTTTGTTGGTATATATTATTAATGCGCATAGTCAAATAGTCCATAGACATCTTGATAATTACTGTGCCGTGATATGCAGAAGAGAGCGAAGCATAACAAGTATGCATTTTGTCAAAATACCTCGTTGTCACCTGCTCCCTTTTGCCATTCTGCGGCAGATTAGGCAACAAAAGTTATATTTCTATGTATTATGTTATCTTCGCTTTCCACAATGTCGTTGGAATGCCATTCATGCATTTCGCTTTATGAAACACTATCATATATTCGGTGAGTTGAGTCAAATTTGCGCCGACAAACAACACGAAATGCCACGACCACATACATTTATTTCTATGACAAATTCGAAATTAGTCACCAGGGATTTGTTGTCCGTCTGACATTTTTGTAAAGCTAAACTTGTAATTGCCGCTCATTGTAAAAACAGCACGTGCAAATACTCTCTCCTGTTTTCAGCAATGTTTAGCTATCTTTGTCAAGTGGATTGTAATTACGTTCTCAATATTTGCTGCAGTCATTATAATACATATTTAATATACCACGGCTACGGCATGGCACGAGACTTCTGACTTTATTTCAGGTAACGCTTCCGCCGATCCTACTACCTGTAACACAACGACATGGGTTAGCAAGGAAACCCATAGTTGAAATCACAGATATCTGGAAAAAACCGCCTATTGTGAAACATCAAATACAGGACAAACAACCAGAACGGCTCAACGACACGGGCACCGTATGTCATGCCTCAAATACCGATTACAGCCTAAACATACAGAAGGAAGATATAAAATACCAACAGCAAGATTCATCCACTACTTATGGCGAAGGCCAGATGCAAGACAAACCGGCGATACCACCAAACAATGTGAAGATCACTGATATAAGTGACGCGGAAGAGACACATGGAAAGGTGATATCACAAATAGCGATGCCGACACAGTATGATCCGGCTAGACTATCTTTTCTAAAAAGACAAACAACAGATGCCATGTCGCCAGAGGGAAGAGATTACGCCACAATAAGTCCATTCTGTCCTCTCGTTGTTGAAAGGATTGGTTGGCCGAATGCTCAAGGAACAATTCCGCTGTGGCACAATGGTAGACCACTGCAACCGTTTCCCAGGCGAGACGAATCGAGCAGCACTGACATCGAGCAGGCATGGAGAAAACAGCGAGCGAAGAACGTGCTCTACACTGATCGGCGGGTGTTTATCAACAAAAGTAAAATGGAGATTTGTGTATCATTTAACAAGAAGAGCTATGAGTCGGACGATAAATTAAGCGATACATCTACATCAACGTCTGACACATACGAAGGACGCCCTAACAATACAAAACAGTTGAATCGAGGTCGCAGACCTCGTACATACAAACGACACAGCCAAATATTATTACCGTGTTACTGTCATCAGCACCAGAAGCAAAACAAAGCAATAAAAATGGGCACGAAACCTAACAAATCGTCTGTCATCAACCTCGTGTTTAACGGTCAAGATGGAGTCGAACCCGGACTCTTGAAAACCATGCTTAGACAAAAATCACCGGAACGCAAGCGTAACTATGCTCGGACAGACTGTGCCATGGCTTTAGAGACGGTTGTGAAGAGGACGCACCCTAAACAAACCAACAACCAGACTTATGGACAGGAAAAGCAGGAGGAGAAAATTATTTCTGACAGTACGACGCATAATCATAAACTCTCTGCCACATGCACTGGAGTGCGCCGTGTAAAGAAGACTAACAGCAACACTTCACGGTCGCTCGTTGACTCGTTTGCTTTATCAAACGTCTACCCAGTTACGCGTCGCACCATAAAGAAACGTCAGTACACACGGCATCCGATATCTGGACTTGTTAGCGATAACAGAAGGAACACAGCGAGCAGACGTCAAGGTCGTCTTCCAGCGGATGGTATGCTAACTGCAATAGCACGCTTAACGCAGGTGTGCCAAGAGCAGGCCAGGGAAATGGATCAACCGAGAACGAAACCGACGAAAAACCAACCGTATCACGTAGGCGGCAATAAAACGAAGAAACGAACCGATGGATATTTGTCGTACTCCGTTGGCCTCGGAAAACACGTTCGACCCAACGCTGTTGCCACTCTGTGTGACACACAACGCACAACCAAACCAGTCAGAACACTGACAGATAGGACATCCGTTTTTAAAAGAAATGGCAGCATTCCCAGGAGAGAAAACATCACGAAATACGACGACGTCTATACCAAAGTCAAAGCTTTGGTAGCAGGCAGCAACAATAACTCCAACTGCATTGTGCATGCACAAGAGAACGACATTGGCCAATATACAGCTCTCATCTATGGCAACAAAGGCAGCTACAAGCTACGTAAAGGAAAAAACGATGTTGCGTACGCCAGAATTACTAACAAAGGCAGAAACAAGAATGACATTCCACAGAAACTCTCACCAGCATCACTTAACGCGTTCGTTAGTTTAGAAGACATCTGCTGCTCTAGTTTCACGAGTGTTGTTAAACCGAAAGCGAAACCGATTAAACGGTTGACGTGTTCCCCTCTTGTTAGCAGCAAAACAAAGGTTGCCAAGAAAAGCTACGTTAGTGCTTCCATTGCTTCTGTCCAGAGACTTAAGAGTTCAGCCCAAAAATATCACCCGAAAATGGACCTAAAACCAAATACGAAGATAAATACACCGAAGAAACAAGGTTCCCCAGAGACGGACAGAAAACAGGTATTTCCTGGTGATGTTCGGAAGAGGAAACATCGCGATCTTTCGCCCAGTAAGAACATGAAGCCACGACCAAAACATTACCTATTCATCGCACCAGAGATCCGTCGAAAGACAATAACTGGACAGAACGCTAATAATAAATACCCAATAAAGACCATTACAAGCACGCAACAGACACAACTGGGAGAGACCAGTCCTCAAGCCATTCGTCGCAGCCAAATGAAGAAGATCGCAAACACACAGCAAACTAAATTGAAAGAGGCAAGTTCTCAGACCATTCGTCGTCGACCAATAACTCCGTCTTGCTCGCAACAAAACTCGAGGCAGAACTTGTTCGAGGAAGACTATCACGCCGATAAGCCCAACGCAAAACCCCGCATCACCGCATCAGGGGAATACAAGAAGCGGGAGAGTATTCGTGACCTATGCAGGTCCCATCGGCATTCAGTTCGACGCTGCGAACAGAAACACGGGAGCAACGCGTTTGACCGCCTGTTAGCGAGCACCAAATATGTATCGCACGGCATCCACGCCGCCGGTAGCGCGTTCCAGCAGCTTGTGCCGGCAAAATGCCGCACCAAACACAGCAGGAACGCCGCCGAAGTCCTCGCGTTATCGCCCTTAGCCAGACCGCCGCCGAAGATGCAGCCGATGGTGTCGTCAACTGTGTCTGCTAGCAGGAGGAGCCAATACGTTGACATGAAGCGCTCATACCGCAAGGATGAAGGCGGGGCATTGAGCGGGTTGGTTTTGTCTGGTGGTGGCGGTGGTGGCAACGTAACCGGAGAGCGAGGAGACAAAGTACACAACACTTGGTCCTTCTGGAGTCCGTCCGTGTCGAAGCAAAACACCGCCATCGACCTGACGTCAAACGTAAGTGTGCTGAAATTTCGGAACTACACTAGTTGTGCTGCATGCAGTATTCTACATCTGAGTCGAACCGTTGGTAGTCAGCAGGACGTTCACCTTTATAAAATTGGTAGTCCCACACAAAATTGGCATCAGGATAACCAAGTAACATACCATACATTTGTGTATATCGGCAATGCACTGTTAAGTATTACTAATGTGTCATCGAGTAGCTCACCATAAATTATGCAATGGTAACTCGATTTCAACAAATACGAATCCGTTTCCTATGGCTAATTCTATTCAAGAAATACTTAACTCAACACGCAATCCAACTGAACGCGTATTACCCCTGGTTGCGTCTGATGCTTTTCGTTAGATTTCGTTATCTTAAATTTAAAAACCGCGCATTGTGTATGCCGAAAGCTACTATCAGAGTTTGGGCCAAAACCCAGCCGCCGCTACCGCCTAGATATTCTAGTTTGATTTTAATTAAAGTAACTAATTTACACCGAAACACTACATTTAACACATGAACGTTGACAGAGACTTTCATTTAAAATAGTAAAGCTTGTCAACTGACTGTACCATGACCAGCCATCTTGTAATATTGCTACTAACACGAGATTACTACCAAAGATGGTTTAGAACTTTAGAGTAACAAAGTCGTTTAATCATAAAATTATTTTAAACATATACACTAAAGCTTATGTGTGTTAACATCTTGACCATCCAAGTAAGTTTTACAAAAACCTACACATTTCTTAGTATACATTGTAATTTGCCCGTTATCTCATTATTAAATCGATTTTGCCGTTCACTATGATATTCGGAGCACAACATGCAAATTCAAAGATAAAATAAAAAATAAAAATGTTTTTATTACAGTTTAGCTGCTAAAATGATATAAAACTTTCCTCAGTCTAATTGATCATTAACAACATTGATCTTTTAACAAAAATAAATTCCAAAGTCAAGTTGACCTTTTACGACCAAAAGATTACGTAAAGGAAATACTAAAACGAAAGGAAAAACAATTAAAGAAAATACGATGAAAGTGAATACTAAGGTGAATAAGAAAGTAAGACGACTGGCCATAATCAGGAGTGGGCCAGGACTTGCAGCAACCTGTGCAAAATACAACCATACAGGCATTACTTGGTGTACAATCAGCAGTACCATGAGCCAGACTGTGAGACTGGACCTAGCATCCCAGCCTTGTTTATAAATGTGGGGCACTGTTGAGCCCATTATACAAGTTCTCTAGGGAATACTCTGGCCACCCTTTCCCAGCCGCCTCCCTTGGTGATTAACCAAGATAACATAACAAGAGGGAGAGTGGGCCATCTAGTGCAGGCTTAACCATTCAGGTTGTAAATGATCTCACAACATGCACAATAGCCATATAATATCTATATATTCAACGGCATAATACCATTACTAATAAAAATTAGATTTAGTACGACTAACCATGATTAAACCAAACTTTCTATCCCTTACAACCAACTACTGGTTGGCCGCTTCTCCAAAGCTTATTAAGAAATTCCTCCCCGAGGTCCACCGTTCAGTCTCCATCTTTCTATCTTTCCGATAACCAATATTCACTATTAAGTAATTATAGTTAAAATACGGATGCACAATTCTCTATCCCATATCATTATAAATTTACAGTATTGCTTTATAGGGTATAGACCATAGTTTGGAACTTACCAAAACCACAGGTGGTGTTAACTGTAAGAAGATGCCTGGCCCACTAATGAGCAGTTAAGCCCTCCCACTGACCACTCGTGACCACTGTCTCTGAGATAGCATTTACGTTTAAGTAACTCAATGATCAATAACATGTAACCTGTAAAACAAGTATAATTAGCCACAATAAATGTCATCGTATCTTCTGCATCTTTCGATGTGTTTTCCTTGCTGAGTTGCCATTCACTTTTTCTAATAGAAAACAATGTTGAGTATCAAGCTGGAAGATAAAATCACACACTATGTCACTAGAAAAAGAATAAAAGTACGATATACAACATGTTAATGCTCCCTTCTTTTTCATTTGGTGATGCTGGCCTCGACATCGGTGCTCAAATGCTTGTTTTGTTTCTATTCTTTTCACAACACTGCTCCTGTACGGCTGAATCCACTACCCGTCTCCACTTCCCTCTATCTTTTGCTCCCATTCTCCACTCCTCTTACAACCCCACCAAATATCTCTACATACAATCTTCCCAGCTAAATCGTCGTCGCCGCCGCCGCCGCTGTCGTATTTCACTAGGCATAAGCATGAACACGTGTAGATTGTCAGATCACGTAGCCAGTGATGGTGTTGGTTCGCAGCCGCCTGCCAGCCGCAACTCGTCGTCCTCCTTCCTCTCCCCGATGCTGGCCAAGGTGCAGCTGTGGAAGACGTGGGCTTTCAACAAGCTCATCTCCTTGCCGAGCGCGCGCAATGCGTGTGACGACGACCAGACGAGCCCCCCACAGACCCTCTGGGAGATGAAACCGCCCATTCACACGCCATCCAGGTTCGCTGCTCGTGGTCAGCTTGTGTAGTAATGTACATCCGACATAGGCCATTCACGTAGGCTGATGCATAACCAAGTGTTTCTTTGTCAGACAGAATTAGAACCATTGTATTATTGTACCCACGCACGCATACGCACACGTACACGCACGCACGCACGCACGCACACACGTACGCTCGCACGCACGCACACACACACACACAATCACACACATACACCTGTGTCAATTCATATACAATGCTCTTGGATCGCATACTACAAAGGAACACGAAGACGGATCCACGAATGTGTTTGTTCTGATCGTAGGTGCTGCAGTTACACAAGAAGGTCGAGCTCGGTAGCCAAGTACAACGACCATCGCAATATATGCCCAACAAAAAACACCACCACCTCCGGTCTCAAATCCCCGTCGTTCGGGCAACGTCGCCCAGCAACTGCCCACGGAGGTTCGGTGAAGGCGACCAACAGTAAGATCCGTGGACACGAGCGGTCCAACCACGGTGGCGGTTATGCCACCGACGAATCGCCGGATTGCAAGAAGATGCGTCTCGATCGCTAGACGTCCTCAAAAACGATGTCATCGTTACTGATCAACAAGACGGGGCTGAGTAATCGAAAGATGATGTTTTATGGATGCGTGTGGGTTCCGTTACTCTCGAAACAGGCGATGTCGGTTCACTCACCATATTCTTTGGGATTCTCATTCTGGTTTAGTTGTTTTCTACTGACAGAAAGAAAAGACTAACGTTTGAACAGTCCGTGTTAGCGCCATGATGCTATATGACGTTCGATATCACCCAGAAATTATGTTTTCCTTCAGCCAATTTAAAAAGAAAACAATTGATTCATTCAAACGAACAGTGAAGTAGCTCAAACGTGACACTTATTATTTTGAGCTTGTTCGTGTCATATACGTGGGTTGTAACGTCTGACATTGCCACATCGCGTATACAAAGTTCCGTTATTTGTTTCTTAAGACACACACCACTATTAAGTCATAGTCATAACGCTTTTTGAACAAAGATGCCATTCTCCGCCATCGCATGAAATGCTAACAACATTGTTATAATGGTATGTTAATGTGGCATAATTCGTGCAAATCAATCAACACGGAAAAGAGTAGATACGAATAGTTGGATGAATGAAAATATATAATATATGTTTATAGATTTATGTTAAAACGAAATGCTACCAAAAACTGTGCGACCAAAAACATAATTAAAATTTAAATAAATCAGTATTTACAATTTTACTGGTATTCAAAAAAGTCATAAATTTACAGAGTCGCGGAAACATTTGCAAAACGATTACAAACGTTACATTACCTAATGTGTATGTAATTTGTCTTTGTCGTGAGTGACACAAGAACCGGGAGAGGTTAAAAAGGAAAATATGGCCAAAAAAGGATAGGGAATTGTTTGGTGAAACTTCGACGCTCAAGGAGAGAGCCGTATCAGAAACGCACGTTCTCCTATGTGCGGTCGACATGGTCTTAATTTACAAAAACTAGCTGTAATACTAGTAAATAGCAAACAGAGAACTTCACCCCATCTGCTACTAGCCGTTTACAGCATTCCAAACTTAGGTGTTCGTAATCAATGCAAATTGAAATTGCGTAGGAAAGAATACGGTCACCAAATATACATATTTTGTCTGAATACTGTTTATCAGTTTTAACCGGCATCTTGTAAAATGTAACAACAAGAATGAGTCTCTTAATAACCTCTAATATGTTTAGTTAAATTTATTTTAGTATCTCTCACAATGCCTGTAATTATACAGTTCACAAATAAACCCTACTTCCTTTTTATACATTAGTGTACCCTCATTGTCGTTCTGTCAACCGAATTATAACCGCCCTCTATGGGATTGTGTCGGCATGTGCAACACTGGGCGATACAGATCGTCACGCGTATCTGTGCTACAGGGGGCGACACTTAACGTGATAGTTAATGGCGTATGTAAAGCTAGCATCGATTACCTAGGTGCTGTGAAATGGCGCAATCATTGCCAATCTCTCAAGTCTACTTGGCGAGTTAACAACAGCGAGCTAGAACCGGAAAGGGTTTGTTTTATCATGTGACTATGCAAAAAAAAGGATGTAAAAGTTAACAGTGCAACCATATGTTGAATCGCGACTTTTTTGGTCTACACTTGGCAGCGCCACTAACTCAAAACACACATTGTCTAGTTTGGTTGTTTATTGCATTCAATTAGATCTGAAAAGTGAAAGACTTGTGGTTTGGATAGAGCGCCTAGAAGTGTGTCTGCAAGGAACGATGTAGGAGCAACGTCGAGTGTATATCGGTTATGTTTAGGGAAATACTTCTTTAGCGCCAACATCCTCGAAAAATGCGAGCTCAGTGGATGTATAGATTTCTGCGAGGCAACACAGCTGGGTATCAATATGTAGTGGTTTTCCATTTTGCCTGCCTTTCCCCTAATCTCAGTTACTGAAATGAGAGGTTTACTGAGTCAATGTGAATTGACCACCCCACATGGGCAACATGAATATCACCGCCAGCACGTTCAACATTATGTTCCATTATCATCCATCATTTTCATCATCATCATCATCATTAGCATCATCATCATTGTCATAATCAGCACCAGCATCATCATCATCATCACCACCACCAATACCAACACACCACCACCAATGCCCACTAACATCACCATCCCCATCGTTATTACCATCGTTATCATCATTATCATAATAGTCATCGCCATATTTCTAAATCCACCGGTGTTGTTTCATTCAATCCGCAATACTTGGACCACCACCCGTGTGTGTCTGTGTGTGTGTGTGTGCGTGTGTGAGTGTGCGTTTGTGAGAGAGTGCGTGTGTGTGAGTGTATGCGCGTGTGTGAGTGTGCGTTTGTGTGAATGTGCGTGTCGCGGTGTGCGTGTCACGGTGTGTGGGTATGTGAGTGAGCGTTTGTGAGAGAGCGTGTGTGTATGTGTGTGTGTGTCTCTCTCTCTCTCTCTCTCTCTCTCTCTCTCTCTCTCTCTCTCTCTCACTCACTCTCTCTCTCTCTCCCTCCCTCCCTCCCTCTCTCTCTCTCTCGTGTGTGCCTATGTGTGTGTGTCTATGTGTGTGCGCGTGTGTGTGTATATGTGTGTGCGTGCGTGTGTGTGTGTGTGTATGTATGTGAGTGTGTGGGTGGGTGTCTGCGTGTGTCTGTGTGTGAGTGCGTTTGTGTGAGTGTGCGTGTGTTTCTATGTGTCTATATGTGTGTGTGTGTATGTATGTGAGTGTGTGGGTGGGTGTCTGTGTGCGTGTGCGTGTGTTTCTATGTGTCTATATGTGTGTGTGTGTGTGTGTGTGTGTGATGTACACGAAAAGTCTGAGGCGGGAACTTCCGGTGGTGAATTGTTTTGAATTTGGTGCAGCAAATTAAACGTTACCTAGAGGGAGTAATCTAGGGTAGTTTATAAGTAGGCGATTTGCGAACAATAATTGGGTACGATAATAATATAATAATAAGAACACTTATATAGTGCCATTAATCTAGACAAATCCATTCGGAGGAGCTTAGAATACATAATTATATATATATTTATATATGCAGAACATTAATAAGTTACATAAAATTAATAATATTAAATTAAAATAAATTACAATATATACACAAATATAAAAAAAAAGTTACGCTAAAGATGATTGTTAAAATGTAAGGTATATTGATAAAATATCAGTAAACATTGTATAAAATCACTTTAAAAACATGTACAAGATAATAAATAATTAAACAAATAAATAAACTGACTGGTGACGCCTATGTTTAACAAGATTTAACAAAATTACCATCCAGAGAATTAACTCTAGATGGCAGGTGGACAAGGAAGCCCTTTGGCTTATCGAGAGTCCAACCCTTTTATCTACATATATCCAGCCCTTCTGAGGTATGTGTCGATTTTATTTTTAAACATATTCACACTACTAGCACCCACACAATCATCAGATAATCTGTTCCATTCATTTACAGTCCTTTGTGAAAATGAGAACTTTCTCACGTCTAATCTACACTGCTCCTTTACTAATGTAACTTTATGTCCTCTAGTCTTTCTATCTTTCTTAACTGAAAAAAACATATTTCTATCAATATTTTCATAACCATTCAATATTTTAAACACTTCTATCTGATCTCCTCTCAATCTCCTGGTCTCTAGTGTTGTTAAACCACATTCTTTTAGGCGTTTTTCATAACTAAGATCCCTCAGTTTTGGTATCATTTTAGTCGCTCTCCTCTGTACTCTTTCTAGCATATCTATGTCCTTCTTGCGGTATGGCCTCCTTGCTTGTATACAATATTCTAAATGAGGCCTAACTATTGTTTTGTACAGTGGTATTATTAGTTCTTTTTCTTTATATGCTATATTTCGCCTAATCAATCCAAGGATTTGATTTCCCTTTGAAGCTGCAATTCCACACTGCTCTGAAACCTTCATGTCAGCACTAATTGTCAGCCCTTTTTCTTTTACAGTAGTACTTAGTACAGTTCCCCCCATTGTATATTCTACATATTCGTTCCCATGTCCTGTGTGGAGGCATTTACATTTCCCAAAATTGAACAACATTTGCCACTTTTCAGACCATTTGATCAACCTGTCAAGATCATCTTGTAAATGCTGTCTATCACCATCACTTTCAATCCTTCTAAACACTTTTGTATCATCTGCAAATTTCAACACCTTGCTAGCTATATCATCGTCCAAATCGTTTATATATATTAAGAATAATATAGGTCCCAGTACTGATCCCTGTGGAACCCCACTCAAAACTGATTTCCAGTTTGAAGCCTCCCCATCAACAACTACCCGTTGTCTTCTGTCAATCAGCCATTTTTCTATCCAGTTAATTATACCATTTCCTATGCCATGGGCTTTTAGTTTAAGCAGTAATCTCTGATGTGGCACTTTGTCGAAAGCTTTTTGAAAATCTAAGTAGATGATATCTACTGGTGATCCATCAACTACCCACTTAGTGATATCTTCCAAAAAACATAACATATTTGTTAAGCATGACCTCGCTTTTAGAAACCCATGTTGAGATGGGTTTATCAAGTTATGTTTAACAAGAAAATCCACCATGTGATCTTTAATTAGTCTTTCTAATAATTTACAAATCACTGATGTTAAACTCACTGGTCTATAGTTCTCTGACTTGTTTCTCGAACCTTTTTTAAATAACGGTATAATGTTTGCTTCTTTCCATTCTAAAGGAACCACTCCCTCTTCTAATGACAAGTTGAAAACTGTTGCAAGCGGTATGCTAATTTGTTCTACAATTTCCACTAGTAGTTTGGGTGGAATACCATCCACTCCAGGTGATTTATTTTCCTTCATAGCCCTAATTTTCTTAGCTACCATTTCTGGGGTTACAATTAACTGTCTTAAATATTCTGATTCTGCCCCCTTGAACTTAGCCTCTGGTACTGGCAGTGAACTAGTGTCTTCTCTGGTAAACACTGAACTAAAATACTCATTTAGGTCTTCAGCCATTAAGAATCCTTCTGATATTATATTTCCAGCGCTATCTTCTAGAGGACCGACCTTATCCTGAACTTTCTGTTTGCTTCGAACATACGCATACAAACTCTTGCTGTCATGTTTTATATTACAAGCTAATTTATGTTCATAGCTTCTCTTTGAATTTCTAATTTCAGCTGTAGCTTGGTTTAGTGCTTCTTTATAAAGGTTGTAGTCTTCGTCATTGCCAGTACGTCTATAAGACTTCCACATCATTTGTTTATACTTAATTTTTCTCATGGCTTCTTTCGATAAGTATTTCTTTCTGGTCCGTTTCCCTTGTTTTTTGAAGGGAACAAATTTATCTACGATGCACTCTATGTTGCGTAAGCAACCCGGAAAAGATGAGTTTTTGAAAGTCACAAGGCAACAGGTTGTCTTCATCTCGCTTGGAAGTGAATGCAAATACCGATAAAGTTCTATCGCCGTATCGGCTGCGAGATGATGGCACGTACAAGTCATTGTTTATAGTTGAACGCAACACTCGAGTAGCTCTTTGTTTGTGGAGTAGGTCGGTGATGTAAGCTGGTGCCAGTCCGTGTTGAGCACGAAACGTCAGTAGCAGAATTGCGTAATGAATGCGTTGCTTCACGGGAAGCCAGTGCAGTTTCTTGAGCACCGGTGTGATACGGTCCCATCTGTGGCAGCGGACCACCAGCCAAGCAGCAGCATTGTGCACTCTTTGTAGCTTGTTTGATTAGACAGTCGGGGATGTCACGTAGCAGACAGTTCGCATAGTCAATTCTAGATATAACAAGAGAGAATGTATGATGGACTGTGGCTTTCTGTGTTAGGCACGATCGGATCGACGCAATCTTCCTCAGATGATAGTAGGCTACGATAATGTAATCGGAACGTTGTTTATAAATTAGGTAACTTGCGAAGTTAACGTAACGTGAACGACAATAGACTAGGAGGAGTAGTTGAGATAGTCGGTGTAGTTAGATGAGTAATTAAAACCTGAAATAACAAACTTTTAAAGTGTATATTAGTACACAGGAAACAGTCTTTGTAAAGACTACCTTGAATCTAATCCTAACCTGAATGCATCTTAAGACACGGTGTGTCACTGTGTGTTAACAAATATAACTAACTATAAACTAAACAATCTGGCGTAAATTGTACACAGAGAAGTTTTTTTAAAGACTATATAAAACTATTTTGAATATAATTAAATTCAGATATGGCACCTTGCAACCGGCAACTCAGGGCAAAACGACACTTAGTTTGCAACGACTGCTAGAGGGTGGATTTTGCGTTATCTGTCTGTCCAAAATCATGGGCAGAGACTAAGGAAGACGAATTCAATTTTCGGTGTGTAAGTTGAAGGATGTAGTGAAGGAGATGGAGTTGGGACTCAACATGGAAATAGATGGAACAGAGAGGGATGACAGGGAGAGAGTTGGGAATACTACGACACAGAAAGAGTAGAATTGTGACACGGAGACTGAAGAAAGGAGACTGATACGAGGGGGGATGACGTATGAAGGAACAAGGAATGAGTAGAATGCAGAGGGACGGATGATAAGTGTTCGGCAGAGGAAAAGAAAACGGGTCAGTGGGGATATATCAACAGGTGGTCAGACTGTAGAGAACGATGAGAGACGCGACAGCGATACAGGTGGTGAGGAGATAGATACCATAGAGGCAGTTGGTAAGACTGTGAAACAAAAGACTGAGAAGAAGACATAATGTTCAGCAAAAGAAAGGTAAACAGGTCGGTGTTGAGGAGCTGCAACAGAAGGAAGGCAAGTGTTATGCAGATGCAGTAGTTAAGGGGAAAGAGAGGAAACTGCGAGTGGTCGTGGGGGATTTTATTATCAGGAAGTAGGACAAGACAATAAACTAGGGGAATGATATGACTGTATGTCTACCATGGGCAAAGATAGAGGCTATCACAGAAAGAGTAGGCCAGGTCATGGGTAATGGCAACGGAGGATCTATTCTTGTGCACGTGGGCAGCAATAAGGCTGAGAAGGAAGGTACGACGGCCATTCATTGATACGTATAGGTGTCTGGTCCTCACACTGAAAGAGGCACGCATTGTACAGATCGTGTTATCGGGTATACTGCTGATAATGGGTGGCAGAGGACAATACTACAAGAATTGCAGAAGACTGGTCATCAACACACTGGTACAGAAGTTATGTATGGAGGAAGGAGTCGGCTTTGTAAGGTGATAAAATCTGTTTATGAGTGATGGGCTACATCTGACAGGAAAAGGAGCAGCAGTTCTAGGGAGCAAGTTCATTAGGTGCATAGGTGAAGGTACAGGCACAGTTGAGTATTTAAACTAGATGCACAGGGGGAATACGTAGAATCACCCAAAAGATAATACAAACAAATCTACAAGGAAAGGTTAATCAAATATACATAAAAAATTAACTTAGATGTGTATGCTTAAATGCCAGAAGCATAGAAAATAAGAGAAGCGATTTAGACATCATGATCGCGGATATATACTTCGATATAATAGGCATCACAGAATCATGGGCACATGAAGACATGGTAGATGCTGAATTAGCTCTATCGGGTTATGTCATGTTTAAAAAGGACAGACAAGAGAGAAGGGGTGGCGGAGTCATTCTGTATATTAAAGAATCCATACAGGCATATGAAGTAGAAATAAAAAGGGAAGCAAATTGCGAGGAAGCTATTTGGTGCAACATAGTTACCAGAAACTCAACATTAACAATTGCACTAGTTTATCGTAGTCCTAACATAAGTCAAGATGATGATGTAAAACTACACAATGCTATAAAGGAGATAAGTAAAGGGGAATGTGTTATAATGAGTGACTTTAATCATGGACATATTCAGTGGAAATCACTACAGAGTGCTGGAAGTGATGACCAACAGTTTCTACTTCTAATATAGGACTGTTTCCTTACCCAACACGTTTTGGAACCAACCAGAGGTGGAAATGTGTTGGATTTAGTGTTCTATTCTCAACTCCTTCATCAAATGTGCATCTTCAAGCGTTCGTCTACGAGACGTAAACACCGTAGCGGTCGTAAAGTCGCAAAACAGATCTGGACAATAATTCACTACGCAAGAGTACCGACGTTGCCACAACCAAGCCGAAATGTACACAATTTAATAACTTTACCACTGAATAAACAGGTACAACGCGATCAAGGCGTACGAGTATGCTACGTTAACGCACAGTCGTGTCGGAACAAAACATTCGCCATTGCGGATCATATACTTGAAAACCATCTCGATATGATGGCGATATGCGACACGTGGTTGAAGCCTTCGAGCGACGCCAGTGTGATTACAGACATTGTACCAAACGGATATTCCATCAAGCACACGCCTCGCTCTACCGGCAAAGGGGGCGGTGTCGCTATTATCCATAAATCCGAAATCGTTTTACACAAACAGAATACAGATGCGTTTCGATCGTTTGAACACATCGAGTGCCGGCTGAAAACACGTATGTCATCCATGAGAATTGTTGTCATTTACCGCCCGCCACCATCAGTGAAAAATGGCTTGTCAACTACTGTGTTTTTTGAAGAATGGGACCGTTTCATCGACCAGCATGCTATAAAACCTGGACCTCTGATTATCATGGGAGATTTAAACTTTCATATTGACAACGCTGCAAATGTTGATGCACGGCGACTGATCAATTCTGTGAATGCCACAGGAATGGTGTTGCATGTTCGCGGGCCAACCCACAGGAAGGGACACACGTTGGATGTACTCATGACCCGCAGCACGGACGAACACCTTGTTCGAAATGTTACCGTTGCGGACGTGGGCATTTCTGACCACTTTGCGGTGAGTTTCAACATAGACATTGTTCAACGTCGCACTGGTTTGATGAAAATCAAATATCGCAAGTTACGCACCATTGATGCAGTGTCTTTTCGACAAGATATTCCATTGTTCCGCTCGGATGATCTTGACTTGCTGAACGTAGAAGAACTGGTTGATCAGTACGATCATATGCTGGTCAGCTTAGTTGATTCGCACGCGCCTATGCAAGAAAAGCATATCCGATTACGGCAAGACACAGCGTGGTATATCGATGATCTACGGGCTGCGAAACGAGAGAAACGGCAGAGAGAAAGATCCTGGAGAAAATCCAAACTAGATTTAACAAGATTGCCATCCAGAGAATTAACTCTAGATGGCAGGTGGACAAGGAAGCCCTTTGGCTTATCGAGAGTCCAACCCTTTTATCTACATATATCCAGCCCTTCTGAGGTATGTGTCGATTTTATTTTTAAACATATTCACACTACTAGCACCCACACAATCATCAGATAATCTGTTCCATTCATTCACAGTCCTTTGTGAAAATGAGAACTTTCTCACGTCTAATCTACACTGCTCCTTTACTAATGTAACTTCATGTCCTCTAGTCTTTCTATCTTTCTTAACTGAAAAAAACATATTTCTATCAATATTTTCATAACCATTCAATATTTTAAACAATTCTATCTGATCTCCTCTCAATCTCCTGGTCTCTAGTGTTGTTAAACCACATTCTTTTAGGCGTTTTTTATAACTAACATCCCTCAGTTTTTGTATTATTTTAGTCGCTCTCCTCTGTACTCTTTCTAGCATATCTATGTCCTTCTTGCGGTATGGCCTCCACGCTTGTATACAATATTCTAAATGAGGCCTAACTATTGTTTTGTACAGCGGTATTATTAGTTCTTTTTCTTTATATGCTATATTTCGCCTAATCAATCCAAGGATTTGATTTCCCTTTGAAGCTGCAATTCCACACTGCTCTGAAACCTTCAAGTCAGCACTAATTGTCAGCCCTAAGTCTTTTTCTTTTACAGTAGTACTTAGTACAGTTCCCCCCATTGTATATTCTACATATTCGTTCCCATGTCCTGTGTGAAGGCATTTACATTTCCCAAAATTGAACAACATTTGCCACTTTTCAGACCATTTGATCAACCTGTCAAGATCATCTTGTAAATGCTGTCTATCCCATAACTTTTAATCCTTCTAAACACTTTTGTATCATCTGCAAATTCAACACCTTGCTAGCTATATCATCGTCCAAATCGTTTATATATATTAAGAATAATATAGGTCCCAGTACTGATCCCTGTGGAACCCCACTCAAAACTGATTTCCAGTTTGAAGCCTCCCCATCAACAACTACTCGTTGTCTTCTGTCAATCAGCCATTTTTCTATCCAGTTAATTATACCATTTCCTATGCCATGGGCTTTTAGTTTAAGCAGTAATCTCTGATGTGGCACTTTGTCGAAAGCTTTTTGAAAATCTAAGTAGATGATATCTACTGGTGATCCATCATCTACCCACTTAGTGATATCTTCCAAAAAACATAACATATTTGTTAAGCATGACCTCGCTTTTAGAAACCCATGTTGAGATGGGTTTATCAAGTTATGTTTAACAAGAAAATCCACCATGTGATCTTTAATTAGTCTTTCTAATAATTTACAAATCACCGATGTTAAACTAACTGGTCTATAATTATTTGACTTGTTTCTCGAACCTTTTTTAAATAACGGTATAATGTTTGCTTCTTTCCATTCTAAAGGAACCACTCCTTCTTCTAATGACAAGTTGAAAACTGTTGCAAGCGGTATGCTAATTTGTTCTACAATTTCCACTAGTAGTTTGGGTGGAATACCATCCACTCCAGGTGATTTATTTTCCTTCATAGCCCTAATTTTCTTAGCTACCATTTCTGGGGTTACAATTAACTGTCTTAAATAGTCTGATTCTGCCCCCTTGAACTTAGCCTCTGGTACTGGCAGTGAACTAGTGTCTTCTCTGGTAAACACTGAACTAAAATACTCATTTAGGTCTTCTGCCATTAAGAATCCTTCTGATATTATATTTCCAGCACTATCTTCTAGAGGACCGACCTTATCCTGAACTTTCTGTTTGCTTCGAACATACGCATAAAAACTCTTGCTGTCATGTTTTATATTACAAGCTAATTTATGTTCATAGCTTCTCTTTGAATTTCTAATTTCAGCTGTAGCTTGGTTTAGTGCTTCTTTATAAATGTTGTAGTCTTCGTCATTGCCAGTACGTCTATATGACTTCCACATCATTTGTTTATACTTAATTTTTCTAATGGCTTCTTTCGATAAGTATTTCTTTCTGGTCCGTTTCCCTTGTTTTTTGAAGGGAACAAATTTATCTACAATGCACTCTATTTCATTCTTTAAGATATTCCAGCATTCTGTTGCTGTCTTATTCTTCAGTGTATTATTCCAGTCTATCTTTGCTAAATATTTCCTCATTTCCTTATATCTTCCTTTGTGGAAATTTCTCCTGAACTGCTTTTTATTATTTATTTCTTATTTTACTTTGATGGTAAAATGTATCTGGTTGTGATCACTACTTCCCAGAGGCTCACATAATTTAACATTGTCAAATAATTCATTCTGTGAGGACAAAACTAAGTCTAACACATTCTCTCCCCTGGTTGGTTCTAGCACATGTTGAGAAAGGAAACTATCTTGTACTAAAACTAAAAACTTGTGGTCCTCACTACCCATACTCTGTAGAGATTTCCATTTTATATGCCCATGGTTAAAATCCCCCATAATAACACAGTCCCGTTTGCTCATTACCCTTATAGCGTTTTGTATTTTTTCATTCTCTTCTATGCTTATGTTTGGACTTCGATAAACTAATCCAACCGTTAACGTTGAGTTTCCTGTAACTATGTTACACCAAACAGCTTCTTCACAATCTGCTTCTCTGTCTAATTTTATTTCATAAGCCTGAATAAATTCTTTAATATATAAAATAACTCCACCTCCCCTTCTTCCTATTCTATCTTTCCTAAACATTACATATCCTGTCAGTCCCAGTTCGGCATCTGATATATCGGTGGTTGCCCATGATTCGATTATACCTATTATGTGAGGGTCAATATCTTCTACCATAATGTTTAGTTCATTTCTTTTGTTTACTATACTCCTTGCATTTAAACAAACACATTTATACCCAGCTTCAGAACAGTTTTCTAGACTGTTCTTTGCTGAATTATTTTTGCTGCCTTTATCTATGCCTCCAGTTTCAGGCTTCTCTGCGAGTCCCCCCTGCGAATTTAGTTTAAATAGATGCAACCTGTCCCACTGTCAACAGATCGCAGCAGATTCTCTGAGAATACTGCTGCCCCCTTTCCACTTAGATGGAGGCCATCTCTCATGTACATATCTTCTCTCCCAACAAAGTACCCCCATAAATCTATGAATCCCACGCCCTCTTCCTCACACATCTGCTCAACTAGTGCGTTGATCGCCATCCTCTTACAGTTTCGGTATCTTGCCCCCCTTCCTCCCATTACTGGCAAAATTCCTGAGAGAATAACCTGTTCCACTCTTGTCTTCTTTAGCTTCCTCACTAGATGTCTGTACTTCTGAACTATACCAGTTGTTCCCTCCTTGTCTGCATTGTTTGTCCCAACATGTACTAGTATAGACCCTCCTTTGCCATGCCCCAATACCTTCTGTACCCTTTCGGTCACATGCTCTATCCTAGCCCCCGGTAGACATACAACAACGTCCTTCCCCTCGCATATAGTCTTGTCTGTTTTTCTCAGAATTGAATCTCCCATAAACACTCTCTCTTTTCTCCTTGCCCCCTCAATCACTGCCTCGGAGTAGCTCCACCGGTTTGCATATGTCTGGTTGTTGTCTTTTCCTCTTCTTCTCTCCTGTCACATTCTCTTCCATTCCCTTCTTTCCTGTCGCGTTTTCTCTTGTCCCCTTTCCTCCTGTCATCTTCTCTTCTAGCACATTTACTCTCACTTCCTTTAGTCCCTTCTTCTTTCCTCCCAGCACATTTTATTCTCTCCTCTCCCGTCCCTTTTCCCCGGCTACCTCCTTCACTACGGTCACTTTCTCCCCTGTCACCTTCACGCCTGTCATGTTTTCTGTTTTTTGCTGAACACTCTGTCTTCTTCCATTAGTCTTCTGTCTCACAGTCTTACCAACTGCCTCTGTGGTATCTACCTCTTCACCACCTGTATCGCTGTCGTGTCTCTCCTCGTTCTCTACAGTCTGACTACCTGCTGATCTATCCCCACTGGCCCGTTTTCTTTTCATCTGCCGAACACTTTTCCTCCGTCCCTCTGTTTTCTCAATGTCTTGTTCCTTCACACCGGTCACCTTCCTTCCTCTCAGTCTCCTTTCTTCAGTCTCCGTGTCACAACTCTGCTCCTTCTGTGTTGTAGAATTCTCAACTCTCTCCGCGTTATCCCTCTCTGCTCCATCTATTTCTATGTTGAGTCTCGCCTCCATCTCCTTCACTATATCCGTCAACTTACACACCTCCTTCATCAGACATTCCACCCTCAAACACCCCATACACCGAAAGGTGAATCCGTCATCTTTGGTCTCTGCCCATGATTTTGGACAGCCAGACAACGCAAAATCCACCCAGCTCTGGCAGTCGTTGCAAACTAGGTGTCGTTTTGCCCTGAGTTGCCGCTTGCAAGGTGCCATATCAGAATTTATTTATGTTCAAAGTAGTTTTATGTAGTCTTTGAAAAGACTTTTCTGTGTACAATTTACACCAGATTGTTTAGGTTATAGTTAGTTATATTTGTTAACACACAGTGACACACCGTGCCTTACCTAGTTACGATGTCGATGACAATGTATTCAAGTTAGGCTTAGATACAAGGTAGTCTTTACAAAGACTGTTTCCTGTGTACTATTATACACTTTAAAAGATTGTTATTTCAGGTTTTATTTACTCATCTAACTACACCGATTATCTCAAATAACGCTATTCTATTGTCTAGAGGTGCATAGACAATTGTACGCTGATCAGTGCAAGAGAGTGAATGCACTACTTACCCAAACAAAATCTGCCTACTATTCCAGCATAATCCGTAACACAGGCAAGAACCAGCAACGACTGTTCCGAATTGTAAACTGTCTACTGCATCACAAAATGGGAACTGTACTCCCTACCCATACGTCAGAAGCTGAAATGGCGAGTGTATTTTCAGACTATTTTTCTGAAAAGATCAGCATCATTTGTCGTGAGTTGTCTACCAGCTCTGACAGAGCAAATGGTGACAAAAATGTGGATACCAACAACATCTGCTGCACATCAGAGCTGTCTTCCTTCTCCCTACCAACGCCAGGCGAAATCAAGAAGTTCATCATGGATGCACCGCCTAAATCGTGCGACCTAGACCCTGCTCCTACCTGGCTAGTGAGAGAATCGATCGATGAACTTCTGCCCATTTTGTCGCACATAGTTGTGGCATCTCTGCAGTCGTCTGTTGTTCCAGATCAATACAAGACTGGCTGCATCTCGCCATTAATCAAGAAGGCTGGACTAAATCCAGAATATTTGCAGAACTACCGACCTGTATCGAATCTGGCATTTCTCTCTAAAGTAATCGAGCGCGTTGTAGCAAAACAGCTGAACGTCCACATGCAAGAGAACAACTTGCACGACCAATTTCAATCGGCATATCGCCATGATCACTCAACTGAAACGGCTCTGCTTAAAGTTGACTTGACCGCCGCTTTCGACACCATTGACCACGACATTCTATTGAGCAGACTCACTCACAGATTCGGTGTCACTGGCGCTGCGCTTGAGTGGTTCAGATCTTACTTGTCCAGTCGGCATCAAGTCGTTCGTATTGGAAGTGTCAAATCCTCCCCAACTGCTGTGCCGTTTGGCGTGCCGCAAGGCTCTGTGCTTGGGCCGTTGCTTTTTACGGCATATATCTCACCGCTCGGCGACATCTTCAAGAAATTTAGGGTGGACTATCATTTTTATGCAGACGACACGCAACTTTACGTCTCGTTTTGTCCTGGCGGAGATGACCAATTGAATTCAATAGACAATCTGTGTAATTGCCTTGAACATATAGGGGAATGGTTGCGGTCCAATTCACTGAAGCTAAACGACCAGAAGACGGATGTTGTGGTATTCGGCACCAAGCACAAGTTGCCACTGATGAAGGATATCCGCATAATCATTGGTGATCCAACTCTGAGCGCATCATCTAATGTTCGTAACCTTGGCGTCATATTCGACTCATCCCTCGGCATGGCGAACCATGTCTGTGCCATCTGCCGAACAGCCTACATGCACCTACACAATATTAGCCGTATCAGACGTTACCTTACCTTAGATGCGACGAAATCATTAGTCCACGCCTTCGTCATGCCCAGACTGGATTATGGGAATGCGCTGCTTGCTGGACTACCACTTGAACATTTGAATAAACTCCAACGCATTAAAAACATGGCAGCAAGAATCATTACTTTTACACCTCGCAGAGATCACATTACCCCAATCCTGAAAGAACTGCACTGGCTACCTGTGAAATGTCGAATCGAATTCAAGATTCTTATGCATGTGTATCGATGTCTGAACGGCACCGGACCATTGTACCTGGAGAACATGCTGAAGACACAGTGCTCTGCAGGGCGCACACGTTCGTCCCAACAATATCTGCTACACGTGCCGCGAACGAAGCTTGTTAGTTTTGGTGATCGTGCATTCGAAGTGATAGGACCTCGATTATGGAATCTGCTGCCGTTTCACATAAAATGTAGTGGAAACCTAACACTGTTCAAACGGACTCTGAAAACACACATGTTCAAAGCGGAATACTGTTGACATTTTACTTTCTTTGACATTTTACTCCTAAACTTATATTTTATTTGTCTACCCACGATTGCATATATGTAAATATTATATCTATTATTTATTCTATATATACATAAAGTATCTTATATATCTTAATAATGTTTAAATAACAGCTTTATATATACATATTTTTATTTATCTATTTTTAGTAATTAAATAAAATTGTTCTGTTTTTACAATTATTATATCAAATTTGTATTTTATATCTACTGTGCACATACCTTTGCTAAATTTTAATGTTTTATATATTAGCTTCTTGTACAGCGCTCTGAGCATTTTATTGGAAATTGCGCTCTATAAAAATAAATATTATTATTATTATTATAACACGAATTAGTTGATAATGTTAAAATACATGAACCTTTGGGATCTAGTGATCATAACCAGTTCCATTTTATTATAAAAGTACAATCAGGGAATAATGGTAAAAAGCGATGGAAGAGAAACTTTAACAAAGGCAAATATAAACAGATAAGAAAATATTTAGCACATATAGATTAGACTCACTTAATAAAGGACAAGACAGCAACAGAATGTTGGTCCATTTTGAAAGATGAGATTGAGGGCACTATTGAAAGATGTGTTCCCCTAAAAAGCAAAGGAAACGATCTAGGAAGAATTAAAAGAAGCGATACGAAAGATTGCTTGCAAACAAATTATATGGAAAGTTTACAGAAACACTGGAAATATAGAAGACTATAACAACTACAAAGAAGCCCTTAACCTAGGTACAACCGAAATAAAAAATCCAAACGAACTTTTGAGCAAAGATTGACGAATGATATAAAAATGATAGCAAGGGTTTCTACGCTTATGTAAGGAAAAAAAGAAGGTACGTGATAAGATGGGACTACTAGAAAACAGTGCAGGAAACGAAATATCTGATGGGTTTCAAATGGCAGAGGCCCTGAACGAGTATTTCAGCTCAGTGTTTACCACGGAAGATATAAGTTCACTGCCATTACCAGTTACTAAATTTGAGAGGGATGAATCAAATCAATTAGGGCAGTTATTCTTACTCCTGAAATGATATCAAAGAAAATTAAGATCATGAAAGAAAACAAATCACCTGGAGTTGAAGGGATACCACCAAAACAGCTTAAGGAAATTGTAGACCAAATCAGTACACCACTTGCTATATTCTTTAACATGTCTCTTAAATAGGGAAACCATTTTAAAAGGAATCGAGGAACAAGACAGATAATTACAGACCAGTGAGCTTAACATCAATGTTATGCAAATTATTAGAAACGCTTATTACAGATCACATGGTGGAATTCCTTGTAAACCACAAATTAATAAAGGAATATCAACATGGGTTCCCAAAACCTAGGTCTTGTCTAACCAATCTCGTATGTTTTTAGACGAAATTACAAAGTGAGTAGATAATGGGTCACCAGTGGATGTTGTCTACTTAGATTTTCAGAAAGCATTTGATAAAGTGTCACTTCAAAGATTGTTGCTTAAACTAAAAGTCCATGGTATAGGGGGTGGTGTGATAAGTTGGATACAAACATGGTTGACAGACAGAAGACAGAGAGTAATAGTAGAGGGGGAGATTTCAAACTGGAAACCAGTTTTGAGTGGAGTGCCACGGGGGTCGGTGTTGGGACTTGTATTATTCTTGATATATACTTATAAATGATTTGGTTGATGATGTATCAAGCAAAGTACTGACATTCGCAGACTATACAAATGTTCAGAACAGTTAAAACAGTTGCAGATAAGCACGATGATCTAGCCAAATTGGTCAAATGGTCTGGAAAATGGAAAATGTTATTCAATTTTGGGAAGTGTAAATGCATCCACATAGGATATGGATATATGAACAAAGAATACATAATGGGGGGTACTATATTAGGTAAAACTATAAAGGAAAAGGACTTAGGAGTAACAGTTAGTGCTGACATGAAAGTTTCGGAGCAATGTGGAATTCCTGCATCAAAGTGTAACCAAATACTATGGTTAATTAGGAGTAATATCACATATAAGGAGAAACAGCTAATTGTACCACTGCACAAAGCAATAATTAGGCCACATTTGGAATATTGTATACAAGCATGGAGGCCATATTATAAGAAGGACTTAGATAAGCTAGAAAGGGTTTTGAACTAGAAAGGGCTTTGAACTCTTGGTTATGAAAGACGCCTATTAGAGTGTGGATTGACAACGCTAGAGACTATGAGACTAAGGGAGACCAAATAGAAGTTTCTAAGATATTGAATGGTTGTGAGGATATTTATAGAAATATTTTCTTCAAACCAGAGGGCACAATGCAGCATTAGTCAAGGAACAGTGCAGGTTGGATATGAGAACGTTCTCATTCTCTCAGAGGATAACAAATGACTGGAACAAATTAGTTGATGATGTTCAAAATAAAATTGACAGCTCTCTGGCGAGGTCGGTGTGTGTGTGTGTGTGTGTGTGTGTGTGTGTGTGTGTGTGTGTGTGTGTGTGTGTGTGTGTGTGTGTGTGTGTGTGTGTGTGTGTGTGTGTGTGTGTGTGTGTGTGTGTGTGTGTGTGTGTGTGTGTGTGTGTGTGTGTGTGTGTGTGTGTGTGTGTGTGTGTGTGTGTGTGTGTGTGTGTGTGGGTGTGTGTGTGAGTGTGTGTGTGTGTGTGTGTGTGTGTGTGTGTGTGTGTGTGTGTGTGTGTGTGCGTGCGTGCGTGCGTGAGTGTGTATGGTGTTCGTGGGGTTTTGGTCGAATCGTCTACGGCATGTTCTCCGTGTGTTCACGAGAAGTGATGACAAAGAAACGCATTACGAAAATGTACAAACGTAAGTTATAGGCCGCTGAAATGCACCGAGCTGCACACGCAAATGATATGCGCTGGCGAAGAAAGATAAACGGGGTGAAGTCCCACTCGGGCGAAAAGCCTACACTCTCTGCTCAACGGTGATTGACGATACCTCTATGAATGCCACCCAGTCGTCCTGTCTCTGCATGTCCCCCGGCAAACCGGCTACACATAGCAAACAATTCTATAGGATTCTATAGATTTGTTTATAGAATTCTAGATTTTGTTTACAACTCCATATAATTATATATAATTGTACGAAATTCTATAACATATATATGACCATTCCCATTTTCTAATGAATTCTATAGACATTTTAAAACAGAATTCTATAGAAAATCTGTATCCACTTTACTTTCTACAGAATTTTGTAGAATATTGTATAGCAGAACATAATCTTGCACAAAAATTCTACAGAATTTACAGAATTTTCTGTAGCGTATATTCTATAGATATTCTATAAAATGTGCTGCTAAGGGCGGCCTTCTCTTTGTCCTTGTATTCCGGTTCATGCCTTGCACCCATCTTCCTTCCGTCTTCGGATGTACAGGACAAAAACGTTCACTCATGTTGGTGATATATGTCTTTATTTCTTAAAACAACTTTAAAATTGCACATAAATTACGAAAATGCGGTATTGATTTAAAAAATAAAACGATAACGACGTCACACGACTATTCATGTGTTGTGCAAATGTCGTACATGGTGTAAATCACGTTGCATTATCGTAGAAACCCGGAATATTTCTTACTTGGCAGTCTCGCATGGCACTCGAAAGAGTTGTGTGACATTGAAAGTAATATACACATAATAATAGGACCTTCCAAACGTCACACAAACCAACGCCATATGCCACTACATAAAATAGTTAATTTTCTCTCATTAGTTATGTTTTGTTGCATTCAGTTTTTAATGAAAACGAACACTAGTGGTGGAAAGATTTAGCAAAAGTGAGATTAATTGTTTTGCGACGCTGTTTGTTTATTGCCTGAACATAATATTGTTTCTCCAGACAAATCTACAGAAACGCTTGTGTTTTAAAAAATGATGCCATCTAGCGCGGTTTAATTTTGCATTTTCAAGATTGCTATTTCTCTGTAACATTGTTAACGCAACCTTTACATAATTTTACCGACCGTTTCGTCTCGTCAAACGAGACGAATGGCACTGTATGTGTCACACCGGGTATTTTCGAAGATATCCCAAGGGCAAATTTCTGCCAAAAGCGTATTGCAAGTAATCGATCAATCATTGTCACTTGTTCGCGCGGCTTCACGGTCAACAATTACAGCGCGTCAATGTCGTTTCAGTTTCTGAATGAACACAACACGTACTATTTATAGCCAACACGTCGGATCGTGTCTTATCTGTGAAGTGTAAATGCCACGCCAATGACGATTGTGTGCATTTTATTGGGAAGGTTAGTGTGTTTTCTCAATAATACGCGCAGTTTCCTAACTCAATATAGGAACAACTGTATCAGCCACAATGTGGCGACATTCACATTAACAAAGCCACATTTATGGAAATAGTTCAAAGAAATGACAGCCAACTAACGACGCCACAGTAAACATGTGTTACTTCGTCCGGACGTTGTGGCTAGACAATTGCAGTAATGACGTAGATCTAATGGTATATCTTTGACGCCATTGAGATGATATAGCAACGTCATGTATATTTATAGCACTGGAATCAATACGTGTGAAGTAAATGATGTCGTAATAGACATTTCTTTAAAATGGTCCTTTATTTTTAACACTTGACATCTATTTTCGTGCTTTGATATATCAACTATAGTCAACAATGATGTTTGTGTTCAGATACATAGTGTTAGCAAACAAATAAGGCACTCTACTTTGGACAAATGGAGAGAAAGAATGGAGTGGGCTAAAGATCAGCTGAACGAAGACAGAACACCTTCCGCCAGTGTTTTACACCTTAGTTGAAAAGTTGGTGGTCAGTCGTGTGTGCGTGTGTGCGTGTGTGCGTGTGTGCGTGTTTGCGTGTTTGCGTGTGTGCGTGTGGGCGTGTGTGTGTGTGTGTGTGCGTGTGTGCGTGTATGTATGTAGTGTATGTAGTGTATGTATGTATGTATGTATGTATGTATGTATGTATGTATGTATGTATGTATGTATGTATGTATGCATGTATGCATGTATGTATGTGCATGTATATGCATGTATGTATGTATGTATGTATGTATGTATGTATGTATGTATGTATGTATGTATGTATGTATGTATGTATGTATGTATGTATGTATGTATGTATGTATGTAGTGTATGTATGTATGTGTGTATGTGTGTGTGTGTATGTGTGTGTATGTATGTATGTGTGTATGTATGTATGTATGTATGTATGTATGTATGTATGTATGGATGGATGTATGTATGTATGTATGTATGTATGTATGTATGTATGTATGTATGTATGTATGTATGTATGTATGTATGTATGTATGTGTGTATATATGTATGCATGTATGTATGCATGTATGTTTGTATGTATGTATGTATGTATGTATATAGTGTATGTATGTAGTGTATGTAGTGTATGTATGTATGTATGTATGTATGTATGTATGTATGTATGTATGTATGCATGCATGTATGTATGTATGTATGTATGTAGTGTATGTAGTGTATGTAGTGTATGTATGTATGTACGTATGTAGTGTGTGTGTATGTGTATGTATGCATGTATGTACGTACGAGGACATCTTAACGTTTTCCTCTTAGACGGTTTGAACCTCGAACGCGAAACTTTCAGGAATTAATTAATTTACGACTTCATGGGTTGGACCTAAGACTATATTTTACAAAATACCCCATGTATGTCAGGACTCTCCCATTTTATGGGGTAAATCTTCTGTTCGGAAATCAAAGCGTAATAAGCGCGTAAAACGTAGAATGTAACTTAACATTCACAGGAATTACGCGCGCTTTGCAAATACTTCGAGAAACTGCCCCTGAGTTATGAATTTGGCAACATAAAGTAGACGCTGACACGCTTCTGCTGTGTCAACCTCACTACCCGCCGCTGGTGCTGTGTCAACATCACGACCCGCCGCTGATGCTGTATCAACCTGACGACCCGCCCCTGCTGCTATGTCAACATCACGACCCGCCGCTGATGCTGTATCAACCCCACAACCCGCCCCTGCTGCTGTATCAACCTCACGACCCGCCCCTGCTGCTGTGTCAACATCACGACCCGCCCCTGCTGCTGTGTCAACATCACGACCCGCCGCTGATGCTGTATCAACCTCACGACCTGCCCCTGCTGCTGTATCAACCTCACGACCCGCCGATGCTGCTGTGTCAACCCCACAACCTGCTGCTGATGATGTGTCATTCGCTCTACCACATCCAACATCAACCACGGGTAACACCACTCCTCCACCACTGTGGACCGTGGTTGTTGCAAGAAATGCCAAAAAACCTCCAAGTCGGCCTTCTCCAACAAGTCCAAGCCGTCCTCGTCTAAATATAAACTACATACCATGATAACAGGCAATTCTACCAAGTGTGGATTCAAATGCGCTCCTGTTCGACTCATATGCTGAATACGCAGGATTTCACGCAGATACAACTTGTGCTGAAATTTCTACTTATGGGACAACTACTTTGAACATGAAATGCTCATGCGAACGCTTACCAACTAAACATCCTTCATACTCTGGGTGGACATTGCTAAACAGAACTTACTCTATGATGCCAATCTCTGGCCTGCTGGACCAAAGACTGGACGGTACTTCCCACCTAGGAAGCACACAACGACATATTCGACTCACCTGTAAACTGTCAACTCCGTATTGCTTCATTTAATGCAGAAGCATATGGAACAGTGCTTACGACGTGCTTAACAATTTAAAATCCTGTGCTATTCTTGCATTGCAAGAACATTGGCTCTCCAAAAAGTGCCTTTCCTACCTCAATTCTGTTCACCCTGATTTCAATGCCAGAGGTATTAGTTCTATTGATTGTTGTGATGGTTTGAGTGGACGCCCTTATGGTGGGCTATGTTTTTACGTTCACTCGACCCATTTACTGAACATCTAACTTACGACGATGAAAGAAGACTCCTTGGTCTGAAAATCATCACGTCTAATGCCACTATTCTGATTCTTAATGTATATTTACCGTATCAGAGTGATAACAATTCAAATGAATATCAAGCTTTTTTAGGCAAGATACAAGCTGTAAGCGATTCATTTGAATCAGCTAACATATTCATCTTTGGGGATTTTAATGCAGAAATTAACAAGCCCAGTCTGTTTTCTCCACTTCTCTGATCTTTTATTAATGAATGTCATATTAAGTGTCTCCCTTCCGATGCTTTTACTTATTCCAGTGATGCTCATGGCTCAAGGAGCTGGCTGGACATTGTGCTCAGCACTCACTCCAGTCACTCATCAATCTCTGATATGGTAGTTAATTATGATTGTGTCTCTTCGGACCACCTACCCTTATGCTTTATTATATCTGTCAATTTATTACCTACTTCTGAAGCATCCACTCAGGAGCAAATTCGACAGCCTTGTCCTATGTGGGGGGCTGCCACTCACCAAGACCTTCACAGATGTTACACTCAAACCAGTGTGCTTTTATTTGCCATTGATGTACCTCATGATGTTTTACGCTGTACTGACCCGAATTGTAATGATGGAGCCCATCAGATACTGATATGCAAATTTTATGAAGACATTATTAATTCACTCAGGGATGCCTCTGAAGTAATACCTGCTAAGACGCATAACATGTCTTCGAAGCACGCCGCTCTTGGTTGGAATGATATGGTCAAAGACTCCCACCAGGTTGCTAGAGAGTTTTTTCTCATATGGCGGTCTGCAGGGAGTCCCCGACACGGTTCTTTGTATGACATAATGGAAATCAAACGTGCTCAATTAAACATAATAAAAGACTCTGTGAAAAAATTCTGAAGCCCTTAAAGCCAAACGACTTGCTTCAAAAATAAGTAGTAATGACTTTAAAAACTTCTGGAAAGATATAAAACAAATGAACAATGCCAAGTTGCCAAATCCTAGCAATGTTGGCGGTGCGTGTGGTGCTGAAAATGTAAAGAATATGTGGCTTCATCACTACCAGTCCCTGCTTAATTCTGTACCTAGCTCTCCAACACATACTAAAAAGATTGACATGTATTGCAGCAATATGAATTTAATGACCAAATGATGGTTGATGCTATAGAAATACAAGAAAACAGGAAAAGCTCCTGGTTATGACTGTATAAGTAATGAACATTTTAAGTATGCTAATGAAAAACTGCATGTTTATATGTCACTGCTATTCAGCAGCTTGTTAATTCATGGGTTTTACCTGATGCTATGATGGTCACTATAATAGCTCCAATAATTAAAGACAAAGCTGGTGATTTGTCTGATAATAATAACTACAGACCTATTGCTCTTGCAACAATTGTTGTAAATTATTTGAATCTTTAATATTATCAAGGGCTACCATTTTCTTCACAACGTGTGCCAACCAATTTGGATTTAAAAAGCATCACTCAACAGAAATGCTCATATTTCTATTAAAAGAACTTTTTCGACACTACATAGTGAATGGCTTTTCTGTATGTCAATGTCACTATGTTGGATGCCTCCAAGGCCTTTGACAAAGTGAACCATAGCAAGCTATCCATTAAAGTAATTGACCGTGGCTGTCCTGCTTTCATTGTGCGCATTCCGTATCACTGGTACAGTACCCCAAAATTCACTGTCAGATGGTGTCAGAGCTTTTCTAGATTTTTTACAGTCTCAAATTGTGTTAAACAAGGTGGAATTCTTTCTCCCCACCTTTTTAATGTGTACATGGATGACTTAAGTGTAAATTTTAACAAATTACAAATTGGATGTCTTTATGCAGACACCACAATGAATCATCTGATGTATGCAGATGATCCCTGTATTTTTTCACCTAGTGTTTCTGGATTGAGATAACTAACAGATTGTTGTTCAAAGTATGGCGAAATGTTTAACATAACATATAATGCCAACAAATCATATTGCATGGTTATTGACAACAACCCTCAGGACATGAAAAATAGTCATCCTGTCACTCTCAATAATTGTCCGTTACCTCACACTATTAGAGATTCTTTGAGAATTGTAATGTCTTTGTAATGCTCGCAATTATTAGGTAATCCTTTTAATATGATTATTTCATGTAATTCTATGCCTTTATTTAATTAGAATTATGTTTTATTAATCACTAATGACCCTGACAATATATCGAAAAAAATAACTGCGTTCGCGGAGTTTCTACTTTGGGCCCACCTTCACGATCCGTATAAGGCATGCTCATGAATATTCGGGACTGTCCGTCAGACCTCGATTAGCTACGCCGAGTTAATAGATGCAAGAAATACGTCAACATGTGTGTATATGAATTAGCCACTGCCATGCGAATTAGTCCTGACTGATAAAATTATCAAAATGAAACGTGGACCAGCTGTTGTTTATGTCACAGATTCAGCAAAGAAAACAAGGAAATTATATGGAATAAACGGAGAATGAACATAGCGACAGTTCATGACAGACGGATTGATTTAAAATAAAAAACACCACCTCTTCATGCACGAAGTCGAAGCCGCCGACGGCGATGCCGATGGCGACGCCGATGACATGTCATATTGAATGATTAGCATTTTTTTGGTTGGAATATAAAAACTATGGTACTATCATGTTCCTTTTTCACTAGGTACATCTGGCTATACATTTTGAAGTGAAGTTTTAATGAAACATTTAGGTAACAGAAACTTACTGAAGCCGAGAAACATTCACTAATGAAACCATTTTATTTGCACCATAAATCCAGCTGCTATTTCCGTAAACAATATAAATACATTATACATCACTAACGTAATTTACGGTATTAAAATAGGATAGGTGGTTACTTGTGTACTTTCCTATTTACATAATGTTTATTTTTAGTTTGAAAAATGTAGATCTATAAAGAGCATAACATTATTGTCAACAAAATATTAAAATATACTGCATCAGTGTAAAAACATGTTTTATTTTCTACTGGGAGTGCAATAATTATTTGTTCTGCCCATCATTTAGAGTAAAAGATATTTTTTTTTTCTATCGAATTCCCATTTCGATAACAAATAAAATGGTCATTGTATGATGGAAATAAAGTTATAAAATTACAAAACTTTAAAAGTAACACATTTTAAAACAGTGTTTTCAGTCATCATTGGTGTATTTAGCTCAAGAAGATCCCTAAAACATTTTGAATGTTGTGGAACATTTCTATTTTATGAATTTTCCAAATTATTGTAAAAGCAACTTTGTTGAGACCTTTTTATACACTACTCCCAGTATAATTCACTTAACACAAACTTGTTTCAACAAATTTGGAAGTATGTGCTGTAGAACACAATCCAAACATACTGAGCATAAGAACGCATAACTTTTATTAAGTACTCCTACTTTGCAACATAATGACAGGATGATGTGCATTTGGATGCACAAATCGATCGATTGCACAAATCCATTTGAAACGTAGTGTTGTACATATTCCCAGTAGAAGCTACACGGAACTAATGTGACAGAACAAAGTCAGACATCTTCTTCACTTCTGTGTCAGTTCATATATTGTTCTATTAATAGTACTGCTATGCATTTTGATACACATAGCTATCAAATGCACACATCCATTTGAAACTCGAAGTGAGGAACAACTTCCCAGTAGATGTCGCACAGAACAGAATGGGGCCAGAACAAAGTCAGACATCATTTTATGTCAGGTGACCCATTGTCCAATTAGTGGCACTGTTAAGTAGAGCTCTTCAATTTTCTCTTTCCATCAGCTCAGCTATTTCCAAAGTTCCTGCAAATAAACAAAGTTGAATTTAGGAAACTGAGCCTAAATATGAGTTAACTAACTCAACACTAAGCAGATTAATTCAGTTTAGATATTGGATTATGGGACTTATCATCAAGTGTACAGCTGGCTAAATGGAAAAGAAATACAAGAGAACCTTGTTATGTTGATTAAGTCAGACTAAAATCCCAATCCATTACTTTGGCCAACTTTTAATTTGCATTTCAGATAACTGGAACTCACATAAGTGAATTTTCGTCAATCTTTTCCTCGGTCCAGGGCAAAGGTCCCAATAAGGGGACCTTCTGATAACTTTCTAGTTATCAGAAATTCCACTTATCAGTATTGTCATGGGTCCCTGGAAGTTCGACCTTATCCAGAGAGCACTGTATATTTTCCTTTATTCTTGCTCTAATAATTAATGTTGTATATCATTATACATATGGGCCATATTTCTCGAGAAAAGTATACAGTAACGGTAAAGTAACGTGTCAAAAATAAATGTTTAATTTGTTTTTAGCAAGTACTACTATTATCTAATGTGCTATTTACATGAAGCAGCACAACTTGATCTGGTCTATTATCAGGTGTTTTTTTTAATATATTCATTGATAAAAACTGATGTATACTAGAATGCAGATCTGCTGGTGTCCAAAATTCGTGCATCACAAAATTCCGTGGCAACATGGTATTGTGTACTTTTTAACAAACCAAAAACTTTTACATTGAATGATGACATGCCAGCCAAATTTACTAACAATCGTAGCTGTAGCATTAAAAATGTATGTGAACGTACGAATCTCACATTTTTATGTATCGGTTCAGTGGGGAAACGGGGACGTTTCAAAAACGGCTGACTGTAATTTGGAAAGGCAAGACCTGGGGCCGGTTTCATGAAGCGTAATTAAAGTTACGCAGTTACTTAGCATCATGTTTGCGTAAACTCCTATGTTCGCTTATATATAAAAAAAATCACGTCATTTACTAAAACAATCATCTTAGCGTTAAGAACGTTCTTAGCCGCTTCGTGAAACCGGCCCCCGGGTTGTAGACACACATAACCAAATCCCAGATTTAGGCTATGGTTGCATATACTGATATTTTAGTGTGCATTTTCGTTCACTGCATGTCAGTTACCGGACAATGCAGTTTTACTAACTAGAAAGGCGAGACCTTTCCCTAAGGCTATGTTATTTACTGTAGTAAAAGGCTCGACAGACTCAATGACAGTCCCAGCGGCAGCTGACACCGACTGCAGCCGTCCGCGTCGGCGGACGTTATAATTCTATTTAATCGAAACGTTACTCGGCTGACTGCCTTGGGAAGCAGGATAAATAAACAATGCATACGCTTCCTACACTTATAAAAAATAGCTGTCAATATACATATGTCTACAAATTGCTTATTTCCAATGCCATTGCTTGAATCAACTCACCTCGAAATCAGACATGTTAGCTGTGTGTGTGACGTCAACGGTCTGTGTGTGGTTTACTGCATATGCATGAATATTCATTACACTCGGGCTGCGGAATTAATCATCCCCGTGGCAACAAGCTCAAAATGATTAGCGTAAACACAACTGTTTATCGGCTTTTTGCGCAGATAACACCCAAATTGTGCATAAACATGCAAAACATAAGTAGCAGAGATAGTACTTATGTGGAATTAATACGTTTTGACACGGTACACCTCGAATGTATATTAGCTTATAAAGAATCCCTTTAAATGCAAATATCTGGCGATGACAACATTGCCAGACAGAAAAGACATGCTCAGGCCAACGTCTTTGCACGAAAATTTCGCCTTTGCAGCTCTACCATTAAAACTTACCTATTTCTTTCTTACTGTGGTGCTATATACACCTCAAGTCTTTGGTGGAAATTAAAAAAACAGAGTTTGAAAGGTATTACTGTTGCCTATAATAACAGTTCTAGAATTTTATACAATTTGTCATCACGCTGTAGTGCAAGTTTTATGTTTGCTACAAAATGTGTTAAATCGTTTAATGAACGTAAGCGTTCATCCATATACTGCTTATTATGTCGACTTCAACAGCCTGAAAATCCACTTTTTGTGAATTAGTTTTTTACTTATATACATTTTAGAAGTCCTATGTTTAAATACTGGACTACCCAATTGTATACTTAAAGTTAGACGCATATTTTATATATATCTTATTAACCATCTATTTTTATTTCATATGTGTCTATATCTTTGTATTTTTTTTATTTACTTGTATTATATGTACATATAGACTTATGTCTTCATGATATTATATTATTACGATTATGTCTACCTTTATGCCATTAGCATAGCAATACGAATATTATTTGACAATTCTATACTATCATGACTAGGACCCATCGGTGGACGGTGTCTTCACATTCTCTCCTACCTTCTTCATTGTGAACATACAACGAGTGTCTAGAGCTCGTTATGGAGTTTGTGTAACGATGCTGTATGTTTTCTAACATTTGGTAAATATTACTATAACGACTGTCAACTACCAAGGCATACCGTCAGAGGACGGACATTTTTGCTAGTTCAAATAATATTATCATTTTTGGTCTATCAATAATCTGAAATGCTAGTTTTATGCATAGGTAAAGCAAAAACGGAAATATTGTTTCATGTGGTTTTCTTTGCCATTTTGAACATGCTGCTTTTAACAGGGTTTTGGGATACTCGTGTGTGATTCAGGGTATATATATATATACATCTCACAATATAGCCCATATATATAAAACACACATATTAAAACTCGGCTTATCAATATCAATTCTATAATTTAAAATATTATGATTATAGTATGTGTTTCTAGGCGTTTCAAATTTCGAAGCTACTTTATTTATTCATTGATGCACTTTTTTAAAATTCCGTCTCCACAGTACACTTCACGACACATCAACAGTCCCCAGGGTACACTTCACGACACATAAACAGTTCCCAGGGTACACATCAAGACAAATCAACAGTTCCCAGGATACACATCACGACACACCAACAGACCCCAGGGTACACTTCACGACACATCAACAGTTCCCAGGGTACACTTCACGACACACCAACAGTCACCATGGTACACTTCTCGACAAATCAACAGTCCCCAGGGTACACTTCACGACACATCAACAAACCCCAGAGTACACTTCACGACAAATCAACATTTCTCAGGGTACACTTCACGACACTCCGCCAGTCCCATGGTACACTTCAGGATACACCAACAGTCCCCGGGGTACACTTCTCGACAAATCAACAGTTCTCTTGGTACACTTCACGACACACCAACAGTCCCCAGGTTACACTTCACGACACACCAACAGTCCCCAGGGTACACTTCACGACACACCAACAGTCCCCAGGGTACATTTCACGACATAACAACATTCCCCAGTGTACACTTCTCGACAAATCAACAGTTCCAGGGGTACACTTCTCGACAAATCAACAGTTGCCAGGGTACACTTCACGACACTTTTCTAGATTTTTTACAGTCTCAAATGGTGTTAAACAAGGTGGAATTCTTTCTCCCCACCTTTTTAATGTGTACATGGATGACTTAAGTGTAAATGTTAACAAATTACAAATTGGATGTCTTTATGCAGGCACCACAATGAATCATCTGATGTATGCAGATGATCCCTGTATTTTTTCACCTAGTGTTTCTGGATTGAGATAACTAACAGATTGTTGTTCAAAGTATGGCGAAATGTTTAACATAACATATAATGCCAACAAATCATATTGCATGGTTATTGACAACAACCCTCAGGACATGAAAAATAGTCATCCTGTCACTCTCAATAATTATCCGTTACCTCACACTATTAGAGATTCTTTGAGAATTGTAATGTCTTTGTAATGCCCGCAATTATTAGGTAATCCTTTTAATATGATTATTTCATGTAATTCTATGCCTTTATTTAATTATAATTATGTTTTATTAATCACTAATGACCCTGATAATATATCGAAAAAAATAACTGCGTTCGCGGAGTTTCTACTTTGGGCCCACCTTCACGATCCGCATAAGGCATGCTCATGAATATTCGGGACTGTCCGTCAGACCTCGATTAGCTACGCCGAGTTAATAGATGCAAGAAATACGTCATCAACATGTGTGTATATGAATTAGCCACTGCCATGCGAATTAGTCCTGACTGATAACATTATCAAAATGAAACGTGGACCAGCTGTTGTTTATGTCACAGATTCAGCAAAGAAAACAAGGAAATTATATGGAATAAACGGAGAATGAACATAGCGACAGTTCATGACAGACGGATTGATTTAAAATAAAAAACACCACCTCTTCATGCACGAAGTCGAAGCCGCCGACGGCGATGCCGATGGCGACGCCGATGACATGTCATATTGAATGATAAGCATTTTTTTGGTTGGAATATAAAAACTATGGTACTATCATGTTCCTTTTTCACTAGGTACATCTGGCTATACATTTTGAAGTGAAGTTTTAATGAAACATTTAGGTAACAGAAACTTACTGAAGCCGAGAAACATTCACTAATGAAACCATTTTATTTGCACCATAAATCCAGCTGCTATTTCCGTAAACAATATAAATACATTATACATCACTAACGTAATTTACGGTATTAAAATAGGATAGGTGGTTACTTGTGTACTTTCCTATTTACATAATGTTTATTTTTAGTTTGAAAAATGTAGATCTATAAAGAGCATAACATTATTGTCAACAAAATATTAAAATATACTGCATCAGTGTAAAAACATGTTTTATTTTCTACTGGGAGTGCAATAATTATTTCTTCTGCCCATCATTTAGAGTAAAAGATATTATTTTTTTTCTGTCGAATTCCCGTTTCGATAACAAATAAAATGGTCATTGTATGATGGAAATAAAGTTATAAAATTACAAAACTTTAAAAGCAACACATTTTAAAACAGTGTTTTCAGTCATCATTGGTGTATTTAGCTCAAGAAGATCCCTAAAACATTTTGAATGTTGTGGAACATTTCTATTTTATGAATTTTCCAAATTATTGTAAAAGCAACTTTGTTGAGACCTTTTTATACACTACTCCCAGTATAATTCACTTAACACAAACTTGTTTCAACAAATTTGGAAGTATGTGCTGTAGAACACAATCCAAACATACTGAGCATAAGAACGCATAACTTTTATTAAGTACTCCTACTTTGCAACATAATGACAGGATGATGTGCATTTGGATGCACAAATCGATCGATTGCACAAATCTATTTGAAACGTAGTGTTGTACATATTCCCAGTAGAAGCTACACGGAACTAATGTGACAGAACAAAGTCAGACATCTTCTTCACTTCTGTGTCAGTTCATATATTGTTCTATTAATAGTACTGCTATGCATTTTGATACACATAGCTATCAGATGCACACATCCATTTGAAACTCGAAGTGAGGAACAACTTCCCAGTAGATGTCGCACAGAACAGAATGGGGCCAGAACAAAGTCAGACATCATTTTATGTCAGGTGACCCATTGTCCAATTAGTGGCACTGTTAAGTAGAGCTCTTCAATTTTCTCTTTCCATCAGCTCAGCTATTTCCAAAGTTCCTGCAAATAAACAAAGTTGAATTTAGGAAACTGAGCCTAAATATGAGTTAACTAACTCAACACTATGCAGATTAATTCAGTTTAGATATTGGATTATGGGACTTATCACCAAGTGTACAGCTGGCTAAATGGAAAAGAAATACAAGAGAACCTTGTTATGTTGATTAAGTCAGACTAAAATCCCAATCCATTACTTTGGCCAACTTTTAATTTGCATTTCAGATAACTGGAACTCACATAAGTGAATTTTCGTCAATCTTTTCCTCGGTCCAGGGCAAAGGTCCCAATAAGGGGACCTTCTGATAACTTTCTAGTTATCAGAAATTCCACTTATCAGTATTGTCATGGGTCCCTGGAAGTTCGACCTTATCCAGAGAGCACTGTATATTTTCCTTTATTCTTGCTCTAATAATTAATGTTGTATATCATTATACATATGGGCCATATTTCTCGAGAAAAGTATACAGTAACGGTAAAGTAACGTGTCAAAAATAAATGTTTAATTTGTTTTTAGCAAGTACTACTATGATCTAATGTGCTATTTACATGAAGCAGCACAACTTGATCTGGTCTATTATCAGGTTTTTTTTTTTTTATATATTCATTGATAAAAACTGATGTATACTAGAATGCAGATCTGCTGGTGTCCAAAATTCGTGCATCACAAAATTCCGTGGCAACATGGTATTGTGTACTTTTTAACAAACCAAAAACTTTTACATTGAATGATAACATGCCAGCCAAATTTACTAACAATCGTAGCTGTAGCATTAAAAATGTATGTGAACGTACGAATCTCACATTTTTATGTATCGGTTCAGTGGGGAAACGGGGACGTTTCAAAAACGGCTGACTGTAATTTGGAAAGGCAAGACCTGGGGCCGGTTTCATGAAGCGTAATTAAAGTTACGCAGTTACTTAGCATCATGTTTGCGTAAACTCCTATGTTCGCTTATATATAAAAAAATCACGTCATTTACTAAAACAATCATCTTAGCGTTAAGAACGTTCTTAGCCGCTTCGTGAAACCGGCCCCCGGGTTGTAGACACACATAACCAAATCCCAGATTTAGGCTATGGTTGCATATACTGATATTTTAGTGTGCATTTTCGTTCACTGCATGTCAGTTACCGGACAATGCAGTTTTACTAACTAGAAAGGCGAGACCTTTCCCTAAGGCTATGTTATTTACTGTAGTAGAGGCTCGACAGACTCAATGACAGTCCCAGCGGCAGCTAACACCGACTGCAGCCGTCCGCGTCGGCGGACGTTATAATTCTATTTAATCGAAACGTTACTCGGCTGACTGCCTTGGGAAGCAGGATAAATAAACAATGCATACGCTTCCTACACTTATAAAAAATAGCTGTCAATATACATATGTCTACAAATTGCTTATTTCCAATGCCATTGCTTGAATCAACTCACCTCGAAATCAGACATGTTAGCTGTGTGTGTGACGTCAACGGTCTGTGTGTGGTTTACTGCATATGCATGAATATTCATTACACTCGGGCTGCGGAATTAATCATCCCCGTGGCAACAAGCTCAAAATGATTAGCGTAAACACAACTGTTTATCGGCTTTTTGCGCAGATAACACCCAAATTGTGCATAAACATGCAAAACATAAGTAGCAGAGATAGTACTTATGTGGAATTAATACGTTTTGACACGGTACACCTCGAATGTATATTAGCTTATAAAGAATCCCTTTAAATGCAAATATCTGGCGATGACAACATTGCCAGACAGAAAAGACATGCTCAGGCCAACGTCTTTGCACGAAAATTTCGCCTTTGCAGCTCTACCATTAAAACTTACCTATTTCTTTCTTACTGTGGTGCTATATACACCTCAAGTCTTTGGTGGAAATTAAAAAAACAGAGTTTGAAAGGTATTACTGTTGCCTATAATAACAGTTCTAGAATTTTATACAATTTGTCATCACGCTGTAGTGCAAGTTTTATGTTTGCTACAAAATGTGTTAAATCGTTTAATGAACGTAAGCGTTCATCCATATACTGCTTATTATGTCGACTTCAACAGCCTGAAAATCCACTTTTTGTGAATTAGTTTTTTACTTATATACATTTTAGAAGTCCTATGTTTAAATACTGGACTACCCAATTGTATACTTAAAGTTAGACGCATATTTTATATATATCTTATTAACCATCTATTTTTATTTCATATGTGTCTATATCTTTGTATTTTTTTTATTTACTTGTATTATATGTACATATAGACTTATGTCTTCATGATATTATATTATTACGATTATGTCTACCTTTATGCCATTAGCATAGCAATACGAATATTATTTGACAATTCTATACTATCATGACTAGGACCCATCGGTGGACGGTGTCTTCACATTCTCTCCTACCTTCTTCATTGTGAACATACAACGAGTGTCTAGAGCTCGTTATGGAGTTTGTGTAACGATGCTGTATGTTTTCTAACATTTGGTAAATATTACTATAACGACTGTCAACTACCAAGGCATACCGTCAGAGGACGGACATTTTTGCTAGTTCAAATAATATTATCATTTTTGGTCTATCAATAATCTGAAATGCTAGTTTTATGCATAGGTAAAGCAAAAACGGAAATATTGTTTCATGTGGTTTTCTTTGCCATTTTGAACATGCTGCTTTTAACAGGGTTTTGGGATACTCGTGTGTGATTCAGGGTATATATATATATACATCTCACAATATAGCCCATATATATAAAACACACATATTAAAACTCGGCTTATCAATATCAATTCTATAATTTAAAATATTATGATTATAGTATGTGTTTCTAGGCGTTTCAAATTTCGAAGCTACTTTATTTATTCATTGATGCACTTTTTTAAAATTCCGTCTCCACAGTACACTTCACGACACATCAACAGTCCCCAGGGTACACTTCACGACACATAAACAGTTCCCAGGGTACACATCAAGACAAATCAACAGTTCCCAGGATACACATCACGACACACCAACAGACCCCAGGGTACACTTCACGACACATCAACAGTTCCCAGGGTACACTTCACGACACACCAACAGTCACCATGGTACACTTCTCGACAAATCAACAGTCCCCAGGGTACACTTCACGACACATCAACAAACCCCAGAGTACACTTCACGACAAATCAACATTTCTCAGGGTACACTTCACGACACTCCGCCAGTCCCATGGTACACTTCAGGATACACCAACAGTCCCCGGGGTACACTTCTCGACAAATCAACAGTTCTCTTGGTACACTTCACGACACACCAACAGTCCCCAGGTTACACTTCACGACACACCAACAGTCCCCAGGGTACACTTCACGACACACCAACAGTCCCCAGGGTACATTTCACGACATAACAACATTCCCCAGTGTACACTTCTCGACAAATCAACAGTTCCAGGGGTACACTTCTCGACAAATCAACAGTTGCCAGGGTACACTTCACGACACTTTTCTAGATTTTTTACTGTCTCAAATGGTGTTAAACAAGGTGGAATTCTTTCTCCCCACCTTTTTAATGTGTACATGGATGACTTAAGTGTAAATGTTAACAAATTACAAATTGGATGTCTTTATGCAGGCACCACAATGAATCATCTGATGTATGCAGATGATCCCTGTATTTTTTCACCTAGTGTTTCTGGATTGAGATAACTAACAGATTGTTGTTCAAAGTATGGCGAAATGTTTAACATAACATATAATGCCAACAAATCATATTGCATGGTTATTGACAACAACCCTCAGGACATGAAAAATAGTCATCCTGTCACTCTCAATAATTATCCGTTACCTCACACTATTAGAGATTCTTTGAGAATTGTAATGTCTTTGTAATGCCCGCAATTATTAGGTAATCCTTTTAATATGATTATTTCATGTAATTCTATGCCTTTATTTAATTATAATTATGTTTTATTAATCACTAATGACCCTGATAATATATCGAAAAAAATAACTGCGTTCGCGGAGTTTCTACTTTGGGCCCACCTTCACGATCCGCATAAGGCATGCTCATGAATATTCGGGACTGTCCGTCAAACCTCGATTAGCTACGCCGAGTTAATAGATGCAAGAAATACGTCATCAACATGTGTGTATATGAATTAGCCACTGCCATGCGAATTAGTCCTGACTGATAACATTATCAAAATGAAACGTGGACCAGCTGTTGTTTATGTCACAGATTCAGCAAAGAAAACAAGGAAATTATATGGAATAAACGGAGAATGAACATAGCGACAGTTCATGACAGACGGATTGATTTAAAATAAAAAACACCACCTCTTCATGCACGAAGTCGAAGCCGCCGACGGCGATGCCGATGGCGACGCCGATGACATGTCATATTGAATGATAAGCATTTTTTTGGTTGGAATATAAAAACTATGGTACTATCATGTTCCTTTTTCACTAGGTACATCTGGCTATACATTTTGAAGTGAAGTTTTAATGAAACATTTAGGTAACAGAAACTTACTGAAGCCGAGAAACATTCACTAATGAAACCATTTTATTTGCACCATAAATCCAGCTGCTATTTCCGTAAACAATATAAATACATTATACATCACTAACGTAATTTACGGTATTAAAATAGGATAGGTGGTTACTTGTGTACTTTCCTATTTACATAATGTTTATTTTTAGTTTGAAAAATGTAGATCTATAAAGAGCATAACATTATTGTCAACAAAATATTAAAATATACTGCATCAGTGTAAAAACATGTTTTATTTTCTACTGGGAGTGCAATAATTATTTCTTCTGCCCATCATTTAGAGTAAAAGATATTTTTTTTTTTCTATCGAATTCCCGTTTCGATAACAAATAAAATGGTCATTGTATGATGGAAATAAAGTTATAAAATTACAAAACTTTAAAAGTAACACATTTTAAAACAGTGTTTTCAGTCATCATTGGTGTATTTAGCTCAAGAAGATCCCTAAAACATTTTGAATGTTGTGGAACATTTCTATTTTATGAATTTTCCAAATTATTGTAAAAGCAACTTTGTTGAGACCTTTTTATACACTACTCCCAGTATAATTCACTTAACACAAACTTGTTTCAACAAATTTGGAAGTATGTGCTGTAGAACACAATCCAAACATACTGAGCATAAGAACGCATAACTTTTATTAAGTACTCCTACTTTGCAACATAATGACAGGATGATGTGCATTTGGATGCACAAATCGATCGATTGCACAAATCTATTTGAAACGTAGTGTTGTACATATTCCCAGTAGAAGCTACACGGAACTAATGTGACAGAACAAAGTCAGACATCTTCTTCACTTCTGTGTCAGTTCATATATTGTTCTATTAATAGTACTGCTATGCATTTTGATACACATAGCTATCAAATGCACACATCCATTTGAAACTCGAAGTGAGGAACAACTTCCCAGTAGATGTCGCACAGAACAGAATGGGGCCAGAACAAAGTCAGACATCATTTTATGTCAGGTGACCCATTGTCCAATTAGTGGCACTGTTAAGTAGAGCTCTTCAATTTTCTCTTTCCATCAGCTCAGCTATTTCCAAAGTTCCTGCAAATAAACAAAGTTGAATTTAGGAAACTGAGCCTAAATATGAGTTAACTAACTCAACACTATGCAGATTAATTCAGTTTAGATATTGGATTATGGGACTTATCACCAAGTGTACAGCTGGCTAAATGGAAAAGAAATACAAGAGAACCTTGTTATGTTGATTAAGTCAGACTAAAATCCCAATCCATTACTTTGGCCAACTTTTAATTTGCATTTCAGATAACTGGAACTCACATAAGTGAATTTTCGTCAATCTTTTCCTCGGTCCAGGGCAAAGGTCCCAATAAGGGGACCTTCTGATAACTTTCTAGTTATCAGAAATTCCACTTATCAGTATTGTCATGGGTCCCTGGAAGTTCGACCTTATCCAGAGAGCACTGTATATTTTCCTTTATTCTTGCTCTAATAATTAATGTTGTATATCATTATACATATGGGCCATATTTCTCGAGAAAAGTATACAGTAACGGTAAAGTAACGTGTCAAAAATAAATGTTTAATTTGTTTTTAGCAAGTACTACTATTATCTAATGTGCTATTTACATGAAGCAGCACAACTTGATCTGGTCTATTATCAGGTGTTTTTTTTTAATATATTCATTGATAAAAACTGATGTATACTAGAATGCAGATCTGCTGGTGTCCAAAATTCGTGCATCACAAAATTCCGTGGCAACATGGTATTGTGTACTTTTTAACAAACCAAAAACTTTTACATTGAATGATAACATGCCAGCCAAATTTACTAACAATCGTAGCTGTAGCATTAAAAATGTATGTGAACGTACGAATCTCACATTTTTATGTATCGGTTCAGTGGGGAAACGGGGACGTTTCAAAAACGGCTGACTGTAATTTGGAAAGGCAAGACCTGGGGCCGGTTTCATGAAGCGTAATTAAAGTTACGCAGTTACTTAGCATCATGTTTGCGTAAACTCATATGTTCGCTTATATATAAAAAAATCACGTCATTTACTAAAACAATCATCTTAGCATTAAGAACGTTCTTAGCCGCTTCGTGAAACCGGCCCCCGGGTTGTAGACACACATAACCAAATCCCAGATTTAGGCTATGGTTGCATATACTGATATTTTAGTGTGCATTTTCGTTCACTGCATGTCAGTTACCGGACAATGCAGTTTTACTAACTAGAAAGGCGAGACCTTTCCCTAAGGCTATGCTATTTACTGTAGTAGAGGCTCGACAGACTCAATGACAGTTCCAGCGGCAGCTAACACCGACTGCAGCCGTCCGCGTCGGCGGACGTTATAATTCTATTTAATCGAAACGTTACTCGGCTGACTGCCTTGGGAAGCAGGATAAATAAACAATGCATACGCTTCCTACACTTATAAAAAATAGCTGTCAATATACATATGTCTACAAATTGCTTATTTCCAATGCCATTGCTTGAATCAACTCACCTCGAAATCAGACATGTTAGCTGTGTGTGTGACGTCAACGGTCTGTGTGTGGTTTACTGCATATGCATGAATATTCATTACACTCGGGCTGCGGAATTAATCATCCCCGTGGCAACAAGCTCAAAATGATTAGCGTAAACACAACTGTTTATCGGCTTTTTGCGCAGATAACACCCAAATTGTGCATAAACATGCAAAACATAAGTAGCAGAGATAGTACTTATGTGGAATTAATACGTTTTGACACGGTACACCTCGAATGTATATTAGCTTATAAAGAATCCCTTTAAATGCAAATATCTGGCGATGACAACATTGCCAGACAGAAAAGACATGCTCAGGCCAACGTCTTTGCACGAAAATTTCGCCTTTGCAGCTCTACCATTAAAACTTACCTATTTCTTTCTTACTGTGGTGCTATGTACACCTCAAGTCTTTGGTGGAAATTAAAAAAACAGAGTTTGAAAGGTATTACTGTTGCCTATAATAACAGTTCTAGAATTTTATACAATTTGTCATCACGCTGTAGTGCAAGTTTTATGTTTGCTACAAAATGTGTTAAATCGTTTAATGAACGTAAGCGTTCATCCATATACTGCTTATTATGTCGACTTCAACAGCCTGAAAATCCACTTTTTGTGAATTAGTTTTTACTTATATACATTTTAGAAGTCCTATGTTTAAATACTGGATTACCCAATTGTATACTTAAAGTTAGACGCATATTTTATATATATCTTATTAACCATCTATTTTTATTTCATATGTGTCTATATCTTTGTATTTTTTTTATTTACTTGTATTGTATGTACATATAGACTTATGTCTTGATGATATTATATTATTACGATTATGTCTACCTTTATGCCATTAGCATAGCAATACGAATATTATTTGACAATTCTATACTATCATGACTAGGACCCATCGGTGGACGGTGTCTTCACATTCTCTCCTACCTTCTTCATTGTGAACATACAACGAGTGTCTAGAGCTCGTTATGGAGTTTGTGTAACGATGCTGTATGCTTTCTAACATTTGGTAAATATTACTATAACGACTGTCAACTACCAAGGCATACCGTCAGAGGACGGACATTTTTGCTAGTTCAAATAATATTATAATTTTTGGTCTATCAATAATATGAAATGCTAGTTTTATGCATAGGTAAAGCAAAAACGGAAATATTGTTTCATGTGGTTTTCTTTGCCATTTTGAACATGCTGCTTTTAACAGGGTTTTGGGATACTCGTGTGTGATTCAGGGTATATATATATATACATCTCACAATATAGCCCATATATATAAAACACACATATTAAAACTCGGCTTATCAATATCAATTCTATAATTTAAAATATTATGATTATAGTATGTGTTTCTAGGCGTTTCAAATTTCGAAGCTACTTTATTTATTCATTGATGCACTTTTTTAAAATTCCGTCTCCACAGTACACTTCACGACACATCAACAGTCCCCAGGGTACACTTCACGACACATAAACAGTTCCCAGGGTACACATCAAGACAAATCAACAGTTCCCAGGATACACATCACGACACACCAACAGACCCCAGGGTACACTTCACGACACATCAACAGTTCCCAGGGTACACTTCACGACACACCAACAGTCACCATGGTACACTTCTCGACAAATCAACAGTCCCCAGGGTACACTTCACGACACATCAACAAACCCCAGAGTACACGACAAATCAACATTTCTCAGGGTACACTTCACGACACTCCGCCAGTCCCCATGGTACCCTTCAGGACACACCAACAGTCCCCGGGGTACACTTCTCGACAAATCAACAGTTCTCTTGGTACACTTCACGACACACCAACAGTCCCCAGGTTACACTTCACGACACACCAACAGTCCCCAGGGTACACTTCACGACACACCAACAGTCCCCAGGGTACATTTCACGACATAACAACATTCCCCAGTGTACACTTCTCGACAAATCAACAGTTCCAGGGGTACACTTCTCGACAAATCAACAGTTGCCAGGGTACACTTCACGACACACCCAGTCCCCAGGGTACACTTCACGACACACCAACAGTCTCCAGGGTACACATCACGACACATCAACAGTTCCCAGGGTACACGTCACGACACACCAACAGTCCCCAGGGTACACTGTTTTTAAAAATGGCGATACATCATTAATTAATAATTACAGGCCTATTTCTGTCTTGCCTGTATTTTCAAAGGTTTTTGAAAGATTAATGTACAATAGATTAATGAATTACATAATGAAACATAACATCTTGTCTAATTCCCAATTTGGATTTAGGAAAGGATATTCTACTGATATGGCTATTTCACTGCTAATTGACAAAATTAGTAAGGCAATTGATACCAAAGAGCACGTAATTGGGTTATTTCTGGATTTAGCCAAAGCCTTTGATACCGTTAATCATAATATATTATTGAGAAAATTAACACATTATGGAATCAGAGGAAATATACTCCAATGGATTCGTAACTTTTTAAGTAACAGACAACAACGAGTAAAATTCTATGGAACAAAATCTTCCCTTAAAAACATAACATGTGGTGTTCCGCAGGGTTCAATTCTGGGACCTTTACTCTTTCTTATCTATATAAATGATTTATCTACTTTATCTGACTCAACGTTTACCATTATGTTTGCTGATGACACGAGCATCTTTATACAAGGCAACAATATAGATGAAATGGAAAATGTTTTGAACTCTGAAATAAAAAAACTATCTTTATGGCTTAACATTAATAAACTTTCTTTGAATATACAGAAAACTCACACAGTGACCTTTAGTAATACGATCAGTATAAGAGAGAGGTGTAATAACATTTGCATAGACGGCATACAAATTAACACTGTACATGAGATAAAGTTTTTGGGTTTGCTTATAAATAATACATTGAATTGGAGCACACACATTAAATATATATCAAATAAAATTTCTAAGAATATTGGTATTATAAAAAAGGTGACAAACAAATTAGATAACAAATCATTGTTAAACCTGTATTACATGTTTATATACCCATATATTACTTATTGTAATGTCGTCTGGGGAAGGGCCCCGAATATATACCTTGCTAAAATTCATTTACTCCAAAAACGAGTTTTGCGTGTAATAAGTCATGTAGGATTTATTGAACATACGCAGCCTTTATTTACATCTTATCAAATAATGAATATTTATGACGTAAATAAATATTTATGCTGTATTCTAATGTACAAGCATAATAGGGGTATGTTGCCAGATATATATCATGATGTATTTGTCCTGCAAATATCCACACATAAATATAATACAAGACAGGAAGTAACATATAAAATACCATTCTGCAAGACTAATTGTAGACAACTGTCTTTGGCTTATGTTGGTCCTAAAATCTGGAATACATTTATTACAAATAACTATTTACAATATTGTACATCTATTCATATGTTCAAACAAAGGACCAAGCGTCTAATTCTAGCAAACATATGCTAAATGCTGCTTTAATGAAATTTTGTCATGTTAAGATGTACCCTGTGTTCAGTGTTAGGTACTCGTATAATGTTGTCGTGTTAAGATGTACCTGGTGTTCAGTGTTACGGTACTCGTGTAATGTTGTCATGTTAAGATGTACCTGATGTTCAGTGTTACGGTACTCGCATAATGATGTCATGTTAAGATGTACCTGATGTTCAGACTTACGGTACTCGTATAATGCATTATTAAATAAATTGTTAGTTTATTATGAAGATTTTTTTTTTTTTTTTTTTTTTTAACACGAATCATAGATTTCATTGCATATATGACATGAATAAGGAACACAAGCAATGTGTTGCTTCGTTCCATTTGATACGTAATGTATACATGTTTCATGTTACTGCTACATCTGTGATATACTTAACATTATGTATCAATAAAGATTATTATTATTATTATTATTACTTGTCTACGCAATAGACTTGCCTTCTATCCGGCATCTGATGCCTGGACAGACCAACGTAATCCATCACATTGCGCTGCTAGGTGTGAAGGCGACCTTTCTAAGGGCCAGAACTTTGACGAATTGTGCACTTTTTGACAAAAAGCATGAACATTGTCATACGTAGTTTATGATATGTAGAATCATATAAAGCTAGGTACCTATCGCTATCGACATGGTACCTAGCCGCCATCGTTATTTTTTTTAATGGCCGACACGGAAATCCATTAATCAAGTATATAAGCTTCCAAACAACATAGAAATGTGATCTTGGTGTCTAAACCAACATTTCAAGGGTCAATGAATCAATTTCTGCCATGTGCAGTATCCAAAGATGACGGCCATATTGCAATTCATGATGGCTACCACGCATTACGAATATAATTTTATTGCCTCTTGATATTGAGGACTCCATACGACGAATCCATAGGTAATTCACCTGTTTCAAGGCCAAGGAGTCCAGTTGTGCCACTTGCATTAATCCCAGATGACGGCCATATTGAAAAACAAAATGGCCGCCATGGAAATCATCTGTCCGAATATCTCGAATATGTCTATGCCAACATATTCAGGATTAATTAATCAATTTCTTCCACATGTTGTATCCCCAGATGACAGACATATTGAAATTAAAGATGACCGACTTCCAAAATAATATATTTTGGTTTAATTCAGCTTCTGTGCAACACAAAAACATACATTCCGGTAATACACACGTTCAAGAATATAAATAGGCTAGAACCATCAAATGATGGTCACACAGAATATCAAGATGGCTGCAATGCATATATACGTTCTAGGAATGTGATCTGAACGTGTATTGGGTTTAGGAATCCATACCTGGTTTATGGTACGTGTCTTCACGATTATAACCTTTCAGGCTGTTGCCAAATTTTAATAAGTTATATTCACAACCACAATATACCCCACAACATACATAGTCATGACAAATAATATATGAATTGGACTACAGTTAGATTTGCAACCACAGTAGGTCATGGCATGGCATCAGGGCGTCTGGGAGTTCAAGTCCAGCATGGTTTCCATATTGAAGCAGTTGCACTCCAACCACAGTGTCCAAGACAAGGCAGATGGAGATTTGGCACAAGAGCTTGTGACATCACATAACCAATTTAATAAACATCCCTTCTCCCATACTGACACAATGTATGTTTTGTTGGTGGGATATTCCAAGTCGTACCAAACCCTGAGCCAACAGTTGTTTCCTTGCTTCATCCACCCTACCAAATGTAAAAGTCTTAATGTAAATTTTGGTGATTAATCTCTCTCTCATTTAGTGTACACGAGTCGACTTCTTATGATTGTGATGACAGGGAGATGAAGACATTTGTAACAGCGGGGAATGGAGCCCGCGCTAATCATGCCGACTTATTCCCTCGACCAAAGAAACTGGAGACTATGTCACACCAACTCAGGACATAACTTAGCATTAATGTTTCCGATTTCACAGATTATTGGCAATGGCATGGGTTGCAATGGGTCAAAAGTGGGTTTCAACGCATAAACGTTCATCTATTTCAACAGCAAGGAATTGCATTACTGAAAGAATAATGACACATGTATATACAGGATATTCACTTTGGGATATCCTTGGTGAATTGTGCTACATAGAGTAATATGCTGCCGGTGTCCGCTCCTCGTGTGTTCATGGCTGGAGATACTGCAGGTCGTTGGTGGCTTTATGGACTGTGGTCACAACTATCTGATTTTGTGTACTGATGATTACATATCCACCGGAAACGAATGACCTTATACAGTGTCGCAGATAATGAAACAACCTCTGAGTGGTTCCGTTATGTACTCTGCGTTATCTTCTTGAATGCTTGAAGATGTCAGCAAAATACCTACTACATACAATATATACTCTTCTGACAGTTGCCAACTGGGATGTAATGCATATGATACATTATTACTGGGCGTCAACGTCAACTGTCCATCTACGCCTGGATAGCATCATCTTCCAACACCCTTGTGTCGAAATATGGAGCAATCTGCAATGATGGGAAGTACTGTGTTTGGTACGTCACTCAGTCTGATTGTGATCCTTGTCATAATTGGCGATTTCCAGTTGTTTCGTTCGCATATCTGCTGTACTACATTTACATGTGATCTTAACAGTGTATACCGATTGCATTACATAGTGTTGTCCATGACTAAATTTGTACTCGGAGTCAGCATATATGCGCGAATTTATGCGATTGGATTACACAAATATTTAAATATTGACACTAAAGGTGATATTTATTTAACAAAGTTGGTTTGTATGCCAGAGTTGTAGTACGTTTATGCTTTGTTCAGTTTTTAATTGGCAGTTTGAACACTATCTTCCAACTCCACTTATACACCTGTGATATATCTGTGCCTGTCACAATCCACCACTCCCAGGATTACGGATTTTCTATTAAACTTAGAACACTCTTTGTGGTTGAGTGACTTGATTGTGACACCGGCCTGGTGTTGTTGCTGAGAAAAAACATGTTGTGGTTTCTGCACAACAAAATGTCCATTCAGTAAACCTCAAGACGATTTGTCAACACGAAGTTGAGTATGTCTTTTATATATCGCTGAAGTGAACGCGAAATGTAACCATTTGTGTTTTCCATTCTTAATCAATGATGTATTTCTCTTTACCAGTATATGCACTGCCATTTGTCTTTAGGTTCTGAATATAGCTCAGAAACAACTGCCAACAATAATTGACCTACTAGTGAATATACAGACCGTCCAGCAGAACTGGTGGAGGGGTTGGTATTCTTCTCAAGACTGGGATTCAGTGCAAAGTGGTGTCATCTGGCGAACTCAATTCATTTGAGTATGGTAATTATGAGCTATTATGTCAAAAGACGAAAGTTGATGTGCATATCATATACCGACCACCATACTCGGAAAAACATCGTGATTTTAACATTCATATGGATATTGACACAGAAGCTGATGCAATTAGAATGTGTGATGTACTTAGTATGTATGACTTAACGCAGCATGTTACAGTTCCAACGCATATGTCTGGTCACACGCTAGACTTAATTATTACTAGGTATAATCGTGAACTTCTGCTTAGTTACCCCGTGGCTGATTATATGGTGTCGGATCATATGTTTGTGTGTTATAGAGTAAACATGCCCAGACCTCCCTTAGAGACACGTATGATACCGTACAGGAAACTGAAACAAATCGATAATAGTGCTTTTAGTAATGACCTGGAGGATATCACAAATGCACTATTAAATATCACGGATATCAATCAGCTAGTTGGTGACTACGATTGTTGAGCCAGTTGTTGGATAGGCCCGAGCCCATCAAATCCAAAACTATTGTTGTGAGGCCATTGGTGCCATGGTTCGACGATGAACTCAAATCACTGAAGTCGCAGAGAAAGAAGGGAATTCATCTGGACGCGGGATAAAAATCATGAAACTCTGCTATCATTCCACCGTGCTCGGATCAAATACGTCAATGTACTGAATACCAAACGAACTGACCATCTCTGTAACTTAATTTTAGAAGCTAAGGGTGATTCGAAGAAATTATTTCCCACATAAACACCCTGTGTGGTACTCCACTACCTGATCATGATTCTGTGGAAAACCTTGTAAATGAATTTGGCAACTTTTTTAGTGATCAAATAGATGCTATCCGAACGAACATTGGTGTTACTGAACCACCATATATACCATTCAGAGAGAATGTGTGTGCTAACTTAGATACATTTGCGGTGGTCTCCGAAGATGATGTGCGCAAGTTGGTTGTGAAATCTAAAACAGCCAGCTGTGCTCTTGACCTCATGCCAACCAAATTGGTTAAAGAATATATGGAGGAATTACTTCCACTCCTCACGCACATAATCAATCTCTGTATTGCTACTGGGGAATCCCCACACGAGTGGAAGACTGCACTTGTAGTGCCGCTGCTTAAAAAAGCAGGATTGGATCCTATTCCAAAAACTATCGTCCTGTATCGAATCTCCAGTATGTGTCAAAACTAACTGAGTGAGCTGTTGTAAACCAACTTTGTTTTCACTCAGACTGTGGATTCCCTTTGCCACCTTGTCAGTCCGCTTATAGAGCAAGGCATTCTACAGACACCGCTCTAGTTAAGGTCCAGTCTGACATTCTTCTAAACATGGATCAACAGAAGGTAATACAGCTGGTTTTAATTGACTTGTCGTCGGCTTTTGATACAGTGGACCACAACATTTTGTTAAATATAATATAAATATATATATGAATCGCTCTTTTGGAGTATCAGGTACAGCTCTAAGTTGGTTTTCGTCTTATCTCCAATCAAGGTCGCAGCGTATTTCTATCAATGGTACGGTGTCTGAGCAGTTTAAACTTGATCAGGGAGTACTGCAAGGCTCATGCCTAGGCCCTGTTGAGTTCTCTACCCCTGTTTTCTCTGTCATTGATCAGCATGGGAAGCTGGGGCATGCCTACGCCGATGGTCATCAGGTTTACTGTGGTTTCCATCCTGATTCTATGGACAGTAACCGTGAGTCCATGGAACTATGCATCAGAGATATCAATAGCTGGATGCAAGCCATGAAAGTCAAAATGAATAACTCCAAGGCTGAGTACATTTTAATTGGCACTCCGCAACAACTAGCAAAATGCACCAACTCGGCCATTAACATCGGGGGCTATGAGGTACATGCACTGAATTGTGTGCGAAATTTGGGCGCTTATTTTGATAAACACATGTCTATGGAAGACCATGTCAAGTTCAAATGTCGGGCAGCTTATGCACAACTTTATAGCATCGGAAAAATCAGAAAATATCTTGATCAACAGGGTACAGAGAAACTGATACATGCTCTGGTCCACAGCCATATTGACTACTGTAATGCCCTTTTGATCGGCTTACCAAAATACCTTATACGGAAATTACAAATGGTTCAAAACACCGCAGCCAGAGTGTTGTGCAGAATCGGCAAATATAACCATATCACTCCAGTACTGAAGTCACTTAACTGGTTGCCGGTGGAATTTCGCATTAAATATAAGATTTGCTTACTGACATTTCATTCATTACATGGCCATGGATCAGAAGATATGTTGGAAATACCGCCTCCAAGAAGCACCCATTACGGTCTAAGATCGCAGGATGATCTTAAACTTGATGTACCAAGGACAAAAAGGAAAACTCTGGGAGATCGTGCTTTTATTGCTGCACCAAAACTGTGGAACTCCCTTCCCAAAGATATTCGCAGCTGCAACAATGTCACTGTTTTTAAGAGCAAACTGAAGACTCACTATTTTAGGATTGCATACAATTAACTTATTAATTTTACTAATTTAAATAGTTTTACACTTGTTAGATAATTATATAAAATATGTTCAATGTTTCTATTGAAATTATTAATTTTATAATTTTATAGTTTTACCTTTTTATATCAATATTTGTATTATGTTGAATGCTTGTGTTGTTTTAACTTTCTACTATGCCATTTATTGTACTGTACAGCACCATAGAATATTACTGTATAAATATGGTGCTATAAAAATCAATAAACATTTATATTTATATAGGTATTCATATGTGAACCACATATGGATTCCTCAATATCAAGAGGCGCTAAAAGTATGTTCGTAAAAAGTCTACGCGTGGCAGCCATCTTGAATTTCAATATGGCCGTCATTTGATGGTATAGCACTTGGAATAAATGGATTCCTTGACCCTGCAAATGTCGGTATAGGCACAAAAAACGTGTTTTTAAGTTGTTTAGAAGCTGATGTATGTGGATAATGGATTTCCGTGGCGGCCATCTTGAACTTCAACATGACCGTCATCCTTGGATACCGTATAAGACAGAATTGGATTCCTTGACACTGGAAATGTTTGGTTAAGAGCATGTTTTATGTTGCTCAGAAGCTGAGATATCTTGATAATGGATTTCCGTGGCGGGCATTTCAAAAATCGAGATGGCGACTAGGTACCATATTGATAGCGCTGGGTACCTGGTTTGAAATGAATCTATATATCATAATCTACATGTGTGCAAATTGTCAAGCTTTTGTCAAAAGGTGAACAGTCATATCCCTTAGCCGCTGTACTACGCGGAAAGTGTACGCTTATGACGGAGTACATTGCTAACTTTGCGTGCGTGCTTGCGTGCATGCATGCGTGTGGCCGTGCATGCATGCGTGTGCTTATCTACATTAACGGATATAATTGTGCGTACGCGTCGTACTGAAAATACGAGAAGTTGATGTTTGTCCGTACACATAATGCGTTGTCGTTTGGAGTAAGCACACTCTCGTCAACCGTTTATGCCTGAAGCTTTCAATATCATATGACAATTAAAGTCGGATTAGTCTGATTCTGATTCTTTTATTGATTATGGTAGCTCTTACGACACGCTAGTGTAGGTGCCGTTTGGATTATTTTCTCACATTTGTTGGTAATACGAGAGAGAGAGAGAGAGAGAGAGAGAGAGAGAGGGGGGGAGGGAGAGGGACAGGGAGAGGGAGAGGGAGTGGGAGAGGGAAAGGGAGAGGGAGAGGGAGAGGGAGACGGAGACGGAGACGGAGAGGGAGAGGGAGAGGGAGAGGGAGAGAGGAGCGAAAGAGAGAGAAGAGCGAGGGAGAGCGAGAGAGAGATAGAGAGAGGGAAAGAAAGAGAGAGAGATGTATATATATATATATATAAGAGAGAGAGAGGGGGGGGAGAGAGAGAGAGAGAGAGGGGGGAGAGAGATGGGAGGAGGGAGGGAGGAGAGCCGAGATAGAGAGAGATAAGAGAGATAAGAGAGATAAGAGAGAGAAGAGAGAGATAGAGAAAGAAAGAGAGAGAGAGAGAGAGAGAGAGAGAGAGATAGCGAACGAGCGAACGAACGAGGGGGAGAGAGAGAGAGCGAGAGAGAGAGAGGGAACGAGAGAGAGGGAACGAGAGAGAGGGAACGAGAGAGAGAAAGAGAGCGAGAGAGCGAGAGAGAGAGAGAGAGAGAGAGAGAGAGAGAGAGAGAGAGAGAGAGAGAGAGAGAGAGAGAGAGAGAGAGAGAGAGAGAGAGAGAGAGAGAGAGAGAGAGAGAGAGAGAGAGAGAGAGAGAGAGAGAGAGAGAGAGAGAGCGCGAGAGAGAGAGAGAGAGAGAGAGAGAGAGAGAGAGAGAGAGAGAGAGAGAGAGAGAGAGAGAGAGAGAGAGAGAGAGAGAGAGAGAGAGAGAGAGAGAGAGAGAGAGAGAGAGAGAGAGAGAGAGAGAGAGAGAGAGAGTGAGAGAGAGAGAGAGAGAGAACGAGTGAGCGGGGTAGCAGGGGCGATATAAACGTGTTTTGGTGGCGTGGGTGGAAGAAACATGGCGAACTAAATCATAAATACCATGGCGTGTCTCGAGAGCTTGCACAATCAATAAACGAAACATTGATGAGACTAATCCATCCCTAATTGTCACATGATATTTAGAGCTTAGGGCTTTTGCGCGTAGAGAACGAGCAGCTTCCACATGACATGCGTGAGTACGATCAATGAGTTTCCAGTGGCTTTGTGACTTATCTGTGGTTGTTAATGAACGCTCGTACAAGGTAAGTAGTCTCAAACAAACTACTGCCAAACGCTGCCTCAGTTACATGCTTAATTGGTCGTGTTACAACCTTCTACGAGTGCGCATAACTCCGCACACTCTCTGCATGTTCACACAGGTATTCAGAAACACGATTGGGATGTTGCAGTCTCCAAGTTAAAATATTTATATCTCAGGATATTACACATAAGTGAATCGGACATTACAATAACCGGTAAACCTGCATGTCACCTGATAGCAGTTTCTCCCAGGTGTTGAGATACTAGGTCCGATGTTCATATGCTTGGACCATTGGCCTCTGATCTACCAATCGGCGATGCATTAGAACACAAAGTAGTTATACGGAGTCATTGACTTGCTAGTATGTGTTGTTCTTGATGAGCGACTCTGCAGTTGGCGCCACTCAGGAAATAGTTTGCATGCCGTAAATGGCTACTACATAAATTAAACGGAGATGAGCTTCAGTATTGAGTATGTATTGGTAAGGATTGCTGTAGTTGATGCTCCATGAAAGGAAATAAGCTAGTATTGGTGATATAGTTTTCCTCTTCCACAACTTCCTCTGCCTCCTCGTCTCTACTCGTCACGTCCCTCATCCCTATCCTTTGCCGTCTCGTGCTGTATTCACCCTCCACCGGCAGCCTCCCTCTCGTTAATATACACATGAAACACTGTTGTTCACGTCCATGCTTTTGGTACAAATTATCCGTGTTCTTTGGTCTTTAAATATATAGTGTGTGCGAGCGTGCGGGCGTGCGGGCGTGCGTGTGTGTGTGCGTGCGTGTGTGCGTGCGTGTGTCTGTATGTGTGTATGTGTGTGTGTGCGCGCGCGTGTGTGTGTGTGTGTGTGTGTGTGTGTGTGTGTGTGTGTGTGTGTGTGTGTGTGTGTGTGTGTGTGTGTGTGTGTGTGTGTGTGTGTGTGTGTGTGTGATTTCACCAAGACTATATAAGGAGGAGGTATAAAGAGGTTGCACACACTAACTAGCATGTTATGTTGGATATTAATGAAATTTATTTTTTTACAAAATAAATTTGAAATGATATGGACGATGAGGCACCTTGAAATAACATTCATGTTCTTTGTACAATGTACTATATAAAACATTTATCTTCTTGGCACAGGTTATTTAGGCTTTATAGGCTTTAAATAACATTAACGATTTTGGTACAATGTAGCATTAAAACATTTATTTTCTTGGCACAGGTTATTTATGGTATTTAATCAGCATTACTGTTCTTTTTTTCCGGATTTAAATGGGATGCTTTCAAAATAGCCATCGGAGGGAGGGGGACGGAGGGAGGGAGGTAGGGAGGGAGGGAGGGCGGGGGGGGAGGGAGGGAGGGGAGGGGGGGAGGGAGGAGGAGGGAGGGAGGGACGAAGGGACAGAGGGAGGGAGGGACGGAGGGAGGGTAGGGAGGGAGGAAGGGAGGGAGGGAGGGGAGGGAGGGAGGGAGGGAGGGGAGGAATGGGAGGGAGGGAAGAAGAGAGGTTGTATTTCGTTTAATTATTCTATGTTCAAATATTTGATGTAGCGTCATGAAATGTGGCCTGCACGTGCAGTACTACAGACATCGTATGATAATCACGTTGAAGTATTGTTATTATACAGTCGACTGTTTGAATACAGTTATGTTTTGCAGTTGTGCAGCATCAACATGAACTCGGTCGGCCCCTGTCTCACCATACGTCAAGGTGGTCGGCTGCACTAGTTCGTAAGCCAGTAGCCAGGAATCGTCCCGAGAGGGCTATCTTAATGGTCGAGGTTCAGGTGGCTACCCAGATGTCCAGGGTCGTTTGACCATAATCTGATAATCTGTGATGGACAAAGTGGCTGATGTGTTTTAGCGTATATATTTTCGGCTGTATGCAGCTGGCATTGTCGAAATAAACACAGAGCCACATTTCGAAAAGCATCGCCCGCCTTTATCAGATGCCACGTAAAGCCTCATTCTGACCGTGATATTGTGGGCAGTTAGCCTTTGTAACAATCCCCTACAAAAGCGTCGAATGTGCAATGGAACCGCACTATTAAGGTCATCTACGGGACCCGATAAAAATGACCTGAATAGTGAGGTGACCGTATGTGGAAATAATCTGCGACTGTTCTAGGATGACGTCAATTGCAAGGTGGCTGTATCACCGCATAGCGAGGTTACACTGTAATTCCAAATAAATAAATATCATGTGATATTAAGTAACTAATGTCCTTTTTCGCAGAAACCCGATGGCGTGTCTTTGTATGAAAAACGTTTTTTATCAAGCAAATGATTTCAATGGATTAAAACAACACGTTCCTTGATCTACAGTAAACAACTTTCGCAATATTACAGTGGCATTCATTTAAAGCCGCTTCCTCGACTGGTTTATCCTATCGCGAATCCTGTTTTTGTGTCCAACTATGTCGCATGTTTACAGTTTAAGCGATGTCCGCAGTCGGATTAAAGAAAAGTGCTTACTTTTGGTTACTGGTCGACAGAATAGAGACTGTGGTCGTTACAACTGGCAATTTGGTAAAGTCACTTGCTAAGGCGACAACTAGCCTTCAAAACACTGAACATGTTAGCCAAGTGGTTTTTTTATGAGAGCAACGAACACCGACACCATCAACACAGAAACGCATGCATTGTCTATCACATTAGTGGATATTAAGTAGATATGGCTTTTTACGAAATTAATTTGAAATGAGATTAGCGAAACAATCGATATGACGAGGTACATAAGATCAAATACGGTTTACAAAAACCATGTATCTAATCTATTGTCATAAATATATATATTTTCTAATGTTAAATTACGTATATTTGCTTGTATTAAAAACGAAGTTTCTAAAATCACTGTGCGGGTGAAGAATGGTACGATGTGTGGACCGAAGACCTTTGAGTTGTTCTCGTAGAGATATATACACTGAGGGTGTAGCGTTATATCGAATTATCGATGCACCGCTGTAGTCGATGTGATTATAATAGTGTAATATCAATAGTAAATTTGACTATCGATAGTCATCGCCGACAGTGCGCTGAATAGTATTAACGACAGTGGACAAACGGATAAACAAGGATACATGTGCCACACCAAAACAATGTTGATGATTTGTTTTCTATTTCGTTTGCAGCACCATTCAGGAATTCACCATTTTGGGAATCAATCGCCTGCAAAGCCTCATGAATGACATTGACTTCCTCACTTGCTTAGGCCCTACTAATTGCATTACGCAGTTTTTGCCTGTCTGGTTGGAAAAACATGTCTTCACAAAAACAGATGAAACTTCACAAGAGTGACACGTAAACACGTGCCTGAGTCGACATGAATGTTATTTAGAATTGGAACGTACATGGAGCATCTCTCGAGACCTGGCAGCCCACACATACAGTCAGACATACTACGCCAGCTTTATTTATGTATTTGTGACTTGAAATGATGTGTGAATCCGTATAAATATGTTAACCGGCTTATTGCTTTTGTATTCCGATCGAATGTCGTCATCTACCAGCCTACTAAATATATCTATATATCAAAGAAACTCTGCTGCGTTTTTGCGGAAAACTGTCAATAGCATCAAACAAATTTGTTCTTCGACCACTAAACTTTTCGTCGGAATATGTACTTGTGTGAGGAATACAAGAAAACACGTGCTTTTCACATTTGAGACAAGTCTGTGTTAAAACTGGATACGGCCGTATTCCTAAACATTATAAAAATGCACATGAAAAATCCATGTCATGTGATACCTACCAAGCAAATCCGTCTCGCAGTAACGAACAAACCGTGACATGGCTTATGACTCGCTCATTTAAAAACCAGTTCCGCGCTTGTCTTTGGAATGTATATCTGCTCGGGATAAGCAAATCCACCAGAAGTATTTATTCTACCGCACGCAGACAGACTAATCTAACTTGGTTTGCCCTAAATATCCGGGACGCGACTAACCAATTTGACTGTCGCTCTAGACGAGGAGGTCTGCTCGTGGTCCGCCATAATTAGATTTTACGGTGACATGTTTCCAATACCTCGCCCCTGGCTGGTCGATCGACATTACATTGGTCAAGGTCTTGTGAATGTCCTCCAGCACAATGTAATTTCTTATGCTATTTGAGCGTGTACTGCAAGACAGTAAGATTAGTCAACCATCCACTCTTCCACCAACTAATAAACCCATCCATTCATCACACATCTAAGCAGCCAGCCAGCCAGCCAGCCAGCCAGCCAGCCAGCCAGCAAGCCAGCCAGCCAGCCATCCGTTCGTTCGTTTGTTCGTTCATTCATTCACTCATTCATCGAGGGTGTATAATATATATATATATATATATATATATATGTATAAAACCCAGTATTCAATCTTTATAATTGCTCAAAGTGCGTTACACTTCACCCTTAGTAGACCTGTTCGCTCTTTCTCTCTCTCTCTCTCTCTCTCTCTCTCTCTCCTCCTCTCTCTCTCTCTCTTTCTCTCTCTTCCTCTTCCTCTCCTTCCCCCTCGCTCTCTCTCTCTCTCTCTCTCTCTCTCTCTCTCTCTCTCTCTCTCTCTCTCTCTCTCTCTCTCTCTCTCTCTCTCTCTCTCTCTCTCTCTCTCTCTCTCGCTCTCTCTCTCTATATATATATGTATATATATATATATTCGATGATTTTTTTTATATGTCGAAGTATATATATTCAGCAATAATCAGTCATAGTTTGATCGTGCGCATTTGAATACTTTAGGAGATTAGCACTTTTAAACGCATTTCTTACGTCACTTTAATGCTGTAATATGGGAACTTAGTACAGTTATAATGCTCTGTCAGTATGCAAATAGAGGCTGCCTTCCTAGAATTTTGCTGTGTTTTGTTATCTCCGTTATTCTCTACCAATTTAGATCACTATCTACATGTGCTGGTGTAGAGATTATAATATTATACACAAATGTTGCTAAGACAAGTGTTTCATATAGAAATATGTATAGCAAAATGATGGAATATAAATGCTATACATTAGGCACATGCTAATCAAGGTATCATGTATATCAGCAGTTCCCAAGCTGGGTAACGCGTACCCCAGGGGATACGCGAGAGGTTTTCCAGGGGGCATGCGTATGGTTTCGCCATCTTGTGTGCAACTCGTGCTCGGGCTTTGCTTCAAAGACTGAGACTTAGTTTAAGGTGGAGTTCTTGTTCTATCATTCCCTTGGAATTCATTAAGAAGGCGAGGGCATCTTCCAAGAGGTCTCCAACTGTCTTGAGGCTGAGGGGTTATTGTGGGGCAATGTACGCGCGTGTGCATACTGTGCGCCGGCCTATGTAAGGATACATCTCGGATAAGTTAAGGATAAATTCGTCGAGAAACTATAGGAAGAAGGCTAAATCTTGAAGCTGACTAAGTTCAAATACGAGGTGTCATCGTGAAGCTGGAGCTATCGGAGGACAACGTCACTATGGAAACTTCAACATGTCTGATTACAACAACGCAGCGTGTGTTGATGAAGAAACAGGGAGCAACTTGTGCAGGTGCAATTTGATGTACATTTGTAATTAATACGATTATGTGTTATCGTTGAACCGACTGTAGTATATTGTTTTTTTATGGAGTTAAATATGTTATGTTAAAATGATGTGAGTACCCTGATGATCGTCTCAGATCTCAAACTTTCACTGATTATTGATGAATATGTATGCTTTGACATATAAAAAAATCAACGAAATCGGAGGTTACGTATTTTTGCAGGTCAAAGGTCAAACAAAATTTTAACATTTTGATGTGTGTTTAATTGTCTACACAGATAGACAATTCTAAGACCTTTAAAATCATACCAACATAACACCTGTAGGTCCCCTAGATGAGGAGTTATGACACTTGGAAAGTCGTCAGGTATCAAGGTCTGGTCAAATTTTGATGACCTTTATTTCTGGACAGGAAGGCCAGATTGACCTACAATTTGGTTTGTAACATAAACTCATGAACATAAACCAACACACCAAGTTTCACCAAAATCGAAGACGGAAATGTAAATTTCACCCTGTTTTTTATTCATTTGACATGGACTGCCTTATAGGTCTTACGGGGGTCGAAGATTAATCATTGAATGTCTGGCGCTCGAGGTTCAAGCCGTCTAAGAGGAATACGTGAAGCTGGTCGCATACATGCTCAAGCTCGACTACAAGTAGATTGCGTGCGCACGTTCGAAACATACGTCACCCGATGTCTGCAGCTATGTCCGCGGTGTCTGCTAATACTGGGTCATATTCGACGTATGTAGCTATGTTCAAAATAGCAGCATTGAGCCGAAATTATTTCTGTCGTATTCTTCGTAGCGATCGTGCGATGTTGTTATCCTGTCAGTCAGGTCGATTGCGCAAACGCTATCCATTTTACAATGTACTTAGTTTGCATTATTTGATCCAGGGGAATCTGATGAGATGCAGCAGAACGCCCGAACTCATTATTACTTAAAGTAATCTTACGTAAAGTGTAACATTTGTGCACAAAAAACAGTCTTCTTAAAGACTACATAGACAGTGAATAGTGTAAACACAGTTGACAAAACTATTTTAAATAGCTAATTAGATTATTATTATTAAAAAAATTCTGATATTGCGCCTTGCAAGCGGCAAGTCAAGGCAAAGAGACACTTGGTGTGCGACGACTGCCACAGTTGGGTAGATTTTGCCTTATCCGGCTGTACGAAGTCATGGACAGAAACCAAGGAAGAGGGATTCACCTTTCAGTGCGTGGGGTGTTGGAAGGTGAAATGTCTGGAGAAAGAGGTAGCTAGGTTGGTAGATATTGTGAAGGGGATGGAGATGAGAATCAGCAAAGAGACAGATGGAATGGAGAGAGACGACAGGGATAAAGTTGGGAATACTGTGAAACTGAAGGAGCAGAGTAGTGGCAACAAGACCGAGGAAAGGAGACTGAGAGGAGGGAAGGTGATCGGAGGGGAAGAAAGTGGAGGATCGACGGCAGGAAATGTGACAGGTGTGAAGGTGGCAGGAGAGAAAGTGACCGTAGAGAAAGAGGTAGGAGGGAAAAAGAGACGGGAGAGGAGAGAAGGAAATGCAATGGGAGGAAAGATGACGGGAAGAAAGGAAGTGAGAGTACATGTGACAGAAGAGAAGTCGGGAGGGACGATGACAGGAAGAAAGGTGACAAGAGAAACAGCGTCAGGAAAGAATGGAACGGACGAGATTGTGACGGGAGAGCAGAAGACAGGGGAACAAGATTACAACCAGACAGATGCAAACCGTAGAAAGAGCTACACTGAGGCAGTGATTGAGGGGGCAATGAGGAAAGAGAGGGTGTTTATGGGCGATTCGATTATGAGAAAGACAGATAAGACTCTAAGCGAGGGGGAGGACGTCGTTGTTTGTCTACCGGGGGCTAGGATAGAACATGTAACTGAAAGGGTAGAGAAGGTACTGGGGCATGGCAAGGGAGGGTCTATACTAGTACATGTAGGGACAAATAACGCAGAGAGGGAGGGAACAACTGGGATAGTTCAGAAGTACAGACAGTTAGTGAAGAAGTTAAAGAAGACAAGAGTAGAACAGATTATCCTCTCAGGAATTTTGCCAGTAATGGGAGGAAGGGGGCCGACATATAGAAACTGCAAGAGGATGGCGATCAACGCACTAGTTGAGCAGATGTGTAAAGAAGAGGGGGTGGGATTCGTAGATTTATGGGGATACTTTGTTGGGAGGGAAGATATGTACATGAGAGATGGCCTACATCTAAGTGGAAAGGGGGCAGCAGTTTTCTCAGAGAACTTGCTGCAATCTGTTGACAGTGGGACAGGCTGCATCTATTTAAACTAGATTCGCAGGGGGGATTCACAGAGAAGCCTGAAACTGGAGGCATAGATAAAGACAGCAGAAATAAATCGGCAAAGAACAGCCTGGAAAACTGTTCTGAATCAGGATATAAATGCATTTGTTTAAATGCAAGGAGCATAGTAAACAAAAGAAGTGAACTAAACATTATGGTAGAAGATATTGACCCTCACATAATAGGTATAACCGAATCGTGGGCCACCACTGATATATCAGATGCCGAATTGGGACTAACAGGATATGTAATGTTTAGGAAAGATAGAATAGGAAGAAAGGGAGGTGGAGTTATTTTATATATTAAAGAATCTATCCAGGCTTATGAAATAAAATTAGAAAGAGAAGCAGATTGCGAAGAAGCTGTTTGGTGTAACATAGTTACAGGAAACTCAACGTTAACAGTTGGGTTAGTTTATCGAAGTCCAAACATAAGCATAGAAGAGAATGAAAAAATACAAAACGCTATAAGGGAAGTAAGCAAACGGAACTGTATTATTATGGGGGACTTTAACCATGGGCATATACAATGGAAATCTCTACAGAGTATGGGGAGTGAGGACCACAAGTTTTTAGTTTTAGTACAAGATAGTTTCCTTTCTCAACATGTGCTAGAACCAACCAGGGGAGAGAATGTGTTAGACTTAGTTTTGTCCTCACAGAAAGAATTAGTTGACAATGTCAAGATATGTGAGCCACTGGGGAGTAGTGATCACAACCAGATACATTTTACCATCAAAGTAAAATCAGAAAGGAATAGTAAAAAGCAGTATAGGAGAAATTTCCACAAAGGAAGGTATAAGGACATGAGGAAATATTTAGCAAAGATAGACTGGAATAACACACTGAAGAATAAGACAGCAACCGAATGCTGGAATATCTTAAATAGTGAAATTAAGTGCATAGTCGATAAATTTGTACCTTTCAAAAAACAAGGGAAACGGTCTAAAAAGAAACACTTATCGAAAGAAGCCATTAGAAAAATTAAGTATAAACAAATGATGTGGAAGTCATATAGATGTACTGGAAATGATGAAGACTACAACATTCATAAAGAAGCACTTAATCAAGCTACAGCTGAAATTAGAAATTCAAAGAGAAGCTATGAAAAAAAATTAGCTAGTAATATAAAACATGACAGTAAGAGTTTGTATGCGTATATTCGAAGCAAACAGAAAGTTCAGGATAAGGTCGGTCCTCTAGAAGATAGTGCTGGAAATACAATATCAGAGGGATTCTTAATGGCAGAAGACCTGAATGAGTATTTTAGTTCAGTGTTTACCAGGGAAGATATTAGTTCACTGCCAGTACCAGAGGCTAAGTTCAAGGGGGCAGATTCAGACTATTTAGGACAGTTAGTTGTAACCTCGGAAATGGTAGCTAAGAAAATAAGGGCTATGAAGGATAATAAATCACCTGGAGTGGACGGGATTCCGCCCAAACTACTATTGGAAATTGTAGAACAAATTAGCGTACCGCTTGCAACAGTTTTCAATTTGTCATTAGAAGAGGGAGTGGTTCCTTTAGAATGGAAAGAGGCAAACATTATACCGTTATTTAAAAAAGGTTCGAGAAACAAGTCAGAGAACTATAGACCAGTGAGTTTAACATCAGTGATTTGCAAATTATTAGAAAGACTAATTAAAGATCACATGGTGGATTTTCTTGTTAAACATAACTTGATAAACCCATCTCAACATGGGTTTTTAAAAGCGAGGTCATGCTTAACAAATATGTTATGTTTTTGGAAGACATCACTAGGTGGGTAGATGAGGGATCACCAGTAGATATCATCTATTTAGATTTTCAAAAAGCTTTCGACAAAGTACCACATCAAAGATTACTCCTTAAGCTAAAGGCCCATGGCATAGGAAATGGAATAATAAACTGGATAGAAAAATGGCTGAATGACAGAAGACAACGTGTAGTAGTTGATGGGGAGGCTTCAAACTGGAAATCGGTATTGAGTGGGGTACCACAGGGATCAGTACTAGGACCTATATTATTCTTAATATATATCAACGATTTGGACGATGATATAACAAGCAAGGTGTTAAAATTTGCGGATGATACAAAAGTGTTTAGAAGGATTAAAAGTGATGGAGACAGACAGCATTTACAAGATGATCTTGATAGGTTGATCAAATGGTCTGAAAAGTGGCAAATGCTGTTCAATTTTGGGAAATGTAAATGCCTCCACACAGGTCATGGGAATGAAGAGGTAAAATATAAAATGGGGGGTACTGTTCTAAGTACTACTGTAAAAGAAAAGGACTTGGGGTTAACCATTAGTGCTGATATGAAGGTTTCAGAGCAGTGCGGAATTGCAGCGTCAAAGGGAAATCAAATCCTTGGATTAATTAGGCGAAATATAGCGTATAAGAAAAAAGAATTAATAGTACCGCTGTATAAAACAATAGTGAGGCCTCATTTAGAATATTGTATACAAGCATGGAGGCCATATCGCAAGAAGGACATAGATATGCTAGAAAGAGTACAGAGGAGAGCGACTAAAATGATACCAAATCTGAGGGATCTTAGTTACGAAATACGCCTAAAAGAATGTGGTTTAACAACTTAGAGCCAGGAGATTGAGAGGAGATCACATAGAAGTGTTTAAAATATTGAATGGTTATAAAAATATTGATAGAAACATTTTTTTCTCAGTTAAGAAAAATAGAAGGACCAGAGGACATGAAGCTACATTAGTAAAGGAGCAGTGTAGATTAGATATAAGAAAGTTCTCATTCTCACAAAGGACTGTAAATGAATGGAACAGATTATCTCCTGATTGTGTTGGTGCTAGTAGCGTGAATATGTTTAAAAATAAAATCGACACACACCTTAAAAAGGCGGGATACATGTAGATAAAAAGTATTGGACTCTCGATAAGCCAAAAGGCTTCCTTGTCCACCTGCCATCCAGAGTAATTTTCTGGATGACAATCTTGTTAAATCTTGTTAAATCATTATGCAGATGCACTTCCCCTTCAGTCGTTATTAAATGATGTCGTCTCCCGCGGCTTGTCCTCATACCATGTCACGCATGAGGTCTCTGCATACGAAAGACCCAATTGCCTATATTACCCTTTTCGTATTTGACTTTATGACGGTCGTAACATGCACTAACGTGGGAATGGTTTCAGAATATGCTTTAGAAGCAAAGATATTAAACCGACCATGTTTTAATTTATTTTTGGATATGAATACATATTATTGTACGTATGCTGCCTGTCAAATTGCGTTTAGCAACCCTGAAATATTTGAATGATGCGCCCACGAAACATCAGAGCAGACATCATCATGAATGGTAAAAAGATAAAAGAAGTCAGCAGCTTTAAATGTCTAGGAACGACCTTGTCTAAGGATGGTACTGCACCACAGAAATATGTATCAGGATCGTTTCAGCAACGGCAGCCATGGCAAGATTGGAGAGGATCTGGAGAAGTAGTGACATACGCTTCACAACCAAGTATAGCCTGTTCAGATCACTTGTACTGTCCATCTTTGTATAAGGATGTGAGACTTGGACATTCCTTGCTAAGGATGAGAAAAAGATCAAAGCATTCGAGCCCAAGTGCTTGAGGAAGATACTCCCCATCTCCTACATGGAGCATACGACCAACGAGTAGGTGTGGAGAAAGGTCACATCCCTAGTGGGCCCACAAGAACCTCTACTGGCAACTGTCAGGAGAAGGAAACTGACATGGTTTGGACACGTAACACGTCACTTCTAGCCCCCCGAAAACGATCTTGCAGGGCACCCTGGAGGGCAGACACTGCCGTGGACGTCCGAGGAAGAGCTGGATGGACAATGTTATGGAATAGCCATCTCCGTGCTGCCAAAGTTCCTCATCACAGCCACTGATAGACAGGAATGGCGGAACATCAGAGCTGCAGCGTCACTTATGTCCCCCATCGACCAAGTGGGTCAAGGAACTAAGTAAGTAAGTATGTGTGTGTGTGTGTGTGTGTGTGTGTGTGTGTGTGTGTGTGTGTGTGTGTGTGTGTGTGTGTGTGTGTGTGTGTGTGTGTGTGTGTGTGTGTGTGTGTGTGTGTGTGTGTGTGTGTGTGTGTGTGTGTGTGTGTGTGTGTGTGTGTGTGTGTGTGTGTGTGTGTGTGTGTGTGTGTGTGTGTGTGTGATATATATATATACACACACTCACAACATTCATACAGTTGCGAAGACAGGTGACCATAACCCCTAACAAATTTTGGACATGTTTGCGCGGCCGACATACTATAGTTTCTGCAACCAAGGCCAAAACTGGATCGAATCACAGCTTATTAAACAAATGTCCTGCTAATGTTTACCATCCATTGCCGGAGACAATGATTCCGGGTTACGAAATACACTTCCTTTTCTTCGTCGTCTATGTGTCTGTTGCAAACGTTGGCCCTTCAAACCATATGTTGTGTTTATCTCACAGCAGCACTACGACGTTCCTTTCACCACCTGCTGCAAGACTATCTCATTAGATGGCGTATGCATCCTACTGTTTGCTTTTGTTCATGACATTTCAAGTAGTTGTTTCTTGCAAGGATGTCCGCGTTACTTTTTTGTCTGTCCATGTTAAAACAGAAACATACTTGCTCGTTATAAAGTAAACCGTTCGCAGCCGGGGTAATACATTTATGATAGATCAACAATACCAAAATAGTCGTTTGGACAACCATGCGAGTTTACATAACACAATATAGTTTATACATATCCTGCACTAACGTGCACTTGTACTGATGACGGATGGTGTCGGGAGATGGTATCATCTGTTCCGCCAATTTGGTGTGGAGCCACACAAGTAACTTACTCCGGAATAGCTATAACGCATCATCCAAACGTCTTAAAAGTAGTCGTGGCATAACACCGACATCCGCAGCAGTTAGAACAGATAAACGGTGTAAGTTCATATGTCGCTCGGTATCGCATCCACAGCACAACGCAGCATTCAACAACATATTGAACCCAACACAATATATCTCAACGGCTTCGGCCACGCCGCAATTATTACATGAAACTTGTACGCAATTTTCTTCTATCTTAGTAAGTATCCTTTAATATAATGTACTTTGGCTACGTGGATTTAAGGTAATTTCCCAATAATTATGATTAAATTGGAAGGAATATTGACAGAAGATCAACGTGCTGTAAACTACATAAAATAACAGTTGTGATGTTTATGGATATTGTTTATGTGTTAGACGTGTGAATATGTATGAGTGTTAATCAAATGTCATCCAAATCCTTGTTCTGTTACGCAGGACGTTATATGTCACCTAACGCATGGGCCCGAAGAGTCATAGGAGCAAAGAAGGTAGACGACAACATATCGCAAAAATCACCTGTGAAACATCAGCAAGTGCAACATAACAGAACTATGTGTAAGAATAGGCAGGCCACGTATTAAGATGGATGGAAACCACTAAGAAGAGCGCACAGACGGAGAAACATCAAAGATGCGAAAAAGGGGAACGACTACAGCCAAGGTTTGGGAAAGATCTGGAAGGATGAAAAGTGGAGAGTGGAGACTGTTGGAACAGAGCAGTGGAGGGCAACAACTGAAAGAGCAGTGCAACAGTACGTGACTTAATCCTCACCCCTCTGCAAGGGAACTAGGAGAAAGAACAATGTAATTTACAATATGTATGTTTCCGCGGCGACGATTGTCTCTTGGGCGGCAAGGATGAGTTCGTTGTGCGCCACAAAGAAAGCAGTAGTTTGAACCGCATTGCGAAACGACATCTAAGCCGGCGAGTATCGGGGGTCCAGTACCGTCCGACCGAGGACAGCTGAGGTCACAGAACACGTAGATGACAGCTTACGAAGTCATGGCGTTTGACTAGTCGGAGAAAGGCGTTTCGAACTTCTTGACGAATGAGCTGCGGTTTACTTAGATAAGTGTAGTACAATATGATAGAGTAGTAAAGCATTGTATAGTTTTAACGGCTACAGTAGAGAAGGCCGATTGTGACCTGTTTAAATTAATTTAACTACAAAGGTGGATACAAAAGAGTATGAATATATTGGCACTGCTGTGCTTGTTGTTTCGAGGTTGGGCAAGTGCACAAAGAAAACATTAAGCGATTAGTACCAGAGGAATCACACCTGCATAGACAATACCGTCATTGTATTGAAATATATCTTACCTTTGGAAAATATCTTAAATTGCCTGAAATTATTGAGACGACACATGGTCCGCCTTGATTCGAGATAAGACTCTTTAGTACATAGTCTATGCTAACATATGCTACCATGACAACCCGATGGCTCACTAAACGGAAGTCTCAGCTAGCCCACTTGGGAGATCCTAATTACGCCACTGAATTCGGGGTATGCTTAAACCCCATCATCATTAGTAGAAACAGATGTTGATGACAAGCAGGGAGCCATCATCTTGGAAAGAATGCACACCACACCCACAGCAAAATGTCTTCAGATCAAACATAAGGAGACACAAATGAGGGTAACGTTCACTCGGTCATATGGCACTTACAATAATCAAGCTGGCTCTGTCTGAAGTTAAGGTCGTTTGAGGTGACATAAACACACGCATGTTTACCTGTCTGCCTGCGCTAGCCAGTTATTCGACTCCCCTCACAAGTTCGCACCCGTCCACACGTGTACGCCTATATGGGTCAGGTTGTTTACCTTGCCTCAACTGGGTAAAGGATGTAAATACTGATCATGTCTTATCTATAGCCAACGTATTTAGGAAAACTCTAGACAGTTGTTTACTGCAGGTGGTTGTCCGTGTGCGAATGTTGTTCCAGGAGGGTTTCGGTTTGTGACAGCTAGCGTTTTAGTTCGTGGAAGGGAAACAGGGAAATACCTCTGTTATGCAATCGGGTGAAGGTCAAAAACCTGGCCCGTGTACACACGCACGCACATGCACACGCACACATACACATTAATAGCACAAGCACAATGGCACGCGCGTGCGCACGTACTCGCGCGCGGTGGCAAATGCGTTCATTCACGTCGCACTATCTCACATTCGCAATATCGATTACTCAAAGGATGGCAAATATCGAATCATGCACGAAAGCTATAGGGCCCATGATCGATTGCGAACAGGAGTAGTTCAGCCTCCAATTAGGTAGCGAATGTCCGAAACCATTACATGTTAGCTTTCTTTCATATTGCGTTGCTCTAAGCAACAATGCATTCGTCAGTGTGGATGTAGATTGTGTCTAATGACAAATAAACGAGCCAGATCTCTTTATACACGTTGCAACAAAACGTTGCAGTTTCATTTATTTATATATTTATGGTTTACCGTGCACACATAAACAAAAGCGTACATTAATAAAATAAAACATTCTTAATCTAAATTAATCAGAGTCAAATAATTAAAATGGTTATTCTTATAAACGTATTACGCACACACGGCATTTATATTTCAGGTGTCTTTTATTTAACTAAAATACAGGCTGTCATAAAGTAGAATAATACGAAGCAACAGAGCAGGGGAACATAATGACATCAAAGTATGGACACAATAAATCGACCACTCCGACCTACGATTGGTATGTACACTAACAAATACTACACAGTGATTGCACGTCTTTATAATGTTGTCCCCAGCAACATAATTTTTTGAATCCATTTCTACATCTCTGTCTATGTTAATGACCATAACTTGATTGTCACATTCGTCGCATTAAATAATGTATTAATACATGTTGGTAAGGTTGACAGGACAATGCTCCCGGACATCACTCGAGAATTCATCCGCCCTGGGCTTTATTCCGTCGGAACAATGACCCCCGATAGGATCAATAATCAATCAATACTGGTGTGATACACAGGAGTAATGCTAGTAAACTCCGAGGATCATTGGTAAATGTACTACGTATGTCGCATATAAAACTACTTCGCTTAGTACACTCAGCAACACCCTGCAACAACATGCAAGAACTTGCATGAGGTTGCAAGACACTGTAAGAGCTTGCACGAATTTGCAAGAACTTGCAAAAACCAAGAACTTGCGAGAATTAGCAAGGAATTGAAGGAGGTGGCAAGGACGTAAAATAGATGTACACCCGGGTATTATAACGACTACTGACGTACAACTAGTAGTGAGGACGTCCTCCAAGCGCCATGTCTGGTGCTCGCTATATACCACACTTCTTGTGATAACACACGAAACAAACTTGGGTTCAACTACACATGCAAATGTACTCGAATCTGCGTATCCACATCATATACCCTAAACCCAAGTAAGTACATACTGGGTACGTAGTTCGTATTCTGATTTTAACTATTATTAAATTAATATTTCTGACACATCATCACTAAAAGACTATTGAAAGTTTGGTTTTCACACTAAACATTCGAGGTTAGAATGGTTCACACACATTTTACAATACGCGAAGCCAATTGCATTTGAATCACCGTTAAGCACTTATATTTCCATTGTAATGTAATCATGTAAATAGTTTGCAGGCTCGCACTTGAACCCAAGTCTGGTACGAAAATATATTTTTCGAGATATTTTCTCTGTGGCGCGATACACTATAATGTTTTGTTTTAAGAGTTTATATGTAAGAGGATTTGTTTAAGTGTTAGGATGAGAATACGCCACAAACACCGTCTCAAGTGCAGCGCAGAGCCCGTTAGGCCTTATAAAAGAGGATAATGCACACAAGCTGTATTTCATCATTGCTTATTAAACGAGGCGTATGTGGAGAAAAACGTGAAAAACACGTCAAGGATATTAACCTTAAGCTGTCACGACGTTAAGAAGGGGAAGAACATTTATATATGCCAAACATTGTTTGATTAATGTTAACAATGTACTCAGCCTAAGGAGAGACCGCACGTTTTCATTTTGTAAAAAACGACGCTTCTATTTCTAGTAAAACCCAAAGAATCATGACCTTATGTAGCTCATATATATATATATATATATATATATATATTATTTATATATATATATATTATATATATATATATATATATATATATATATATATAGCTGCTTGTCTCCATTTCGGATACTCTAAGGTCAAGGGAACCCTGGAAAGATATAAAAAATGAAATAAGAACTAGGGGAATGTGCTTCGTACAACGACGAATGCTCTCGCCGTATATGCCAATTTTATCTGTACATGATTCAATAGTCGACAAACTGCTAATGACTTTGCGAATTCCCGCATTGGTTAGTTAGTGCATTCTGGTTCTGATTATAGCGCATGAAGAGTTCATTAAGTTGAATTTTCTCGTCTCGTCAAGTCAGTATTCATAATTAGATGCCAGCTTGCTCGGTGTTGGGCGTCTCTTAGAGAAAGGGGAGTTAAGTGTTTAGCAACAAACCCACTATTGACCAGGAAGCTATAATGAGTACAGTTGTATTACATTACGCCACGGTTGGAGTCTTCGTCTGGAACGTGGCCCAATCGCCGCACAATTCACATCGTCTCGAGGTTCGGTATAAACTTCCACAACCGTTTCGACAACCACTCACATATTATAAATATCGCTCAATGTACATATATACATCGCTCTCGGTCGACATGACATTATATGTCCACGTCCTCACTATTCAGCTTTGCCACGTAAATCACACGGGTGAATATTTAGGAACAGCAGGCGCAGCCTGCATCGCTGCGCAGACCCAGAACCTGTACACGGAGCTGTAGCTGCACTGGCGACGCATCGGGTCGGGTGTGATTGATAATGAAGCGCCGACGCACTCGCGTTGCCGGCATAGCCTGAAGGCCAAGCACACGTGCACCGTAAGTACCCTGGCGTTCATCCGATGCCCCGTTGCGGGTGCATGTCTTTTTGTCGAATAAAAGACACACCTCCGGGGCGCCCATCTGCTGCCTACCCGTGAAGCAAAAGTGCCACGAAATATACAGACCTCTGCGTGGTCCTCATTACCCCCAGAGGAGCTGGGAGCTGCCTCGGGGAGACCAAACACCGGTCACCTTGAGACCGGAAGAGATAAGATCGGCAGCGGAAATTAAATTTACTGTTGGCAGAGCTAAACGAATTCCTGCATGATCCACGGAAGTCCAAGAGGTGTTTCCTAGTCTTATCACATGTCACACTACCGAGTGCAACACGTTAGGGATGTCCGGGGCCTCCTCACAAGACGAGCAGGTTGTCGCAGGAGCGTGACACGAGCTGCTGCTTGCGGAAGAGTCTGCCGAGGAAGCCCTTGGTAGCCGGCATGCACGCCAGCGATTTGGGCGCCGTATCGTCGTCGGTTGCCTCCCAGCCCCGGCGCAGTCGCTCGAGGCGCTTCGGCCGCAGTCGGATCTGTGTGACGGCCCCGACTAGCAGGTCGTCGACTTTGTGGTTGAGCGCGGCAGACACCTCTATGTACTTGCTGCGGTGAGACGAACACATGCTCTTCGCTTCTGCAACGAGAGACGGCAAATATGTAATGATAAGAACATTTGTTATGTCTATAAGTCTTCTGAAAACAAACTCGGGGGTGTATCAAGTTCGTCAGTCTCAGACTCGATAAGCAGTATACACGTTGTGAACAGATGGGTGGATACAGCACTATCTGCAAACGTTTGCTTATTAATGTATTGTATTTAATTTATTGTTTAATAGTTTTGTTAATATATACATATTACTTATATCTACTATGTCCACACACTTTCACGTACCAGCTCGACGATACTCTAAACACATTTCACCCGGCTGCCCCAAAATCATTTGTTGTAATAGAAGAAGAATTCAGCCTAGCAGTCAACTACACATTACAATAGAGGACATCGGTTATGGTGAAGTCTCGTTTATAGCTGCGTTCACACTTACACTTTAAAACGGTTTATTTAAAACGTTTTAACTAATCCAGTCAGAAAACAGACATGTGAACGCGATTTAGCGCTAAAACGTTTTAACTAAAGGGGTCATGACACTGTTAGACTTCCTGCTTTGTTACAGACGAAACAAAGTGCAGCATATTTTTGAGAAATTATTTTTTACAATATTCACTTGCTCTGACATAAGTGCATTTGAGTAGTCAGATTTTTAGATGTGATTGCAGAAGCTGTTGACAGTAAAATGCTGTCTTTTTAGCTGATTTTACTAAGCGGAAGGGTATTTGGCAGCAATTTGGCTAGTTGACACTTTAGCCGGATTACTGCCTGCATCCATTTGTAAATATTGACGGGTGTCATACATACAGGCATTTTGTAAGAGCTAGAAATATTAGATTTTGACTAAACTCGACCAGCATGTCAATGACATGATGACAACGGCAGGTGAGAAGTTTAGTACAGTTTCTAGGTCACGTTTTCTTACAATAAGACAAAGCGTTAACATGGTCGCCAATGGGAAAAATATCAGTGTGCTGACCCCTAAAACGGTTTAGCTAATCCACTTCAGTAGGTGGTTTAGTTAAACCGTTTTAGCTAAAACGTTCAAGTTGCAAGTGTGAACGCAAGCGGATTAGCTAAAACGTTTTAAGCACGTCACAGTCATGCGCATTCGATCTCGCGCCTCGTCGCTTCCTGTTTATAACGTAAACATAAACAACATTTTGGCGCAATCATGTATTCGACTTCGATCGACGCAAAATCTAAAGAAACGCAAGTGCAACGCGACAATTGGGACGATGGGGAAGTTCGGCTGTTACTGGAGTTGTGGGGAGACGATCGGGGGTAGTCCGATTTAGAAGGAAATATAATTATATATCGGTGCATCGCCAATCGTCTGAACCGCGATCTGAGCGAGGGCGCCGAGGCGGGGTCAGGGGGACATCGTTAACATTTTGTTATGCTAGCTTGCGCATGTGCGCATACCAACTTCCTCCTTAAAACGGTTTAGCTATTGCATGTGTAAACGCTCACAATTTTCAAACATGAACCGGTTTAACTAAAACGGTTTAACTAAACCGTTTTAATTCTGTAGGTGTGAATGCAGCTTATGCTTAGTTGCGTTCGGCGCACCTGTCTTGAAAGGTCACAGATTCCGACAAGCTGCATATATATAGGTTTCGCTGTTGCATTTGCGTAAATAATTCCGAGCGCAGACATTTCGCTGCGGTAAGTTGCATGCAGCAGCAAGCCCAAAGTACATCATCGGGGACCGATGATAGAGTACCGTCGACACCTGTTGGTTCATCCCAACAAACATGCAGATCAAACACGATATTCCTTATCAGGACTTGTGTAATCTATATCCAAATACTATAGTATTGGCACCTAAAATATATCGCGGTGAATGTCAGTTCAAAATACTTCTCTAGTGCAGGTGCATGATATGTGTTTTGTTTATTAACACAAAATTGCTATTAAATAGATTGTTTGACGACAAACGTCAATGTACCACTGTTGGCTATGTAAATGCATACCCTGGCAAGTATTTTCATAACAGCGACCCCATGTATTCCCCGAAGGTATACATTGATTGGCTTAACTGGTAATATGAGGGTGCTTATTATAGAGAAGGAATCAAGACTGCGCAAACATAACTGTCATTCTACTCCCCAAGGACGCACCACGCTAGAACTCGGTGACAACGGCATTTATTATGAGTCGCAGTCGCATCAACAATGCTAGCCTGTGTGTCAGAGCGCACAGACAAAGATTCGCGAGTCTGATTCATTCGCCTCTACCCGGCCATGTCATTACCATCTGCTTCATAATTAAAAAACACTGAGGCGATGAACTGCCGGAAGGTTTGACGATTGACATTCAATACAAATGCATATTCAGAGCAAAGAATGCAATATAACCATGATTAATATAAAGCACATGCGTAAAAGCAATCGTCGTGAGCTAATGCATCACGCTTGATGCAATAATGCATAAACGTCTGATCGCAGCTAAATTGGGATGTGGTGAGTTTAGAAACAGAGGTCACCGGCTCTGTGAATCCACGAGAGGCAACACGTTTATCCACTGTGTGGGATCTTTTACGTCCTCATCCCTTGGCCACGAGATTGAAAGTACCAAAGGATTTTAGTCGCTCTTCGCAAATAAAACATATGAGTTGAACAGAATTTCTCTCGACTGATTTCTGCACCGAGCCACCGCGCCTCACGCGAGGCAGACTAAAACCAAGAGTAGATGGCTGTACAGATGGTATATGAACATGTCGCCCGTCAATAGGTTGATGCAGCATAATCGCCACTGATCGGGCACGCGATGCTTGCGAGGACCGGGCAATAGGGGATGGTTGACGTGACGACTTTTAGTTGTAGCGGTTCCCACATGAATAATTTAAGTTGGCGTAATTAATATTGAGTGCGGCCACCGCCCGTCTGTTCAGCTTAACACCTACATTCACACACATGCACAACGTCAGCGACGACTGACACATGCCACGATTCTAAATAATATTAAAGGTGACTCCATAGAACATTAAAGGTGACTCCACATAACATTAAAGGTGACTCCTTGGTTCGATTTGTTCGCTAGTCTCTTTTCGAATTCGTTTTGCGAAAGGTCAAACGTACATGGTGTCCTCAATAACATGCTCACTTGCTTATGCAATTTTTGCATTTAGTTTTGGTACAATAATCGGACAAACTACTAACTTATTTAAATCTGATTGCAGAATCAAATCAAGTGTTAATATCCATGACGTGATTATTCAGGTGTTTCTATGTAAATGTCTACATCCCTTGCTATATTAAATTATGAAGACTAAATATATGCCCGATAATTGGTTTCAACAAGTTAGCTGATAATAATGTTGTACAAGCAAAATGGCGTATCGTGTTGGATACGAGGTACGCTTGATTTTTCGCTAAGTGATTTTACAACGAGACAAGCAAAACGTCTGATGGCGGATGCCGTTTTAAGATGTCCATTTTGAATCACCCTTCTTTCCGTGCTGTTGTTTATGTGTTTTGCGTGTGTACTGAAACCCGGACGTCATTCTCTTTCCTCTAAAGGCACGATCTGCTGCAATCGAGATAAGATTACAATTGAAGATGCGCCGACAGACAAACTGTACGTGCGCTGAAAGATGACTAATAACTCTTCGTGACGTCACTGCAGTCGATCAAACAATGACAGCCGACGTATGGCGATGACTGTAGCCAGCCGATACAGTCACACCCCTATATCTGAGCGCACTCTACGTTTTTGCATCCCACATATTGGCCTACCGATATACGTAACCACCGTATAGGTGTCCGACCGCAATATGCGTATCATGACAGGGGTCAACGTTTGTATACCATCTAGCGATAACGTCGATGACGTGTGCGGCTCTAGCATCCATGGCCTTCAAAGACACACGCCGGCGACGAATGGCACTTACTGAGCGACCGTTGAGTGATATCGTTTGGACGTGATTCGGTTATCGGGAGCGGCCTATTTGGGCGTCTACCTTGAACCGCTTGGCAGAAACTAGGGTTTCTTGTTTACACGTACAATATTGCCCGGTGTTTTGCCGAAGGTGGAAGCCAGTGCATTCAATAATTAACAAGGTCTTGTTTGATGGCAGTGCCTGACCTAGTTCGGGCCCAACAATATCGGTGTGTGGCAATAGCGTAAGCAAGTTAATTAACTGAGTAATTTTAATCACAAAGTGTGTGTCGTTTCGTTTGTTAATATTTACTGTGCAGGGGAGACAGTGATGCTGATACATTAATAAATATATTAAAAAACGTAACAGCAATAAGGAGTGATTGATTGAGAGAAAGGAATCACAACGCAATGGTTAGAACCTCTAGCATCCATATCAGTGTTTAGTGTTTTAATCGCACTGTCGCCTTCTTGTTCAGGGAGTACATGAACCGGTGCCAATGACTTTCGCCGGAACAGTAACCATCCTCTGCGGAACACACGACTATCCGAGAAACCTTGTTATGCACACACAACCCAACGAATGACACATCGTGTTCCTTATGCACACACCCCGAGGAGTATACCCACCTTCTCCGTTGACCTTCCGTTTGCGCACCAGGTCGCTCTTATTGGCGACAAGGATGACGGCGGCGCCGTTGTCCTCCAGCTTGCGGATGTCCTGCAGTATCTCGACGGCGTGCTGGAAGGACGAACGGTCATTCATGGCGTATACGACAATGTAAGCGGCGACGTCCGGCAGACTGAGGTGATCTTGCTCCTGAAACAAAGCACCAAATTAATTTCAAAACACTCATCTGTTCAAGTTCAAAACACTACGAACTTACCTATCAATTTCAAAACCCTCTACATTGTCCTAAAACGTATACTTACATGTTACGTTATAATTAAAACACTATATGAAGAAGAAGAAGACTCTAGAAACGCAACCGCCGACACAGCGTATTACTTTTGTGTGTTTTTCAACTTGACCAGAATATTTTCAACTTACGTTCAACTTACGAGTGTCTTCAAATTAATTTCAAATCATTTTACTTTTTTTTTTAAATTGAGTAGTGTTTTGTAATTCCTACAACGGCTGCATTGTCTTGGTTGAAATCCGTATGCATGACACATCGCAACGGTTCAACCCTTAAGATACATTTTGATGGTATCGAGTTATGAAGACCATATAATAGGGCAATATTTCAGCTTTATATGTCAGTGTTATCCGTATAGGACAATTTCTTGCGACGTTTTGTGTGGTTGAACAAAACGAAACATACTTAACGAATCGTATTTCAGCGGACATTGTCCGACTAATGGACTCTAGCAATATAATGGTTTCTATATACCGTGCACAGCCCTGGAGGTGGCTAGACGCCAGTGGCCGAGGCAGTCCAGCGAATGAGCACAGTCGGTCACTGTTGGAGTGACCGGAGTTATTGGTCGAGGCACTTGAGAGAAGGACAAGAAGGCAGTCAAGTGTGTCGGTGTTACCGCGAACTCGACTCCTTTCACTAAGATCGTTTCTCTTAATGCACTTCGTCCTGGCGCTCCACAGTCGCGTGCGTCACGCGACGGCTCACACACGCGCTATGAGACGACGACTGAGGCGGGAAGATTGTTTAAAGAGATATTTGGTGGAACTGGGAGATGAACGTGGAACAAGAGCGAGTTATAGGGGGGGGGGGGGGGGAGACGTTCGGTGGAGCAGCAGCGCAGGAACAGTGCCGGGAAAAGAAAAGAAGGAAAATACATGTTCGAGGACCAATATCGAGGTGAGCCTCACCCGGACTAAAGGGAGAAACAAGAGGGCAACAACTATGGCTGAGATCTGTAATCTGTGTTCTCTGGAAAGAGGTTGTCGACACACCGGAAGTGCTGCACTGCGCAGCATCGGACTCACTTTTCCGTATGCGACGTCGACAATGTCCATCGTCGTTTCCTCGGCGTCTAGTAGCACCGAGACCGTCTTCTCACACTCGTCTGTGAACCCGTCGTCTGCAACAAACGAATATATGACATATATAAGAGAGACTTCTATGGCGCCAATATTATTGGATTCCCGAGCTCAGCGGCGCAACAAAATGAAAGGGTTAGGAATTGTCAAGGTCGGCCCACAATGCGAAAGCCGTCAACCGATGGAGGGATGTGTGCGCGAGTGCGCGAGTCATCATCAATTTGACTCAACTAACTTTCGCACTTCGCGTAGGAGCATCCTCGCATGCCAGGGCTATTTGCTGTGCAAAACTAGCCCTGGCTGATCCCCTACGCGAAGTGCGGAAGATGAGTCAAACTAGTAATTGACTTCGCCAGTCGAGGCTGCATCACCCGTGAGAACAGCGCAAATACCCGCCCCAATTTGAAGACGGATAAACGACTTCTGGGAATCCCAATATATAATGACCAGTTCGCCCATTAGCACGAGCCGCTGAGCGATATTGTGTATTCGAATAATTGCTTCTACTTCATAAACATTGCATGTAACACGAGCCACGGTTGGTTGAAATTAGTTTTATTATGACCACCTGACCTGCACACATCCACTGATCTAGTGAGCGATTTCATAGGCTGAGCTTAAATTCAGAGTTTCGCAACGCGATCAGCCAGGGGGTACTGCTGGCTGGCACTGACGTAATCAGCAGCAGCGACCCCTGGCGCGCGAGGATGCGTAGGAGATCTGCCAGGGCTAGTTTTGCATGGCAAACAGCCCTGGCTTGCGAGGATGGCGCGAGTGCATTTGTGTGTGTGTGTGTGTGTGTGTGTGTGTGTGTGTGTGTGTGTGTGTGTGTGTGTGTGTGTGTGTGTGTGTGTGTGTGTGTGTGTGTGTGTGTGTGTGCGTGTGCGTGTGTGCGTATGCGCAGGGGTGCGTGCGTGTCTCCGTACGTGCGTGTGTTTGAAGAATAATTCAGCTTTGATTCAGGTTTGTTGAAAAAACAAGATAAGACAGACACACGTTCGTAGCTAACGACGAGAACGGGGAGAGTTATTGAACAGACGGGTAGTGCGGGCGTGCAAACTGCTACGTAGATCTGTGGGCGTCTATTGCAAGTCCTGGGGTTTATTAACCCAATTACGGTATGGTCCACGGTCTACAAATGGTCAAATAAACACGCCGCGCAAGAAATTGAAATGCCATTGCTTCTTTCACATCCACTGCACCACAGGAGACTTGCTTCCTTTCAATAACAAACATGCCTGATTAGTTCCTTCACCGCGACCACCACGAATGCAACGTCTGGAGTTCAACCAGAAAATAAAAATAACCTCATAACGAGACACATGAAAGGATTGTACGTGACCCTGGGTAAGGCGAATGTCATCAGCAGACGAATGGTGCGTTATGTGAATTAATTCTAGTAATGACCGTTTTTAAAATTGTCTGCAACGGAAAAAAAACAATTTCTTCACGTATACAAGGGTGAGACACGCACACGGTTCTTGCACACTGTAGAACATTCATAAACATGTCAATTCAAACTCATTATAAGTGGAGGGTTCAATCATAAAACCATTAATACATCACTCTCTTCATCCGTTTCCACGAGTCATGCTTTTAGTTGATTTGACAGGTATATTTTAAAGCGTGTCAAAATGGCATCCGTTATTCCCGTAGAGGACAGCGAAGGGAGAAGGTCATCCGTTGTTATTTCCCTTCACGCAATCCATGACGAATCAGTCATCTTCCAAATCCATCTAATGTCAGATCGCCATCCGCAAACACTAGCCAATGTCACGGAACAATAGCCGTCCGTCTATTTTGAAATGTCCACGTCACTAATTCCATCCAGCGCGCCGTCTCGGAGCCAGGCTCGTTTCCGCATGAGAGAAAGGCTATGTAGCTCAATTCAATGGAGTTCCATCAATGCTGTTACAAAGCGTCGCACTGTCTATTTCGAAAGCGCATATATTTATTTCTGACAACCTGGCGCCTACATTGTATGCACCATTCAAGAAATACTGCATGGAATCGTACACAATACTACGAAAGTGCACATATTTATATTTACATAACTTACATTATTAATATGTTTAGTACATGTTTTGTGTTTATCTTTATTTCATAAGTCTCCCATATGTCGTTTTTGTTAAGTTTTCCAAGTGTATGAAACATCATTTGTATATATAAAATACTTAAGTCTTGTATTTTATACATCTATACATGGAATGAGAGTGCAATAACATAATTATATCCTTACAAAATGGGACTAAACAGCCCTAGAATGAATTTAGCGAACACCCTGCTAATAATTACCTAACGGTACATACAACCTTTCTTTAAACTGACTTAGGTTAAGATTAATACAAAACATTATGTGGTCTTATTAGGAAGTTATATGACACGCATGCATAAACGTTTGTACATGATTTGTTTTCCCTGACATGTCCCCATATGCACGCCCGAGCACACTATCCCTCCAGCGAACCGACAACGCCACCGTCATCAACTGCGTTTGTTTGGTCGGGTATGATTTACAAGCATCGACTGCAAGTGAATATCTACATCGAAAGCACTATCGATTTCGATGACATTTATCGCGTCGTAAATGCAGTTTAATACGACGGAAAATGTCGCGTAAGTGTGCACCGGTTTGACAGAATTGGCCAGCCCCGAAAGCAGGAACCGACCGCAAATTCGAGGCGCTGACAGCGAATGCGAGAGAAGGTCATAGCGCCATTGATTAATTTTTTTGCACGCCGATACGATTTACTACAATCCCGGGGGAGAGTGTGTGTGACAGCTGCCGCCAGTCTTCTCGTTGCGGGAAATAAAAGCTGCCATAAACGGATTTGCCATTATGATACGCATAACGACATTAAACTGTAGGTTGTCACATGTTGTATACGGAACAGGTCTGCGAACAACCACGCCAACGAACGGGATTAAATCATTATATAAGTCCTATAATGTCATGACACCATTGCCATTATCGTCGTGATGTTATTTAATCTTATAGCAACATTCAGGGGATGCATTAATTCCTTAACTAGGTTCATCAAAGAGATGAGAGAAGAGAGAAGAGAGAAGCGAGTGAAGGTTGTATTTAATTATTGCCACAGTAGAGCCAAGAAAATCGTGTAATTGGTTACTGTGTTAAACAGTTCTTTGACGTGTAACAATGATAACACTCCGGCTAGCATTATCGTGGTGTATCAGGAACAAGGGGTGTCAAGCCCTTTCACTGTTACGCGTGTTCATGAACTGTCGCCTCACTGACTATCTTTTACTTGTATCGTTTTGGAGGTATTGCCTCAGGCAGGAATCGTGTTCAATCAAACAAAGAAGACATCACATGTCGGCAGGTCAAGGATCGCGGCAGTTCTACCGAAGCACAAAGGTAGTGGAGCGGGTTGGCCGAAATGAAAGACGCTGCATGGGACAACATGGCCGGAAGGAAGCAAGGACTACGCCACAGCACTTGATGGTGTTTGAAGAGCAAATATTTAGACTTTTTTGTGTGTGAAGACAAGGAATTAGAAAATAACGTAAAAATAACTTTGAGAGAATTCGACTTGCTTGTGTACATTCCTGGCATTATAATAAAGTAGTGTAGGTGTGGATTTGATTGTAAACCAGGTTGTCTCCTCGGGTATTTGCTTGTGTAGCCGGTTGTATTGCCGTGTGTTTCGCTATGTAGTCTGTTGGTTTTGTTGTCTGCAATTTAGCCGTGTATTTGGCTGTAACCGGCTATTTAGCCATGCGTCTGGCTGTGTAAGCGGATGCAGTGGAGACTCGATACAACTCTGTCACGAGAAATCGTGAAATAGCAACGAAATTTCCATTAACCCTCAATTGTTCAAATACAGTCGACGTAACCTCTACTGCGCAACATAATAATGAAGAGGAAACTGCAGTTTTGCGTGCGCGCGTCATCGGTTTTCGCGCCGTTATGACGTATGTTTGTTGTTATTGCTTTGATTTGACCTTTACCGGTTTTTAATTGATGGTAGAAAAAAAGACGTTAGTAACAAATATCGTATATCAATACAAGACGGTGCAGCGCGCGCTATTTACATTATTCGAGGAAAGTACGTAAGCAGTTCGTCCGCCATTCTGGAGTTGCGCCAAGCCAGATCATACGCGTGCAGAAAGTGCAGTTCTTTGCATTATCATTGCTCAACATTTTCAACGATAACCTCAACATTTTAATTATATAAGAAGTGCTATAGCCTGATGATTATTCTGATGAAACACGACGAAGTACAGTTGGCTCAATAAATAATTGCAACGTTTCTACTTGATTTGTTGTACAATTTTCATTATTTTGAATTGTGATAGGTGCAAACTTCAAGGATTACTTTAATATCTTTCATTTTGTGTGATTGTGGTGATTATTCTGATGAAATGAGGTGTCTGAACAAATATGCTAACATCGCGCGCTGCCGGTCCCGCAGGCGCATGCGCTTGCCTCCCGAATGGCGGACTAAAACCTTCAGTGTAGACTGCCATTTTCTCGCTCAGTGACGCCTCCTGTCCAAATAGAGGCTCCTTGGTGAGTAGGTATTCGAAGCTGGGACTCCATGGAGAGAAGACATGTAAAGACGAAAGGCAACGAGAGGTTTGATGGCCCCGAGTTATGTTCAAGTTAAAATTTATTGAAAGTGTTAAATGAATATCGTTGACCTATTCAAGAATATGATAAAATATGCATTTGAAAAAGCATAAGAAAAATCGTCTCTACCGTCGGCGACGCCTCAAGCCAAGTATCATCGTGTTCATGAAGTTCGGGTCTCGCTGGGAACAACGTTACACCATTCGAAAAGAAGACTATGCGTTCGTATTCTCAACTACGCGATTGAATTCGGGAATCCCGCTTCGATAGTGGTCGATTCGCAAGTCGTCGTCTCGCCCCGTTAACGCTGCACTGAGTAAACCTTCGACCCGTCTGGTCGTCTAATGCCTAAAACCTCGAATGTGTCGTTCGCCCGGGTGAATCATTCGGTATATTGAACATTATAAATCTTTGTATAAACATTAGTAGTCATTACTTGTCTTACATGTAAATTATCTATAAATTTCTAGACATCTATATATGCGACCTCTACTTAAGTAAATTCTTCTTTCAGGCATAAACGGTGTAATCAACCGCGTAGCGATTAAATCTTTTAATCCAATGTAACGTTACGTGAACTGATATCTATATTTGAGGAATAAAATATATAAATTATGTGAAATTATATAATTGTGTTGGTTGTGCTTACAGTGCCACGTTTAGTTGAACCTTTAGAATCAAAGTCACGACAGATTCATCCGTCTGCGCGATTTAGAAACAATACCCTAGACAATTTTAATCCCAGCGTTCCTCTGTATAATAGAGACCAAAACAGTTTTCGTGACAATCTGTAATCCCGCCTCCGCGACGCGAGAGCTCCACGACGACTAGTTGGCGCTGGTTTACGCGAGCCGTGCCCCGCCTCGACTGCCACCCGCCGAGCCACGGCGGAAAGCGGTGGCTATAAATCACAACTGAGCCGGGATATTTCATCAAGTTCTAGGAGAGTTACCAGCTTGATGTCTCGGGCAATAGCTGATGCTACAGAAGGGGCTCCGACTGGTCGGCGTTGTTAAGCAACCGGGTGAAGGTTCGAATGGTGGGCGCGGTTACACAATCAGAAGACCGTTTTACTAAAATAATGTGCTTGTAAGGAAACCCATCATTAAATAAAATGTATAGTTAATTTAAAAAGTTATTTTAAAATGCAAAACGCCGCCGCCGTATCACCCAGGACATTATTTCCCTGGCACACCGGCGGAAGTATCCCGGTGGCGCGTCCTGGTGGTAACAGTTTTTATTATACAAAATCGCTGTTAAGGAGCGATATTAATTTTAAAGAGCAAAATCTGGCTTATGAGTACAAAATAAAAGTAAAGGTAAAGGTAAGTTCTCACATAGCGCAGTATCCAATCCTCAGGACTGCTCAAAGCGCTTTACACTTTACTCCATGGCAGACCTGTTCAATCAAACCAGGGTGCATATAACGTGAAAAGGCAGTTGGGTGAATCAGTTTTACTGACTCCCATTTGCGGTCTTTGGGAACAAAACAAATTCATAGAGCAATTCCAGGGAACTGCGGTTCGGCCCATCTGCCTCCGCTACATTTTCAATAATTGTTTGTTTTGCTATTTGGATGTTTTGTATGTAACTTGAACGTTTCATTGGTGCACATTTCACCATTTTTGCTTTTCAATTATTCTGCAAATATATGATAGAATAAATAGATGATATATCCCAGCTGTTAACACTGACCATTTCACGATATCCTCAAAAAGCAAGAAAGGGTTACCTCACGAATACTTGTAGTACGAACAGCCGCTTTCCTTTTCAGAATCCCTACGTGTTTACGTCATCGCATATTAACGTTGGATTTACGAGAATTGCCACTTTTATATGGCCGTCCGTCGTAGAATCTACTAGCGGTGGGGGTTGTCATTATCGGCGTAAGTGCACCGGTAATACACGGCGACATCCGCACTTAGGCTGCGGTGCTTCCTCTGGTTTACAACACGTGCTGTATATGTTTCCCGAGAAGCGACATTGTTGGTGGCTTACTCGCCTCTCACGCCTCTCGTTTATGGCCACCCACCTCTCCATGTACCTTTGTTGATCGTCGCGGTGGGTGGAGTATTTCTGTAATTATTGCTTGCTTAACGGCGCTCCGCGAAGTGTTGTCGAATGGTGTTGATGCATGCAAGGATGAATAGCAACAATGCTATAAGTCTGTCGGAGAGCTGGGCGAAATAACGATAGTTTTACGATTGTTGTCCACGGAACAAGACGTTGTATATAAATAATGGAGAATGTTTTTCAGGACGTGAACAGGACTAAGTTAAGATACACATTTATAATCTGTGCCGGACGATTTTTTGCTTTACTTAACTTTTACTTACTGACATGGACACCTTGCAGAAGGAACCGACGGTTATCGTCTATTTCGAAAGAAACAAGGTGAAATAAGTTGCCTAAGTTTCGAAGCGGCTGCAGGACTTGGAGGACGGTGTAGCGCGCTGAAAGTTGTCCCGAGCCAGAAGTATACCTTTGCGTACTGCACATGCGCGCGCAAACGCAGTGAACAACTTGACATGCCATTTTCACCTATGTCCTGACCTTTGCAAATAATGACACGAGTTATATCATTTCTGTTTAAGCTATGTATATTAACGAGTGTAATATTAAACTTAAATTCATTACTACCACATCTTAGAAGCAGCGCCTACATATAGAAGGCGCTTACTTCTGGCACGAGACTACTTTCGGCCCGTTAACCGATTATGTCGAGCGACAGTCCAGCGCCACATTCTCAGTGCTACGGTACCCCTTATAAATCGACGTCTAGTCAAACATCAAAGATCGCCGGCCGTGAACCGAGGCTCCATGCCAACGGCTGTTGCGCCACTCAATGCGGCAGATATCTTCCAAAACGGTTAGAACCTTTAACCTCTATAGCGAATCAAGCTTTGGTGGCCAGTGCCAGACGCCAGCGATACCACGTTATTCGCTTCGGTATCAACGACTACCTCACGAATATGAAATCTGTCAATGCGTACACAAATCATCTCCAGGCCAACGTCAGTACTTTGCTGGGGTTTGTTTTTTTGCACGTGTAACGTATTTTGTTTCAGAGAAGACCGACGCGAGTTAACATATTCGGGGCACCTGGTAGTTATTTAAACATCCAAGAAATAAGCGGATACTCCCCATCTGCAACAGGTTTACATTCCTGTGCTGAAGGCGCGTTTAGGTTGCTTCGACAGCGCACTCACAGTTTGCATTATGGATAACGTTTATGCTGTGCCTATAAACCATCCCAGCGCGTATACTATTAGAATGGTCAAATGGTAAAGAAGATGTGTCGGAAACTACCTCAACGTTGATTCTGGAACTAGAACAGCTTTTGAAATATACCTAGGAGCAAATATACTGCATTTGAAGGCAATATCCTCTAACTAGACCGATGAATAAAGGATGTAGATATGAGCAAATTTAATTGTAAAGATGAACTCATACCGTCAACAATTGTCGACGCTACGAATTTATCCGCCCCGAATCGGAATATTACAAGGGATAACGTCCATGACAGTAGAAAGGTCAGACATTTAACTTTGCAACAAATGCATTGTCCCAAATTGAACACGCGACACAGTTTTGATCATACCACGTTGGCTCAGTTCAGTCCATTGTATAAATGAGTACCTGGTTATAGAGAATGGTGGATATAATATGTGAACTAGTAGTCTTCCCGCAGTACTTGCAGAGTGGCTAAATTCTTCCAGGAGAAGTCGTGATGGTATTCGATTGAACAGGTCTGCCAGGGAGTGAAGCGTAAAGCGCTTTGAGCAGTCCTGATGACTGGATAAATCGCGCGATACAACCTTTACCTTTACAATTATAGCAACATCTGGGATGAAATAACGTACAAACTAGCATCACTCGAAACAAGTCTACGCTTACCGATCTTGCTACGCGCGGTAGAAAATTGACTAGGCTGGCTTATACTAACAATGGCGCAGGCAATATAGGACCTTCCCGGTCAAAGGACGAAATGTAGGGAATCCAAGCCGTAAGCCAGAAAATCTCCTCTCAGAGCAGATATATATTGCTGAAGATATTAGCAACGTACAATGGGTTATGTCTATCTATGTTACTGTATATATCCCATCTGCGTTTTTATGCAGTCCTGTACCTGGGAAAACACGGCCGGTTTTTAGCCATGTAAAACCCGATCAGTGTCCACCCTGTAGAAATTTCGCTAACTAGTTATTTTTTAATGTCGAACGATTTGACAATCGTCAACTTAACATACATTTTTTTATCTACCAGCACAATCTTACTACAGGGACTTGAACTAACCTGACCCGACATGTGTCAATCATACGATACTTACCGAAACTTGCGTCGACGGCACCCATGTATTCCGACGTCATGAACTGCTGCAGTAACGCCGATTTGCCGACTCCGTGGTCGCCCAACATGAGGACCTTGTGGACCGACGCTTTCAGTTCCTCCACTCGCCTGTCCCTATCCCTCATACGCATGTTCCGCTCAATCGGCGACACTTTGCCGACGGTTGACGATATACTTCCGGTGCTTCCGTTGCTCGCGGCCGCGGTTAGATCGCTGCTGCTGCGGTTCTTCCGCTTGAACGAGTCGCCTCTGTTGACGATCCCTTTGGACGACGTCGAGAAGTTGCGTACGACGCAGCAGTCCTCCGCCTCTAGTAGGCGCAAATGTTCCAACTTAGCACTGACACTGTCCTCGAACGGGAGTCCCTCCTCTTGCGACGATAAGTCCCGGTAACTGCGGGGGCGCTTCATGTTCTTCCATGAACTCGACCTACTTTGTGGCGCTGAGGCGCACTTCACGTCTATGGTTGGTCCTGGCGCACGGAGCGTCGGCTCGTGGACATAGCTTGGCTCGGCGGCGGCCAGCGAGGTCTGGTCGGGGGAGTTCCGGCCGGGTGACTTGGACGAGCGGCGCACGGAACGCTTGCGAACGGACGGGTACTTGCAGCTGGCCGTGCGGCGGGGTAGATGGTCGCACGGGTCGAGCAGGTCGAGCGTGGTAGTCGGCAGACTGCCCCGGCGCTGTTTCTCCGCCTCCTGCTGGATTGCTGCCGTCTGTTCCGCCTCGGCGAAGTACGTCTCGAACTCGTCGTGGATCATGTCGCCGTCCAGCCTCATCGCTTCTCGTCTCTGCAACAGCGAAACCTCGCGTAAACATCGGTTCTTTCAATGCCTTTGTGTATTTGTTAGACAGAATGGCCCGCTGGCAGAGACCGGGACACAGTTACTCAACGTGTATATTAGAAAGAACCCGGATGATGTAGGCAGGTCCAAAAGAGAGGAGAAGCTTCAAGGGCACAGGGAAGTGGGAAGACCACTGCTGATAAAGCAGGACTGCGTGAAGAGGAATTTGAGAAAATCGGGAGAATACGAATGTGGTGGGAGGGCTACCAATAGGTAGCAGTAGAAGACAAACACAAGGGCAGTTTTACACCTCACCCCTTACAGAGGCAGTTCTACACCTCACCTCTTAGAGAGGCAGTTCTACACCTCACCCTGTATAGAGGCAGTTCTACACCTCACCCCTTAGAGAAGCAGTTCTACATCTCACCTCTTACAGAGGCAGTTCTACATCTCACCCCTTACAGAGGCAGTTCTACACCTCACCCCTTAGAGAGGCAGTTCTACACCTCACCCTGTATAGTCACGCTCTTGGATACACTTTTCACAAGAGATTTATGATACAGCCACGTGTTGTCTGTCATCTGATTAGCAAACTATACACAATTAAGAAAGAAGAAATTGTAGACACATAAACAGACGCTCGATATTTCAACACGACGACGCCGAGAAAACACGTACTCTTTGACGTTGCTACACTATGTAGCATTCGGTTCCTGGCCACGGTGGATCTAATTTCGACGATGAACGGAATTAATCTAGTCAGTGTGTTGTTGATACTGCCAGCAACCGCACAGGTGTGATGGACTATCTCAGTATGTCCGTGCACTGTGCTGGTGGTAATTAATCTCGTCTTTAAAAATCGCCGCGGGCGAGCGTTCGGGCAACACGATGGCTCAGAGGCTTCGCACTGATTATGTCGGTTCCTCGAAATAGAAAGGCGAACCAGTCCGACTGATCCGGCTGAAACTTTTCATCCTAGCGTCGTCGTCCTGGTACCCGATGGTATCAATGTCGGATTATTGCTTTCGAACACCGGTAATTGACGTGTGAACGTCAAATATGTGGTGTGGGTTAGTTGCATTTAGTATTATATTAATTTATATACTTCTGGTAGGTTGGTGAACGACATTGAGAGACAGAGGCGTCTGTGGATTGGAGCCAGCAACCAGCTAATTAATATACAGCAGCCGACATGAACGATCGAGTAAGTGGATGAGTGAGTGAGTGAATGAGTGAGTAAGTGATTGCGGTTGTAAAATGTGAAAATCAATTTGCATTCCTCTACCCATCACGCAGTATTAGAAGACGTATATCTGATGTTGCATTAACAGGTTTATTTCGCTCAGGTTTCGTTTCGCATTACGACGGTCTTCCTGAGAGAATTAGACGTTCTAAAAATAATATCGTCTGCTCCAAAATTAATCGCAATTATACCAAGATAAGCTGCGACCTGTTCTCGTAATTTCGATATGGCCACAAACACATACCACGTCACAGAAACAGCCGACATATCGCACGATGATCACATGGTCGCGTGTCGCCAAGTTAAAATCAATGCACTGAGATTAAGGTCCTAAGATAGTAAACCATGTAACGCTAATTAAGCTTGACATCACGTTCCTCTGACGTATCGTATGTCCCATCTAATCATATCAAGATATTCTCGTACCGTATGAATACGATCTACGTGTATTCCTACTAATGGAAAACTGAATGGAAACGCGCGCAGCAAACGGCAGAACAACATGCGATATTATAATCGGTAATTGCGGCACGTAAGTTTTGGTAAGAAGCTTCCTCCTAATGATACCCTGAATGCATCTCGCCGGTTTTACGTCAGGGTTAAATCGGCGCTGAAGGTGACATTTGTTTCACAGGAAAGGCGATGATGGTCGTCGTATGTCTTGCCACGAGAACACTCGCAGCTTACACGCCATGGCCATCGGACATGGCTGTTGTCCCTACGGCACAGCGCGCATGAACGGAAGTGATCCGGCACGAAGGATGACCGATGATCTGCTTGATATCTCTGTCAACATGCCGTCTGCCCAACACACCACAGACCAGCCGTCGTTAATGGCCACAAAGAAACCGTTAGACTACAGTCGAACCTTGGTTTAAGGCCACCTCGATTTTACGCGCACCTCGCAATTAAGGTCACCCAGGACAGTCGCAAATTACTTCCGTAACACTAACGTATACAGTAAAGTTAGGAAATTACTTTTGCTAATACGGTCACCTTTTAATTCAGGTCAGTTTGGCCCAGTCCCTAGCGTGACTTTGATAGTGAGGTTCCAAAACCCTACTAGGATATTGCGATGACGGTTTAATTCAGAGTATCCTTCTCTAGAGTTAATGAGTCCATCGCACGTTACGCATTTCCCTCCTGCGTGCGATCTTTTGCTACCCGTGGCAAAGACATGTGCGCCCTGCTTCGGTCAATCCCCGCGTAAGTTACAAACTTACACCGTGGGACGTTGTTAAAAACGATATTGTCGAAACTGGCGGATCATCGACCAGCGGTCTCAGACGTACAAAACAAAGTTGCAAATCGATCATTGGTCAACAAAACACCGACTTGTGCATCGCCTTCTATCGAAATAAAACTGTGATATGTCAAATTGTGTGAAATCAGTAATAATAAATGGCTGCGCGACGTTACAGTGATAACCTGGTATTACGTGCCGTGAATAACAACCAGTTATTGCATATGACATCAACATCACTTATTGTGTGTACCAGCTAGTGACCAAGTATTAGATGGCGTCAACAACAACCAAGTATGGTGACATAAGAAAAAACAACGATTACATCACATCAGCAATAACTAGTTATTAAATGACGTAATTAAAAAAAATACGTTTTGTATGACGTCAGCAGCAGTCAGTAATTGTGTGACATCGTCAACAACGGCCAGTTATGTGTTGAGTGACGTCATCAACAACGGCCAGTCATGTGTTGTGTGACGTCATCAACAACGGCCAGCTATGTGTTGTGTGACGTCACAAACGACCAGTTATTGCGTTGCGTCGATACCAACCAGTTTTCTTGTGATACCAGAGTGTAACCAGTGTCCGTGTGACGTCAATAGTAGTAATTGTGTGACATTATTTCCTTATAACTAGCAGTCTTAATGCAGTATCTACATAATTATAACTGATGAATGGATCAGCAATTTATTATATATTACAGCACGCATAATTCACACGCGACGGAGACAAGCCTACGGCGGACCTGCAGCAAGTCACACCAGTGGAAGGGTATTGCATTTACTCGCATGTTGATAACGTATAATTGGAGTGCGATGCTACGGCTCAACTAGGAGAGGCAAACTTGACGTAATTACACGGCAAACAGAGGGCTGGCGACCGGCTTCATATAGCCTCGGTCACTCAGGTGGCGAGTGCTTAACACCATGCAGACCAGCAAAGAGATTGTCACCGAATATCGATCCCGATAGAAAGGCTGATGGGGCGCTGAACGCGTAAACAGGAAATTAATAATTTCGATAGAAGCGTTCCACCGGACTGTTGATTGCGGTGTCACGAATATCAAAGACACAAACAAGGCGATAACTTCACGTTAGCGACGGTTTAAAATAATACGCTGAAAGAAACGAAAAAGACGGAGCACCTAGGTCCGAGGTTATAAAGCGTACTCGGTGCTCATACTCAACTCCATGCTCAGACTCGAGATTTCATGCTCACCGGAGAATCCGTGCTCACGGTGAGTATAAAACCTCTTGAGTACGTACTCAACTAAGTACGCCGTCTTGACTACGAGAGCGAAGGAAAGAGCTCCTTAGACGCAATGGCGCTGTTTTATTCAAATACACAAGCGGCCAGATGGAACTCTCTTGTTGGCGAAGATAACAAACATACATCTTTTTTATAAAGATCTTCCTTCATATTATTTTATAATCTGGTATTTCCATTAGAAAGAAACACTTGTGATTGACAGCTGTAAATATGACTTGCATGTTACGTGAGTGAGCGTTATACCATATACCTATTATTGCAATGACGTGCTAGACTTTTCCGTGAGCACAGTTTCGAAATAGGAATCGATTGTGTTGAATAGTTACGTTGGTTTGATACGTAAAGATGGTAATGTAAATTAAAGAAAGGCGGCAACACGTGTTGGACATAGTTGTTTAAATTACTAAAGCAGTACAAAACGCTGGTTAGTGACGTAATACGTTATGCTGAATGCTGAAGGTGACACCGAGTCAACATTATGGGAAATTGGTTTTGACAGCGAAATACGTTAGCGAAACTTTCAGTCGGGCAGCAAAATGCCTGTATGAGATCAGCCTCAAATGAAGTGCAAGAATAGGTTTTACAAAATAAATCGAATACCGTGTCTTATTGTCACTTACTGTCATGTAGCCTCCATTACTGTCATGCACACAACAATTCCATATATTTCATGTACAATACATTTCCCCTACTGTCATGTACGACACATTCTACCTACTGTTACGTACCATACATTCAACCTACTGTCACATACAACACGTTCCACCTACTCTTTGTGCGATATAGCCACTGTCACGTATTATAAAGTCCCCATACAATCACGTACGGCACATTCCATTTCCTTCTATGTATACTGCACAATCCATGTACAATCACGTACGACACAATGTCGTTCACCTCCCATTCGTGACCGAACTGATACGCGTGGTTAATTTGCAAGTCCAACCTTTCTATAGCTCTATCAAAGCGCTGTTTGATTGTATCTATTTCTCCGATAACCCGCTGTACGACTACATCTGGTAATCGCATTCAACATTCGCTGGCAGCGGGCCGCAGGTTGTAGCCGATTGCAAATTAAAGACTTGCAAAAGTTGGCGTTCGGCACACGGCCGAGCGAGGTGGCGATAAGCGAACGTACGCTGGGCGAAGCGTGTAAGGTCGTGTGGCCTATTTACTCTCAAACACGCAACATGCTGCCAGCATGCACGTGATGTATACTTCACGATATACCTCTCATGCTTCAAATAGACACGCGAAATACAGCTGTACTTAATAATAAACACGCATTAAGTTACATAGGCTCTATCAAATTTCAGAGAAAAGAATAACAATATTAATGATTGGCGTTTTTGTAGTGTTCCGTAATAGCTTTTGCCATTACATATTGTATTGCACCATATATTTATTTGTTTGTTTGTTTATTTACAAGTGCAAATAGCAGAATGTCTTTCACCGTTTACGTATCCGTAACTGTTGCTCTCTCTCCGTGAGGAATAAACCGGATGCACATACATTCCATATCGGCCTTGGTACAAGCCGCGTTAGATAAGCTATCGTGGGCCCATGACACAGTTAGACTTCAGACACCGAAAGAAGTGCAGTGTATTTTTGGGAAATATTTTTTTTACAAAATCCACTGTCATGCTCTGACATAAGTGCATTTGAGTAGTCATATTTCCAGGTGTGATTGTAGAAGGTGTTGACTGTAAAATTGTGGATTTCTAGATGATTTGAATAAGCGGAAGGATATTGGCAGCAATTTGTCTGTTTGACCCTTTGGCGGAGTAATGCTTGCCGGCATTTGTAAATATTGACGGGTGTCACACATACAGGCATTTTACGAGAGCTAGAAATATTAGATTTTGACTAAACTCAACGAGCATGTCAAAATGATGATGATAACAGCAGGTGAAAAGTGTTTTTGCAGGTCACGTTTTCTTATAATCAGACAGCAGGTGAGAAGTGTTTTTGTAGGTCACGTTTTCTTATAATCAGACAAAACGTTAACATGTCGCCAATGGGAAAACTAACTGTATCATATGCCCGTACGCCCAGTTCGGCTGACTTCCTTGCCTTCTATCGGGCACTAGGGCGGCTAACACGTGTCGGTGTCGCCGGGAATCTACGACCCTTTGTCTGAGGGTGCCAAATAAAGTTGGAGACGTTACAAACCTTACTCTGGGTATAGGATATAGAAAGGACGTTGCAGTGGGGAACACGTGGCGTGATGTTCGCGTTAAGGCAGACTTTTGTGGTCATGAATAAATGACCTAGTAAATTGTAATTTAGGAATTTAGAAGATAATTATTTATATCACAAAGGTCACCGGTAGAATGCATTTGTATTGAAATAGTACATATTTCAAATGTTTCATAGGCGGATGCATTTGGTGCAACTTATCTACCATAACACACGTTGGCGCAGTATCACATGGCTAGTTGTGTTCATATTGATGGACATCGTCCATGCTTGCGTTTAAAAGCAGGTGGAGATATAGGATTCTATCCTGACTTTAGTATATTAGTAGCGATATTGGCGGTGAAGAAGTTTCTGATTTGTCTAGGTCTATTTTTGGTATAATCAGACAAACCGTTAACATGGCCGCCGATGGGAAACCAACTGTTCCGTGTATCCTGCATAGACGTCGTATCAACCCGGACCCGACATTGATGCCGGGCGGCCCGGAGGTCCTACCCGGCTTACCCGGCATCTACCCGGCATCTACCCGGCATTCTACCCGGCATCCGCGGCCCGAAGGGCAGGGGCCCACGTACAATTGAGACTCTAAACCATAGAGTTGTCGAAAGCTATCCTCGTGTGGCTCTCTTCAGGTGGACATTATTTAACCTGTGTGCACTTGTAAAGACCATTTCCTTAACTTACTTTGTTACTGATCGGTCTTTTGATCCTATAGCTAACTCCTAACCACATTTTTCTATTTCTAAAACGTTCATTCAGACAATGTGCTTTATTTGAAGTGCCCAGATGGTGTATGTTCGGAACAACATGTAGGTCAGGGACGTAGCCAAATCCCGCACTCTTGTATGATCCATATGAAAATCCAGGCCCATAAGCTGGGGTACTATAAGCGAAACGTCACCGCGAAAAATATATAATAGCTCTTCTCCCCACTCCCTCGTCTTCCCATGTCATGTCCGACATCATCCACAGGTTGATTGCGACGCCTGAAAATATCTGGAATGTCACCGCGAACAATCTCCAATAGCACCCCCACCGCCTCCCCTTCTTCCCATGCCAGTCCGATAGACAGGAGCTGAGGCTCCGGCTGAAACTTTTACACATGACACAAATTCATCAAAATGCTTTCCGTCATCCATGCTATGGGCTTACAATATACAGGGACCCGTTTGAAATATATGGGTACGCTCCTGTAAGTTAAAAGCCAATTTTCATGTCGATGTTATTGTGTGTATATCCTGGTGGCGAGATCTGCTGCGGACACGCCACTCCAACTGTGCGTAAGAAAAAAAAAATTATATACGGGATAGACAAGACAGCTGCTATATATACCTTAAGACGGCGAAAGGGGCTTTTGGAGACAAGTGCTGGAACGGGTACGGCCTGACGATGGAAACCATGAAGAGTCAGCGGAAGATGGCGAGCCAAGTAACAGCAATAACGCGGATCTCCAAAACTCGACAAGAGAGAGGAGTTCATCGATGAAACGGTGCACCCCACAGGAAAGGAGAAAACACGATAATCCGGCCCACTCATCACCGAACACGCTGAAGCTTCTGTTGGAATCTTGATGGCCGTGCAACTCGAAAGTTGTGACAACTGCTACGCTATTTTACCAGCAGAATAAAAACCGGGGCAAGAGAGCGGGACGCTGGTAGACAACACTTCAGCGTGCTCAACGATCATGACGTTTACTACTCCCTTCGAATCGAGATCTGGAAGACCTATGCTGCGCCCTCACTCTTACCCACCGTGTTTCACAAACACCAGTTCTGCCTGTCACGACTATACGTGACACGACCAGAGTTCTCCACACGCGACTTTTTTGGACGTTGTTGCCCTGAAGCAACGTACCAGTTTTATACTTTGCTTGGTCTATTGCCGTATTTGAAAGAAAAAAACTACAATCAATGCAAATTCACTGCTGCCATATCAAGTTAGTGTATATAAATATTTAGTTCATAATTTGTTTTTGTATATGGTCTGTTGGATACAACATTATAACATAAGTGGTGAAAAAAAATTATTGGAAAAGTTGAAATAAATCATCCACTAAAGGGTTAATGATTCATTCGTCACCTTCTACGAGACTGTTGTGAGTGACGCATAGCGGATGGACAGCGAGGGACCTCAGCTCGCGCGCGCTGCCAGAAGGGGAGTGGAGATAAACCTGAAACCGATCAAGCTTCATGAGCAGTATGTTGACGGATCCACCAGGAGCTGCTCAAACAAGTGATGTTGGTATCGACTGAAACTATGACATAGAGCACAAAACGATGATGGACCATGGTCTGCTCTACTCAAGATCGCCATAGATCTGGCATTTCGAGAACTTCATCCTGACATCGACTGTAGCATCTACTACAACGAGGCGACAGTTGTTCTATGGTTGTTGCCCACTCTCCCCGCAGGTACAGAGTTGCTGAACAGAGAGAACTTTGTGAAGTACCTGCCGTTCTACACAATAGTAGCGGAAACCTTACTGTGTCTGCCAACCACGACCTATTCCACAGGAAGGTCGTTTTAGAGCTCGCTCGCGTCAAGTCAAAATACCGAACGTCCGTGGGTCAGCTCCACGTGATCAATTATGCCACCTCAACAAGACAGCCAACGTCTCCATTGTTCTGGAAATTGTAGCGGACGAATTACTGAGCTTCGTATTTCTCAGAAGCATATCTGCCTGCATATCAGACTTGCATGGTGTATTCAGCACCCAGCGCAGGTGTTTGTTGTACACAGAAATGTCCAATAATAAACAATAAAACACATATATTGTAGTTAATTGTTTTTTTTATTATATTTATATTACTACATATTTGGGCCAGTAGTCATCCAACGTTTGTTGGTGAACTCAGCCTGCTGTGTTTCGATGGCGCCAATAGTTATTATTTAGCAGGCTTAAATATCTATTGACAGCATTTTCCTAATGCTCTCCTGATTTTCGGGAAAGCGCCCGGCCCGGACAGAACAAGCGGCCCGACGGGAGTTGGATGCCGGGCGGCCCAAAGGGCTGACCGGTGGATTTACGACGCCTATGGTGTCCTGATGCCAGCGACATGATGGACAGCGTCAGACGGTGAGGAATGGCGGGCGGGCAGGCGGACGGGATCTATATACGGGTACCACGGAAATGCATCCTCGGCTGGACCGAGAAAGAAACACCGACCGCTGAAGGAGCTGCGGGGAACCAGGGAAGAACGTAGCGAGCCTTGCATTGCCGTCCATCGAAGAGTAGTAATTGCGTAGTACGTGTAGGCGTCGAGGGAGGAATCGATGCTTATTAACTATGGCGTTTGCTGTATAGTAAACAATGACCACTTATAGCGCATGTTTACAGCTTGACCAACACAGGGCCGCTCCGTGCAAAATATAAAATAGTGATAACCCATTTGTGATACTGCGTGGACTTAACGCAAGGATGACATATTAGAGTAACAACGTGTATATTATAGTTGATACAACATGCGAGGAAAGGGATCATATACGTGAGTGAGCCACGGAGAGTGCGTAAAAGGTGGTGGATTGACCGTTGACGACACTGGAGACTTGTATAATCAACGCGACGGCATTAAGTGATACTCATTTCTAAGGATCCTTAAGGAATGGAACTAGTTATTGCTAAATATACATGACGATGTTACATGCAAGTGAAACAGACGAACCAGACTAGGGCTGAACCGTTAGGATAGCTAGGAACTGTGTGTGTTCACGAACCATCGGACTATCGGCAAGATACGGAGTTCCTTGTCCACACACCACAAGGACACTGCTATAATAGAAATTGTTAAATCGTTGTTAAACGAAACACTTAAACACACCCATGTGCTTTACACTTCACAGTTGCATACAATTTTTTACATGTTATCAAAAGGAATACTGTCGCAAACAGTACACGAAGTCATACCACAAAAGTGCACACAAGTATGCTGTTGCAAAACATCTGAAACAAACCACGAGAGAACATAACTACGAACCGTGTACTCACACTGTTAGGGTCCTCCGTTGAAGCCTATCTAAGCTACACCGCTAGTGTCCGTCGTAGAGTTATGTTGCAGTTCAGTAGTCACAATACACAAGTCCAACGAAGAAGTTCGCTTGTTGAACGTCGTCGAAGAAAACGGACTCGCACAGAGAGAACGAGTCGTCACGGATGCAGCATGGCTGCCCTAGTGAGATGTTAGCTATATCGCTGCCTGGTTGCACTCTTGTCTGCCGTGACTTCGCGGTCACTATCGTTTATATACCCGACTTAACGTGTCAGTTCTCCACGGCGCGTGCGGCCCGAGTCTTACTCACGCTAGCCTATCTTAGGTTTCATCATCACCGGCGCAACGAATATAGCGCAGCCCCTACGCCCTAGCAGCATCCAGCGCCGGCACCGAGTAGCGCGTAATGACGCAGCCGTCGATTCCAGGGAACTACTACACGGCGCCACCGAAATAGATTTCCCGGTTCCTCGCAATGATGACGTCGCCGTCGCTGGTTGACCAATCGCGGCACCGCACAAGGCGGGATTCTCGTTGTCGATATTCATGTGCTGACTGGGCGCGTAGGACGTGTGCAATGCGCGTGTAGTGACGCCGCGTTGCCAACGCTCATCGCGCGTGTCTGACGAGCACACGACAAACGCTAACCGTGCCTCGCCTCGGCAAACACCGACCACGTATTGAGATTTATGGGCCGGACTTGCAATACGTGATAGCTCTGTTTCGGTGTTTATTAGCGAGCCGTTTAGCGTTTGTCCAGGGATGTCGAACTACCAGGTGGCTGAGTACGAACGTAATTTTTTTCAGCGGAAAATTATAAAAACGCATGCAATATATCGCAAACAAAATGATGAATTGTATAACAAACTTAGAATTATCGAGAAAAATAATTTTTTTATCATACAATTGTTGCCAAGACGAAAAAAACTATCAGCATCAGTTTAATGAGTACATATAAATTTTTGTCACGCACACATACGCACATGCACACGCATACAAACGTATACACGTAGAAACACGTACCCGCATGCACAGGCAAAAAATAAACAAACATAAACACACACGCGCTCACAGTATAATTATATACATATATATACATATGTATATATATATATACTGTGTGTTAGCGTAATAACCCATATATACATATGTGTGTATATTATATATATATATATTTATAATGTTATTATATGTGTGTGTGTGTGTGTGTGTGTGTGTGTGTGTGTGTGTGTGTGTGTGTGTGTGTGTGTGTGTGTGTGTGTGTGTGTGTGTGTGTGTGTGTGTGTGTGTGTGTGTGTGTGTGTGTTAACAAGTCGTCGTAAATTTTTGAGCCTGTTTGTTCATGTTCTTTTTACTTATGCCTTTGTAATATGAGCGTCATTTCTCGTCGTTGCAGGCGTAGGTCTATTGTGCGTGTGTGTGTTACACGAGTCCTGTCAGTTGTATGTGTACGGGCGGTTCATGTCGATGTTTACCTAAGGCAAACACCACAAATCTTTCAATTACAGAACGCTATATCTTCTTCAAACCAGGCCCCTTGATGTCTTGTTAAAATGCCTTACTTTTAAGAAAATCTGGCATTCATTGACAGGGTAAACGAGGTAGGTCTACTGTTTACCTTTTGAGGGTGGGTCACTTTCAGGAAGATTATTTTGTCTTAATCCCCTCACGCATGGCCAGAGCTGTTTGCATCACTTTATACACTTCCAATAGATTTAGTCGAATATGTCAATGATCAATTGCCACGTTTTGTACGAATGTCCATAGCACCACAGACACTCAGTGTTACACCGTTTGTAATGCCACTCCATTGTCGCTTAACGTTACCAAACGTGCGGGTTTCTGTCCATTTTTAATCCGTTTCAGTGTTGCCTGACTATGTCAAATGTACAGTCTTCTACTTAGTAATTCCGTTCCAGTTTTGCCTATCGAGGGATCTAACGATGTCAAACATACAGGCGTCGACCTAGCAGTTCCGATCCGGTGTAGCTAACCGCTGCCAAACGTGCGGTTTTCTACCTATTTCCTATCCTGCAATGGATCCAGATGCTGTGTTGTCCAATGCCCAACCGAGAGACGTGTTTGAGTCCAGCACTCAGCCACCGCGTGTTTGTGTTGATTCGCCGCCTGTTGTTGCCGTTGACCGAATCACTGTTTCCACTTCACACGCCCGTGTTGATCCTTCTGTCGCGTCAGCTGCCGCCTCGGTCTTGTTGCCTCAGGCGACGGGACGGTCTGCTCAATACCGGCCGACCGTGGCCGATCAACCAATCAATCAATCAATCAATAGGGAGGGTTGACAAAACACGGTGTAGATCATTTCGGCAGGAGGCGGCCGAACAATTCCGTAATTGTGATCGACTTTCGAAACAACAACGACAACATCGACGACAAAGGCGATGACAACATCCACAGCACAGGCGATGACAACATCCACGACAAAGGCGATGACAACATCCACGACAAAAGAGACGGCGACAACGACGACAACATCGACAACAATATCGACGATAACATCGACAACAATATCAACGACAACATTGATAACAATATCGAAGACAACATCGACAACATCATCGACGACAACATTGACAGCAATATCAACGATGCCATCGACAACAATATCGACGGCAACATTGACAACAATATCGACGATAACATCGACAACAATATCGACGATAACATCGACAACAATATTGACAACATCGACAACAATATCGACGACAACATCATCGACTACATCGGCAACAATATCGACGACAACATTGACAACACTATCGACGACAACATCGGCGAAAAAAGCGACGGCGACAGTGACGACAGTAACGACAACTACAGCAACAACGACGACAACAAAGCGAACAACGACTACTACAACGACAGCTATAATGACTAAGGCTATGATGATGTCGACAGCAACGCTGACTACTATACGACATTTACGACCATTACAACAACAACGAAAACACGGACGGGGCGGGAACAACAACGTTTGTTACAGCGAGTGATGACTAAATTAATTAACTAAACTAATTGTCTGGCATGAAAGCAACTGTGTGGTTCGGATGTTAATGAAGACGAAGATGAACAGCATGATGCACGTGTTATTCGGTGTACATCATGTTGCAATCACTGACATGTTGTGGACTGCTCAACAGTCAGAGGCGCCCTGTCTTTCACCGGCCAAGTCTACTCCCGGTTTCACGCTTTTTTAAACACATCCTTCTCCGCCCTTGTCCTGTTTTTTTCTATTTCGACCTAGCGATGTTTCCCTTTCGGACGCGCACGTACGCACGCTGACATTCGCACCACCGCTCACACATGCAAACACCCACTAACGCACACACACACACACACACACACACACACACACACACACACACACACACACACACACACACACACACACACACACACACACACACACACACACACATATACACAGTTTACTAAATGATATCAGCACTTGAAAATAAATGCTACACATTTGACGGTGACATGTAGGAAACGTTCGTAATCAAAATATTGTTAAAATGACGATCAGGAAAAACAGCATATGACTCGGCATTCGTTGACTAACATTCATAATATGTCCTCGGTGGATTCTTTAGCGATGCCACTAGCGTAGCATGCATACCAACCACAACGACAACCACTCCACCCATCCTCGCAAGCCAGGGCTGTTTGCCGTGCAAACTTGCCCTGGTAGATCTCTTACTCGAAGTGCGGAAATTAGCTGAGTCAAACTAGTAATTGACTTCGCCAGTCGCGACTGCATCACCCGTGAGGACAGCGCAAATACCCGCCCAAATTTGAAGACGGATAAACGACTTCTGGGAATCCCAATATATAATCCCTTTTCGCCCATTAGCACGAGCAGCTGAGCGGTATTGTGTATTCGAATAATTGCTTCTACTTCCTAAACATTGCATGTAACACGAGCCACGGTTGGTGAGCGATTTCATAGGCTGAGCTTAAATTCAGTGTTTCGGAAAGCGATCAGCCAGGGGGTACTGCTGGCTGGCACTGAAGTAATCAGCAGCAGCGACCCCCTGGGGCGTGAGGATGACTCCACCTGTCTCAACGACATCCTACCTTATTTACATAGCTGTGTCGAGCGATGATACGGCTCCGTAAATAGGGCATGGCGTTTGTAGGCCTACGCAGGCGGAGGCCTACAATTACACGCACTTACGACAAATGTATAGGTTGGTCTGCGTACAAAATGGACGTCAAGGAGTGGCACTATGCAATTACTTATGGACAAGAGCTAATTTCGGATTATTCTTATATTATTAACAATAATTTTTTATTAAGTGAAAGGCATGCTGTCGTGCAATTATGTTTATTGCAGTAATTGTGTATGCATTACTGCGATTGTGTCACACACACGTTATTTATAGAGCCTATATTTACAAGACTATGTATAGATCATTGGCCCATATACACACTTGCGTATTGACTACAAACAGTTACATTAATTGATGGTCTTTATTTGGCATCACGTTTTAATTAAACAGCTTGTATATTGAGTTTGTAAAAAGGTATACGCTGGTCCGAAGATTTCAACAAAACGAATCAACATATTTGCACAAATGAACATGTCGTAGTGTATACTAAAACCGCTAGCTTTTGTTCTAGGAATTAGTAGGAAACAAGACAGTAGCCAAACATCGATTTGTGGAGGAAGCTACGCTCTCTATATCAAGGCAAAATGAAGTAATGGAATACTCTTGTTTTGTAGTCGAAAGTAGTTGTATAGATATATATTAGCCACGTAAGCCAATCACTTGAAATAGATGGTCAAGACACAGAGAAAAAATACGTCGACGTTTGTTTTTTATCAATGTCATTAAGAATCCTCATAAAGGATGGTTTAAGTGCAATCAACCCAAGGCAAGGATAGTAAACGGAAACGGCAGCTGCAAACTCGTATTGTACGGTAATTACTGTCGCAATAGCTACAGACGGGCAAACATCTGAATGGTTGTAGGGAGCACGTCGTTGTGCAATAATCTACGAGTAGGCTCCACCATCCGCAGCCATCACAGACAAGGACACCAAAGACATTACGGACGACAAGGACATCGTCGACGAAGGAAGATAAGACACCGTCCACCTGTTGGAAGCTGGTGGATCTAGAGCTTGGTCAATGTATTTTATCTCAAACAAGACACGTCTGGGGAATGTTTTTTGTAAATAAATTATTAAATTTAATCATTCAGATGCGGATATACAACATTTAGTGTTTTCGCAGGACACGAAATGTACAACACATGTGAAATACAAGTGTTTAATGTTGGATTGTTGATACAGATCAGCAGCATTTAACCTTTTTGGCACGTTGTATCCCCGAGCGAGCCAACAACATCGTAATTACCCCTTCATTTTTAAATACCATACTCGAAAAAGGGACATTTTAAAAAAGAATACTAATTAGTAAAATATAACATTAGCTATGCACATTGGCTTCCTAACACTTAAGTAAAAAGGTATTACAAGCAATACTTACAGGTGTGTATGGTTGAAGTTGCATCTTCTTGATAAGATTTGAAATGCGAGGCTTTGTCACAGTTAGAGCACATCACATGTCATCAGATAGATCCAGTATATTTGTCACATTAAAGCACATCACATGTCATCAGGTAGATCCAGTATATATGTCACATTTAGAACACATCACATGTCATCAGGTAGATCCAGTATATTTGTCACAGTTAGAGCACATCACATGTCATCAGGTAGACCCAGTATATTTGTCACAGTCAGAACACATCACATGTCATCAGGTAGATCCAGTATATTTGTCACATTAAAGCACATCACATGTCATCAGGTAGATCCAGTATGTATGTCACATTTAGAGCACATCACATGTCATCAGGTAGATCCAGTATGTATGTCACATTTAGAGCACATCACATGTCATCAGGTAGATCCAGTACATTTGTCACAGTTAGAACACATCACATGTCATCAGGTAGATCCAGTATACATGTCACATTTAGAGCACATCACATGTCATCAGGTAGATCCAGTATATTTGTCACAGTTAGAGCACATCACATGTCATCAGGTAGATCCAGTATATTTGTTACAGTTAGAGCACATCACATATCATCAGGTAGATCCAGTACATTTGTCACAGTTAGAACACATCACATGTCATCAGGTAGATCCAGTATATTTGTCACAGTTAGAACACATCACATGTCATCAGGTAGATCCAGTATATTTGTTACAGTTAGAGCACATCACATGTCATCAGGTAGATCCAGTATATTTGTCACAGTCAGAACACATCACATGTCATCAGGTAGATCCAGTATATTTGTCACAGTTAGAACACATCACATGTCATCAGGTAGATCCTGTATATTTGTCACAGTTAGAACACATCACATGTCATCAGGTAGATCCAGTATATTTGTGACAGTCAGAACACATCACATGTCATCAGGTAGGTCCAGTACATTTTTCACAGTTAGAGCACATCACATCTCATCAGGTAGATCCAGTATATTTGTCACAGTTAGAAAACATCACATGTCATCAGGTAGATCCAGTACATTTGTCACAGTTAGAGCACATCACATGTCATCAGGTAGATCCAGTATATTTGTCACAGTTAGAACACATCACATGTCATCAGGTAGATCTAGTACATTTGTCACAGTTAGAGCACATCACATCTCATCAGGTAGATCCAGTATACTTGTCACATTTAGAGCACATCACATGTCATCAGGTAGATCCAGTATATGTGTCACACTTAGAACACATCACATGTCATCAGGTAGATCCAGTATATTTGTCACAGTTAGAACACATCACATGTCATCAGGTAGATCCAGTATATTTGTCACAGTTAGAACACATCACATGTCATCAGGTATATCCAGTATATTTGTCACAGTTAGAACACACCATATGTTATCAGGTAGATCCAATATATTTGTCACAGTTAGAACACATCACATGTCATCAGGTAGATCCAGTATATTTGTCACAGTTAGAACACACCATATGTCATCAGGTAGATCCAGTACATTTTTCACAGTTAGAGCACATCACGTCTCATCAGGTAGATCCAGTATATTTGTCACAGTTAGAAAACATCACATGTCATCAGGTAGATCCAGTACATTTGTCACAGTTAGAGCACATCACATGTCATCAGGTAGATCCAGTATATTTGTCACAGTTAGAACACACCACATGTCATCAGGTAGATCTAGTACATTTGTCACAGTTAGAGCACATCACATCTCATCAGGTAGATCCAGTATACATGTCACATTTAGAGCACATCACATGTCATCAGGTAGATCCAGTATATTTGTCACACTTAGAACACATCACATGTCATCAGGTAGATCCAGTATATTTGTCACAGTTAGAACACATCACATGTCATCAGGTAGATCCAGTATATTTGTCACAGTTAGAACACACCATATGTCATCAGGTAGATCCAGTATATTTGTCACAGTTAGAACACATCACATGTCATCAGATAGATCCTGTATATTTGTCACAGTTAGAACACATCACATGTCATCAGGTATATCCAGTATATTTGTCACAGTTAGAACACACCGTATGTTATCAGGTAGATCCAATATATTTGTCACAGTTAGAACACATCACATGTCATCAGGTAGATCCAGTATATTTGTCACAGTTAGAACACACCATATGTCATCAGGTAGATCCAGTATATGTGTCACAGTTAGAACACATCACATGTCATCAGGTAGATCCTGTACATTTGTCACAGTTAGAGCACATAACATGTCATCAGGTAGATCCAGTACATTTGTCACAATCAGAACACATCACATGTCATCAGGTAGATCTAATATATTTGTCACAGTTAGAACACACCATATGTCATCAGGTAGATCCAGTATATTTGTCACAGTTAGAACACATCATATATCATCAGGTAGATCCAGTATATTTGTCACAGTTAGAGCACACCACATGTCATCAGGTAGATCGTCTACATTTGTCACAGTTAGAACACATCACATGTCATCAGGTAGATCCTGTATATTTGTCACAGTTAGAGCACATCACATGTCATCAGGTAGATCCAGTACATTTATCACAGTCAGAACACATCACATGTCATCAGGTAGATCTAATATATTTGTCACAGTTAGAACACACCATATGTCATCAGGTAGATCCAGTATATTTGTCACAGTTAGAACACACCATATGTCATCAGGTAGATCCAGTATATTTGTCATAGTTAGAACACTTCATATGTCATCAGGTAGATCCTGTATATTTGTCACAGTTAGAGCACATCACATGTCATCAGGTAGATCCAGTACATTTATCACAGTCAGAACACATCACATGTCATCAGGTAGATCTAATATATTTGTCACAGTTAGAACACACCATATGTCATCAGGTAGATCCAGTATATTTGTCACAGTTAGAACACACCATATGTCATCAGGTAGATCCAGTATATTTGTCACAGTTAGAACACTTCATATGTCATCAGGTAGATCCTGTATATTTGTCACAGTTAGAGCACATCACATGTCATCAGGTAGATCCAGTATACTTGTCACAGTTAGAGCACATTACATGTCATCAGGTAGATCCAGTATATTTGTCACACTTAGAACACATCACATGTGATCAGGTAGATCCAGTATATTTGTCACAGTTAGAACACATCACATGTCATCAGGTAGATCCAGTATATTTGTCACAGTTAGAACACATCACATGTCATCAGGTAGATCCAGTATATTGATCACAGTTAGAACACACCATATGTCATCAGGTAGATCCAGTATATGTGTCACAGTTAGAACACATCACATGTCATCAGGTAGATCCTGTATATTTGTCACAGTTAGAGCACATCACATGTCATCAGGTAGATCCAGTACATTTGTCACAGTTAGAACACACCATATGTCATCAGGTAGATCTAATATATTTGTCGCAGTTAGAACACATCACATGTCATCAGGTAGATCCTGTATATTTGTCACAGTTAGAGCACATCACATGTCATCAGGTAGATCCAGTACATTTATCACAGTCAGAACACATCACATGTCATCAGGTAGATCTAATATATTTGTCACAGTTAGAACACACCATATGTCATCAGGTAGATCCTGTATATTTGTCACAGTTAGAGCACATCACATGTCATCAGGTAGATCCAGTACATTTGTCACAGTTAGAGCACATCACATGTCATCAAGTAGATCCAGTACATTTGTCACAGTTAGAACACACCATATGTCATCAGGTAGATCTAATATATTTGTCACAGTTAGAGCACATCACATGTCATCAGGTAGATCCAGTATACTTGTCACAGTTAGAGCACATTTACATATGTCATCAGGTAGATCCAGTATTTGTACTTACATCATGTCAGGTAGATCCATCACAGAGACACATCACATGTCATCAGGTAGATCATATTTGTCACAGTTAGAACACATCACATGTCATCAGGTAGATCCAGTATATTGATCACAGTTATTTGCATCAGGTAGATCCAGTATATGTGTAAGACACAGGTAGATCCTGTATATTTGTCACAGTTAGAGCACACACATGTCATCAGGTAGATCCAGTACATTTGTCACAGTTAGAACACACCATATGTCATCAGGTAGATCTAATATATTTGTCGCAGTTAGAACACATCACATGTCATCAGGTAGATCCTGTATATTTGTCACAGTTAGAGCACATCACATGTCATCAGGTAGATCCAGTACATTTATCACAGTCAGAACACATCACATGTCATCAGGTAGATCTAATATATTTGTCACAGTTAGAACACACCATATGTCATCAGGTAGATCCAGTATATTTGTCACAGTTAGAGCACATCACATGTCATCAGGTAGATCCAGTACATTTGTCACAGTTAGAGCACATCATATCTCATCAGGTAGATCTAATATATTTCGCGTCTTTTAATGTTTTGATGTTTAAGGTTTTAATGTTGAATATTTTAATGTTTATCCTTGCCAGCAGTACATTAGGACGAGAACTGTGAGAGCTATGTCCGAGCATTTTGGATATTCACCACCAACGTTTTTATTAGAAAGTTGCCAGGACGGAATCCTGAAACTCGTCTTTCATTTTTGATAACTTCTTCGTTCATGGAGACAGTATCACTATCCGTGCAATCATCTCACAATGTTCGAGACCATCGAAATATCCATAGATGGCCTATACCATGGAAGGTATTTGAGGCATAATATCAGCAAACGGACGTCATGATGAATTCATTACTGAAATAGCCGTACCCGAATTACCCCCAAAGGGTTAATTAAGGGAACTACCCCCAGTTTAAATACCGCTGATGTATATCTAGGCAGTTTAAACATAATTTAACAGGATTTGCAAGGGTCGTTGTAACTTGTGGCATATGTTATGCCACAAGTCACAACGATGTGTACACAGAGAGCCAATCTAGCAGACGTTAGTCAGATGAAAAATTGGTTTGCATCGAAGATGACCCTGAAATAGATCACTCAAAAAACATGCACACCAGTAAAATTCAGAAAAGAAACACATTCCCTAGCCGGAAATGTAGTTATGGTGATTCAGTGCACAAGGTGTGTCCAGTTCGGTTTTTGTTTAACGTAAATAGTATCTACTGAAACAAGGTAAAGGCTTGCATCTTCTGGTTTGGCGAAAATGTAGCGTTTTCCCTGAGGGTGATGGCCAGGTAAAGCGCTATTTATAGTACAGAACCAGACAAGGTATGCCAAATTACGCGGTGTCGCAATTTGCAACGGGAATAAGACAAAATGTGGCATATATGCCTAAGAATGGAGAAATTACGATCTATTTTGATAATCCGATAAAAGCAAGTAACGGTTTATGTAATTTATGGTCTGCTGTTGTATCGAGGAGAACAAGGTGCTTAAAAATAACGTTTAATGTTAACGCATTTCTTAATAGTTCATTAATAACTGTATAGACACACACACACACACACACACACACACACACACACACACACACACACACACACACACACACACACACACACACACACACACACACACACACACACACACACACACACACACACACACCACCACACACACACACACACACACACATATATATATATATATATATATATGTGTGTGTGTGTGTATCTATACAGTTATTAAAGAACAATTAAAAAAATCCGTGGTATATTTTGTGAAATGGGATAAGTAAAATGCGAGTCATACTATATATGCCAGGGGAAAAAGCATTTAACGATAATTAATAACATAGACTCTAATATAGTATGTAATGTCATAGCTTGCGCTGCTGTATTGTATGTCACCCTGGGATAGGATTTTTTAAAGGACAAACACCGTGAAAACCAACACATTTTTGATACACCAGCAGGTTTCCGTGAATCAATTAGCCATAATAGTAAATAATACTTTCATTTCGTACGCCAAGGATTTATTACGCAGATAATGTGTAAACATTGGAATCAACATTAATATATTCTAAACCAGTACGGCAATAGCAGCCAAAGAGCAGGTATGTGCTATGCAGAAAGAAGGAACCATATGGCTGCACAGTTCGGCGAAGACACTTCGCCCGAACATAGTAGTTTTAAAACAAATTGGCGACGGCATACCATTAGCATCCCAATTACAGTATATTATATTTTCGTATGAGAGGTTTGTGTACACTGGGGTGTCTAGGGTTTAGTAAGGCCAGGGGCAAGCTTAGTCACCCATTAGAGTTCCCACGCTATAATGTAGTGGCGGAATCGGTTATATACCTATAGGAAAAGGTTAAGTAAATATTTCAAAGATGGTATAGCCAAATGTCTCCCTTAAATACACCATTCATTTTGTATATATATATATATATATGTATATATATATATATATATACATATATATATATATGTATATATATATATATATATATATATATATATAATATATTACAGTGAAGATTATATGGCGCACATTCATCACTACACTCAATAAATGTGATCTACGATATGTTGTATGTTATATATTACGCATTAGTATAGCGTCTCCACAAGGCCCGAGGTAGAAACAGAAAGCGCGGGTGTACCAGCCATGTTATCAGTGGTAAAACATCAACCATGAATATTAATGCGCGGCCAAAACGTAATATGACAACCACGAAAACCTGTCCAGTTACAAGTCCTCCTCGTAGTCTGTCGGTGTATGTATTGTTAGAATGAGGTATGTTTCTAGGAACGACAGTCGTTGGTAGGGTAAACATAATTAAGCCAAAGATAGCATCACCATACATTTCCTGTTCTGGCCGACCTACTGATAAAGCAATACGCCTATACCGCGTAAACGCTAATTGGGTGCGCAAGAATATTGTATGTAATATTAGTGATGGCCAAATGACTGCCGAGAAATCTGAGCGAATGGTATTCTATGAATCGGTGCGCTTTTCGGTGTTAATAAAATGTGTTGAATTATAAACAACACTGAACACGGTCGAAGTCTGCTGTATGTCAGTCATAAGAGGAATCTGGCATAATTGGATGAACCCGCTGAATACCGTCTGCGTCTGGACTCGCATGATACTGAGGGTTACTTTTTAGTGTGTATCACTGCGAAGACAGATTCGTGGAAATTGTTATATGTAAGATAGAAAGAAATCGACAATGGGAGCGATGCACTGGTCGTTTCTAGAGATCGTGTCTACTGGTGCTTTTAAACCATTTATTCTTCTTTCCGTAGATGCCGCAATAATGTGGCTGCTTATTCTGGCATTAGCGCTGATGGGATTTTACAGGGTGAGATCCCAGCTCAACGAGTCCACGAAGTGTTTTTTCCATTTCCTTGCGTGGGATCTTTTACTTCTCCTGACATAAACACCAGATAGACAGTACCAACGGCATATAGTGTCTCTTCCGAAAGACACAGGCAACGTAGGGTGAACGAAATTGGTCAAGATTCGACGCTGTTCGGTCGGCACTAGGATTCGAACTCCGGTTCCTCCGATCCACACTCCGGCACTCTCTCAGTCGGCGCCCCACTTATTGAAGGGTGTCTTAACGTTCAACAGTTTTAGGGTAAATTCATTCGAATCTTCAACATGGACAAGGGTGTGAATTATTGACTGATCTCCTTCAGCGAAACAGTAAGGTGTGTGGCCTGCGTATGTGCCGAGTATATAGACTCTGCACGAAGCAGTATAGCATTAGGTGGAGGCACGGCTTAGGCAAGAGGAGCACTAGAAATAAGCGTCTGTCGCTGCACCTGTGGCCGAATGTAACAAGAAAGATACATCACTCGCTCATAAACAACGCGCATCGCGGAATGCCAGCGTGCTATGTGAACTTAGTACACGTTCCTGAAAACATACATATATAGGTGTATAGGTGTGTGTGTGTGCGCGCGCGTGCGTGCGTGCGTGTGTGTGCGTGCGGTCATGCGTGCGTGCACGAATATATGTATGTATGTATGTATGTATGTATGTATGTATGTATGTATGTATACATGTATTTATGTATGTATGTATGTGTGTGTGTGTGTGTGTGTGTGTGTGTGTGTGTGTGTGTGTGTGTGTGTGTGTGTGTGTGTGTGTGTGTGTGTGTGTGTTTATTATGTTGGCACGTATGTACGCATGCATTTAATTCACGTATGCGTACGCATCATAAACATATCAGGTAATAACGAAATAATACCAAGTTGCACCAATTCAGACTATAATATGACAGAATGTTGATTGTGCGCTAGTCATACTAAATACACAAAAGGACAACGCATTGACATCGTGTTGTGCTTCGTAACGCATAATACCATATACATATTCATCAAACACTTGTTCAGTGTTATCTTAATAACGTCATTGCGTCTGATTCAATCTGAGTTGTGACTAACTCAGTGCCACTCGCTCTATGTGTGTCAATGCCACACGCATTTGATTTGTCAGTGCCACTCGTATCTGACGCGTTAGTGCTAACGGCCCTAAATGAGTCAGTGGGCATGGCGCAATGGGAATGGCAGGTCTGATACTTATGTACTCGTGTGCAGTGGTTGGCAGCACTGTGATGAATATAAATACTTATAAACTGAACTTATATAAGTTGAACGAAGCTTTTTCTATTTTGCACTTTTGATCCCGATTCGAACCCGGATATTGTGATCATAAAACGTGCGTCATATCTTTGTTTATCCGCATCAGTTATTGACTGGGGTGACGGTGTTGTTGCGGTGATGTCATGATAGCGGCGTAGATACTGCAGGATGATTACGAAGGCAACTGTTATGGCGTGGATGGAGCCGTTGACCGTAGGAAAGTCGGTTTGTCTGTCA
>CM034537.1:53108229-53251988 GCA_020002185.1 Paraescarpia echinospica
GCATTTTTGTATTTCCGCGGTTGGCATATGTTGTTATGGTCGTTTGTTTGTCTTCCTGTGTTACAGCAGGTGATAGGGTTAATGAGACCAAAAACACTATTTTATGAAAAAATTGCATAACAGTGGAACTGCCAGGTCGCCCATGAAATGAAACCAATTCGAGGTTGAAATTGCTGGATAATTTTATGACATTTCGCGAACGGATGCCTATATCAGTTCGTTGCAACTGTGGTAAAATATTAACGGTGATGTGTTTTAAGCATAACCATTTCTAAGAAAGATGTAAATCCATCCCATTAAGCGGCCAATGTATACACACGTGACACTCATCCTAAGACACTAATGCTTGTTAGTATCGTCGTGATCTAGTTCTAGGAAGCATGACAGATGCCGTCATCGGCTTACATAGAAGACACCTGCTGGCACCGTCATTCCTTCTAGGAATGCTGCCAACTTATCGTGTTGCGCCTACAACTAAAACAAACAGTTCGACATCGTTACACACCCACACCCAGCCCCTATCTCATCGCTCGCAAGACAGTTATCTCTCAGTTGTAGCGTGGTTTGATTTCGTAACGAGTAGAGCGTTGACTCATCTCCCCCTTGAATGAAAGTCCCTCTTTTTACGAGTTTCGGTACGGGGGTTGAAGTCAACCGAGTTGAGTAAAAACGGTAATAACGTCATTGCAATGACATGACGGCATCGTTGCCTTATGAAACAGCACCGAAATGACGGCATCATGGACTTAGGAAATATGAATACGCCCAGACACGGCGTAGAGAACATAGCTAGTATTAATATGTATTTATGTATTCTAGAACACTAGTAAGAACTCGTGTCTAATCGGCCAAACGAACCTTTAGTTACATTCTATGTATATTATATCTAAATATAATTAAAACTATTGTATTAAAATCGACTCATATATAGGGCGCAGACTACGATGGGCATGGTATGTTCAGGCCGTGGATGGGGAATGATAGGCTAAACAGTTATAGAAGGGATACATTGGCATAATAGAAAGATACAAGGAGGTTCGACATTAAAATGATGTGATTCTTTTGGAAACGTACTGTTGTTTTTGACTTGCTTAACCGTATTAGCTTAATAAAGTAGGAGTCTTGTACGCTGTCACCAGCGCATGCTCGTTGAGTAGGGCCGGAACGATACACCGGTGCACTGGTGTATCGCGATACGCACCGTACGGTACGGTACACGATACACAATATCCGTATCGCGACACGCTGCGATACACGATAGCGGTAGGCAAAACAGTACTCGCGCCACCTTTGTGAAGCAATAAACGTCCAGCGCAAACCACAATTGTCTGTGTATCGATAGCATATCGAGTTATAACATGTAGTACGTGTATATTATCTAACTATAATCTATGTCATATCTTTACACGCTGTTCTCTTTTCAATGCACGCACGCAATTTGGACCTCATAGTTATGAGGGATGACGTGACGAGACGTCTGCAGTGATATGCAAGACTGCAAGTGCAACAGGGTGCTGCTGAGTTTGAAACAATGTACTTGTACTACTGATTCGTTTCAATCGTTCACAATAAATAAACAAGTGTTTTACTGTTGTTGTACCATTCTAGTAAATGAAGTATGTATCGCGATATGTATCGTATCGTGACCTCTGTATCGCGATACATATAGTATCGCGAAGTAGTGTATCATTCCATCCCTATCATTGAGTTGCACTGTTGGAAAGTAATAGGCCCACGCATGAATCCAAGCAACCTGTCGTTTGGCCTTCACTATTTGATATAGTTATTTATTGTGATGCCTAAAAAATTGAAATTATTTACACATTCAATGTATGCCCCATCCATTTGTAACACAGGGTATTCTACTTTCTTTTGAGGCATATGAAAAATCATGAATTTAGTCTTACATACATACATGCATGCATGCATGCATACATACATAGATACATACATACATACATACATACATACATACATGCATACATACATACATACATGCATACATACATACATACATACATGCATACATGCATACATGCATACATACATACATGCATGCATGCATGCATGCATACATACATAGATACATACATACATACATACATACTTACATACATACATACATACATACATACATGCATACATACAAACATACATGCATACATGCATACATGCATACATACATGCATACATACATGCATACATACATACATAAATACATACACACACATACATACATAAATACATACACACACATACACACACGTACACACGTACACACGTGCACATGTACACATGTACACATGTACACATGTACACAGTACACACTACATACGTACATAAATGCATACATGTATGCATTCATACATATATTCGCAAGCTCGGTTATTGTTAGATAGACCCCAGAATAGCTTTTTGTTTCGCATTATATCTGGGGTCAGCAACCTTTTTCAATAGCGGGCAAATGTAATGAGATAGGCTAGGCCAGTGGACCACACGTTTATTTATGAATTTTGATTATCATTCTCCTAATCGTAAAATATAATTTATAACGAATATATCTGAATATTCAAGCACCTATCGTTTATCATACTCCTAATCTTCAAATATATAACGAATATAAAAACATTCAAGCTAATATCCGTTTAAATTGAACTTACACATGTTGGCATTGTAGGTCCTATGCGATTAAATAATGATTCATCGTTATCAATTGTCATAATTGGTATAACTTTAATAAATTGATATTTAAGAAGTGCGCATTATTCATGGTCCGTGTTCCTGGTGGGCATATGACATTTTGAACTAGTGTGCCGTCTGGTTTTGTTGTGCCACGAAGTGCCCATGCACTTCTATCTGCAGACTTGCTCCCGTGAGCTTACACCCAAAGAGATAAGTAATTAAAATGGCGTGTTTGATCAGTTTAAGAAACTGTTCCATTGGCAAATGTGGCAGAATTCTACAGGCGATACTTCGTGGCATGTAGCTTAGAATGTAACAAAGGCATTTTGCAGTCCGGTGAACTTTATATGCACAACTTCCGGCCCATCGACGACTTCCATCCAGAAGGGGCTGTAAATAAGAAAAACTGCGAGGTCTGATGTATAATAATCGCTAGTCGAATTGCTTTAGTTCGTATCTTTCTTATCCTACCAGTTGGCAAACTGCAGTGTTTATACGTTTGTGTATCTCCAGCACTCATTGGTGGCCCACACTGATGGGCGAATCACTCACAAGGAGTTTCCTCAATGACTCGCCTTCCTTCCGCACGCCCCATCCTACGACCTCCAGGCTTCACTGACCGAGTCAATGATAATAAATTTCTACATATCTATTATGGTTAATTAACTAATTGGAACGCACATTTACAGTGTTAGCAAAAACAACATACTACTATTCATTGTTTCTCCGTATACGCGTCTATAAAACACGATTCAAAACAAAATGTAATGATGACACTTTAACCTCTCACGCAGATTACATTCTACTGTTCTAACAATCCAACACCTCCAAACGAGCCACCGGAGTCTCCTAATGCGCATCATTTGTGCAATTTGTTATTGGCTGATCGATTAATGTGGCGCAGTGTTCGGCCGAGGCAGATGGCGCAGTATCTGCATTATTGTCGTCAGGCGTGAATGCTTGTATCTACATGGAAATAACGAGAGATAAACCTCTAAGTGGATGCGAGCCTTTCATGTTGCCGGATTATCAGCGTGTTGGCGTTAGTTGACGTAGTTATGTTACTGCCAGTATTGTACGGCGGCGCCCGGTGCGTCATAGCTGACACCGTATAACGAGATTCCTCTATTAGAGTCTCCCGCAAAATTACGTCGGTTCAACGGTCTCCCATCAATTCTTGCTTCACGCATCGATGCTGATCGTCGTAGATTGTGACCCCATAACAAGGCTGCCGTTGACATGCCGAATAATTTATTTATTTAACACTTATCGATCGAGTTATCGCATCCTGGTCTGAATCGTAATTTCCATTTGTTTTATGTCCTATCGGTCATCAGTTAAATGATTGCATTTCAACCCTGGATTGGTTTCATTTCACGGGCGACTTGGCAGATCCTTTAATGTGATACTGACGACGTCGAGGCCTTCATGAAGTCGTTTGCTCTGTCTCATTAAGCCAGCCAGCTGATGTAACACAAGTATGGGCAAACAAACGACCACAGCAAAATAGGCCAGCCACGGAGATACACCAATGCGTGCAACAAACCGGCAAGAAATGCGCGGTTACTCAAGATCAAACAGCACGATTGTTTGTCCGAATTGTCATTTATATGGCGCACTAGTCAAGTGTGCTGGTTAAATGTCTTATTGACATATGTTCGGCTCATAAAATGGTCCGAATTTTAATTGATGGATCCACCACGTGAGGTATTGCTTCACTACCAGGTTCGTCTCGCTTACAGAATGGCTGCCGCGCATGTGAACGTATCAATCGGTCCGTCGCATCTTTTGTTGATAGTGTGGCCCTGCAAAGTTTTTCTTTGCAACACAAACACAGAAAATAGTTATTTAGGCGAACACTGTTTGCGGGAAAGATTACCAGTAAGACACGGCTTGACAGAGGTTACGCGCATACTAAACATTGTGACAAGTCGGCCTACTTGTTATCTCGATCACACAGAAATATGGCTGCCAACACGTTCAAGAAAGGCTAGTTTTTGTCATATAAAACTATGTTTGTATGTATATATGTATGTATGTATGTATGTATGTATGTATGTATGTATGTATGTATGTATGTATGTATGTATGTATGTATGTATGTATGTACGTATGAATGTATGGATGCAATATACATATATATATATATGTGTGTGTGTGTGTGTGTGTGTGTGTGTGTGTGTGTGTGTGTGTGTGTGTGCGTGTGTGTGTATGTGTGTGAGTGTGTGTGTGTGTTGCGTGCAGCTTCAGGTGGAATTGACCAAAGTGGTTCCCACTTGCTCCCACTCATAATTCAACAAATTACATCTGAATTGGAGATATGCTGTGTAGTTTTACCCATTCAATTAGACCAAGCGCAATGTACTGTTGAACGTTGTTCCTAGTGTCTGTGGACAGATTTCCTTCCTTGGATCATTGACATTTCCATATCGAGTTACGTTCTCATAGAGAATCCAAACGTGTTGGTTGCAAGTGAATATTATAGCGCTGACGTTATGCGAATATTCTGTCTATGTTTCCCAATACGATAGTTTTGTTATGTCGTTGAACTGACCCACCGTTGATAGGCATTGACGAAAGCCAATGCACTTGACGTGTCTTCTCTAAGTTCAAAACACTTGACGTTTAATGTATCACGTTGGTGTTTTAACAGCTGGCCGAAGTTGTACCGTAATACGTTGCTTTGTCAGCTCAACTAGTATACCCTCTAGGATTACAACATCATGTGTGTCTCCAATCCACCTCGTTGCAGAGCAGTCGCAAGCCGCGTCATCCTTGAGTACGTACCATACCACGACGATTCCTTTACAATCCTTGAAGCCTGAGATTGAACGAACGTATGAATCTTCTAGCATCCTGTAACAAATGTTGAAACTTTTCAGAACGCGTTTGGTATAGTGTGACGTCAAAGGGTGGTATTTAAATTAAAATCCCACGGCATTGGAACGTTACGAACATGACAGAGAATGGCTACGAGACAGTAGACAGAGACAGATGATAGAAGGGGATATTTCAAGCAGGAAACAAATGTTGAATGATGTACCACAGGGGTCATTAGTACGGTCTATATTGTTCTTAATACATACATTATCTGGGAGATGTTTTTGTCAAGTACATTCACAGGCGATATGAAAGGTTAAATGGGATGCAGATAAACACACTGTACATGATGGTCTATATACAATCGTCAAATAGTATAAAAACTGGCAAATGTTATTCAGTGTTGCAAAATGTAAATGCTAAGTTACACATAAAACACGGAAACATGGACGAGAAAGTATAATAATGGAGATGCTATATTAGGTAAAAGCATAACAGAAAACGGCTTAGGGATAACAGCTATAATGCCGATGTGGCATTTGCTGCTTCAAAAGATAATACAAACATAGGATTAATCATGATCAATATAACAACGAGAAACAGCTAATTGTATCCCCGTGCAAAGCAGTACTTATATCACATTTGGAATATTACATACAGGCATTCGAATATCGCATAAAATACACAAATAAGCAATCATCATTGGTAGAAAGGGTTCCGATAGACCGGAGATGACGACGAACAAGAGCAGATCAGATGTAATCCTACTTATATGTCAAATCTGATCTGTTCTTACTCGTCTTCATTTCCGATCAATTGGAACCATCCTCTATTACTTACAGCAAGTAAGCTGATTCATGAACAGAAATAGATGATCTTGACAGGTTGATCAAATGGTCTGAAAAGTGGCAAATGTTGTTCAATTTTGGGAAATGTAAGTGCCTTCACACAGGACATGGGAACGAATATGTAGAATATACAATAGGGGGAACTGTACTAAGTACTACTGTAAAAGAAAAAGACTTAGGGCTGACAATTAGTGCTGACATGAAGGATTCAGAGCAGTGTGGAATTGCAGCTTCAAAGGGAAATCAAATCCTTGGATTGATTAGGCGAAATATAGCATATAAAGAAAAAGAACTAATAATACCGCTGTACAAAACAATAGTTAGGCCTCATTTAGAATATTGTATACAAGCGTGGAGGCCATACCGCAAGAAGGACATAGATATGCTAGAAAGAGTACAGAGGAGAGCGACTAAAATGATACCAAAACTGAGGGATCTTAGTTATGAAAAACGCCTAAAAGAATGTGGTTTAACAACACTAGAGACCAGGAGATTGAGAGGAGATCAGATAGAAGTGTTTAAAATATTGAATGGTTATGAAAATATTGATAGAAATATGTTTTTTTCAGTTAAGAAAGATAGAAAGACTAGAGGACATGAATTTACATTAGTAAAGGAGCAGTGTAGATTAGACGTGAGAAAGTTATAATTTTCACAAAGGACTGTGAATGAATGGAACAGATTATCTGATGATTGTGTGGGTGCTAGTAGTGTGAATATGTTTAAAAATAAAATCGACACATACCTCAGAAGGGCTGGATATATGTAGATAAAAGGGTTGGACTCTCGATAAGCCAAAGGGCTTCCTTGTCCACCTGCCATCTAGAGTTAATTCTCTGGATGGCAATCTTGTTAAACCTTGTTAAATATGTGAGTTGCGAAAGCCGTTTAACTGATTGTGGTTCGACAACCCTAGATACTAACAGACTACAATTAAACCAAAATAGACTTTTTGTTGAATCGTTATGAAGATATTGATATAAATATATGTTCGTCAAATGTAACCGAATCACACAGTGCGACACGAATTAAGAACCAGTGGGTCTCTGGATAAGAAAAAGTACTCATTATCATAGAGAATAAACGACGGGAACAAAATATCTACGTTAATGCGTTAAAGATCGAAGTGTGAATATTATGTTTTAAAATATAAATGGCTGTACGTACACGAAACACTGCAGGATTCTCGACAAACCGACTATTTCCTTGTGCATATGCCACATAAAGATTATAGCTTTTGATGGCAATCTTATTAAAGCTATTTACATCAAGTCGTCATCACAACTTGATTACTGTGGACAGCTGATTGAAGAGGATGCAGTCACTCGTGGCGTCTTTCCTCTTCTTCTTCATTCCCGGTTTAGTGTTTGCAATAGAATGCTTTGACATGTGGAACTCATTCCTATTGATTTTATCATGGATTTACAACGTCTTCTCCGCAGGAGCGTCCTTCGGAAACTGTGTACGCTTTGTGGAGCCAGCTGATTCCATGCTGCACGATGTGTTTAACACGTTCCTTTTTGCAACTCCTCACCGGGTATCGAGAGTCATATGCTGCTGTGCACGAGGACATTTACACCTATCGTATATGTTGGCAGTGTCTGATTAGTTGTCTGATTGTCACATTTCCTTTCTTTATCCCATGAGAGAAGCTAAATACTCGGCTGAATCTATCCAATTTTCACATTTCCTAACACGATCAAAATAGTTTTATTGACATCAGGATTATTAACTTCCAGCCAAGTGACATCCCTACAGAAATGTTGCTAAAGGCCTTAACAACACGCTTTTTTCTAGGTGCTAAGTTTGCTACTTTAGTCTAGTACGTCACGTGGTTCATGTGGTTTTCTTCAAGTTTGTGTTATCTCTGCGCAACATAACTGACCTCAGTTATTAACAACCATCATTTGGGTCTACACTTTTATGCTGATGATACACATATTTACATTTCTTTATGTTACTCCTGATACAAATTGTTCCTTACATCAACATAAAAATGGTCGTAATGAAATGTTATATTTGGATGATTGAGAGTGGATTAAAGTTAAATGCCAATAAAACAGAGTTTCTTACTATTGGCACATAGAGGCATACTTTAAAAATCAACTACTTTTTCTACATATTAATAATGATGAAATCTTATATAGCGCCGGTCAATATCTTACACATGCATTTTCTGCAAGAAATTTAGGAGGTGTATTCGATAACAATTTCTATTTCAGAAAGCAAAGGCCCTATTTTTCAAACTTGTCGAAGCTGTTGTCATATCATTACCATATCCGTGATTTACGCCGTATTCGTCTGTATTTACCTCTGAGCTTGGTTTCGAGGGATTTAGATGCAGTGGAAGTGAGCGTATTATTATTATCTAGCCACCACATCAGATAATACCCATGCACCATTGGCCTACGACCGTGATTCACGATGCACAGATGTTGTACTGTTGGCAGCGTGTGGGTGATTGCGGTTCCCTCGTTTCGCTCGGGTTGCTATCATCATTTTATATAGCGACCGATAACCTTTCGCGCGTTCGAGTGTTATGTTTATGTGTCTGCGATTGACAATATCTGATAACAGAGGCGCATTGTAGAGGTCATGGCTGTCTGTGGGAGCTTCTTAGTATGTATTTTCCAGTCCGTGGCGACCGATTTATGACGCAGACCGGGAATATCATCAAGACAACGTTGTAACCGCCACAAATTGGACCACCGCGGAGACTTAATTTGTGTTTGTTATTTCCAACAACGAATCCCCTGTTGTATATACGTTGTTATTATGTCCATTTGTGTGTGTATGCGTGCGTGCGTGCGTGCGTGCGTGCGCGTGTGTGGGTGTAGGTACGTCTGATCGTCTGCTTAATTACGTACGTGCAAACGCCTGCCTACGTGCCTGAGTTTGGATCATATTTCTGCGTGACTGAGAACTTCCCAGAAAATTCGAGATGGTGCTTGGATGAACTGTTAGAATTTATCTTTATCTATATGCATGCGTTCACCCATTCATGAAGTTATTAACGCAAGTACGTATGAATTATTATTTTAAAATGTTTATTATGTTTTTCACATATATACATATGTGATAATATAATAGTTCAATAACACATAACAATATATAACAGTATCATGCAATAATCAGTCGTCGTTTATTATATTCTTGGAAGTGTTCATACACAAAACAGACATCACGTGGCTGCGTGTTTTATACCAGAACTACGGCATCGACTTTTTACATGGAGACATTTCCCCGTCTGAAATGGCAATTTGTGCGCGCTATCTCCTCATATTCGACGCTTCGAATAGCCGATCGTGAAAATCGAATAAGCTAAAAATACGATGGAATTGAGTTGTCGTATTTGAATTGCCCTTCATTCGACGAGACTAAATTTGATGCGCCAGAGCGTCATCGTCTACAAAAAATTTATTTCCTGGATGCCCACGTTTTACGTAAACACCTGATTTAAACGACCTGCCAGCGGATTACGTTCAAAATGGAAGATAATGTATTTACTCGGTAACAACGTTATTTATGTGCCTTGGTTTGCGCACGGGTCTCTGTGCAGATTTACTCATTTGCGTGTTTCCTCTTGAGCGCTTTATCTCATGATGATATTGAAGAGATTGGCTCCCGTAAAGTTGACGTCAGACCTGTTAAGTTAGAGATCAGGCCATTTAGAAAGGATGACATACCCAAGAGTACAAAGGCTCACGAATTTGGAACAAGCGAAGTGTAACAAAATTTGGTTAACCTGATAACAAGAACGATCCCAAACAAGACTGCAATCAATAGAAGACGATTCGACAGCGAGTCAAAATGTAATTATTTGTTGCTGCTACGTCGTTCGTTGCAGCATATCACATGTCTAAGAAGATAGCAAACGATTGCCATTTTCAGCAAGAAACACATTGAACAAGGAAACAATAGGCTTGGAATCTCCAAATGTGTTAATATATGGGTCGGATAATTGGCAAATGAATTGTCACTGGTATAATGTCACACTCAGTACAAAACTATGTTTCATCATATTATTTATGTATGTTATCCTGGCCAGTTATAGTCTTGGATCAATTAAGTTGAATTTTAAGGAGCTCAGTAGAAAGTTACTTAATTGGTAAGTGTAGTTAGGTGGTTACCTCGGTGTATGCATCTCTGATGGTGCTGACCCCATTTCGTTCGCCACTGCCTCGTCTATCGACAAGCTACCACTGATATATAGCGCTCATCTAGCGTGTCTTGCACTTTGCTCGGGAAACGAACTACATAATTCGGCGCGCTGTTGGAGTTATCTCCGAGAAATGGGACAGATCGTTGAAATGAAGAGATGTTATATCCAAAGCAGGCATGTTGAGTGTTCATGTTATATAATATATATGTACATCACCTGACGCAGAATCTTCCAGACAAATGCGCACAACACCGCCCACGCATGACCGCAGAACCGCGTCTGTTCTGGACACCGAGTAGAGACAACTGTAAGGTTTCGCACACGTAGGTGCTAGCGCCTTTTAACGTAATGTAATTTTGGCCGCCATTGTGACATTTGTGGTATATAAAACGAACAAAATGTGCCTTTTATATTCTGTTCTTACAACTGATTTAGCACTCTATCAGTTAAATGATATGACACGTTTCGTCTCAAATTTGTCAACGTGCAGTGTTCTCATCAAACAGCAAATGTGTGGTATAGTATTCTTCAGATAAGGTTCGCTCCATCTCTGCTGTTTCATCATCACCGGCTTTGCATCAGTCCCGATGTAGAACGTACAAAACACTACAACGTAGCAGACGCGTAGTGACCCGGGTGCGTGGGGTGCACTCGCAACAGAGCGTCGGTTCTGGGGGCGCCGAATAGACGGTCAACTTACCCACCAAGCGGCTAACATCATACCAAAACTCAATAATTTGGCCCTTCCCGTTACAGACAGAGCGAACGAAGAACAAATAAACTTCGAGCAATGCATTGACCAGTTTGCAACAATCAAAGAGAGAAAAGCGGTTTTGCCGCAAAATTGCTCTCGAATAGCTGCTCTTTGCGTTTGTAAATGCGTTAATTGCGTTAATTAATATTTCGGCAGGGAGGAGCAGTTGGGCGGGTATGGTGAGCCTCCAGGCGGGTGCTGTTGGAGCCTCAGGGGTACAGTTGAAGAGTTTTGGTGACCATGAACCCCAACTATTCACTACCTATGAATTTATTTAATTATCTTTTTATTCGTTATCGATTTTACAAAGAACTGTTTCAAATAAAAATGTGAACTTTTCTTTTGGTGTTCAAAATACTTATTTGCAATAATTTGCAACATACAAAGTGTAACTTCAAACCGCAGTAGTATAATCGGTTATGTTGGCTGCACACACTAAGAAATTAGAGTTCAACTGAGGTGATGTTGGGGTGCAAAACGTATTTGCACCCTACATGCACCCGTTAGTGCAAAAAAAGCACCATATTGGGTGCATATAGGGTGCATAGATTTTAGGGTGCACATTTGCACCCCATCTAATCACGTAACACGACAATTTATGGTGCAGCGTGGGTGCAATAAAGGTGCACAACAAAACCAATTTGAAGAACAAAATGAAGCGGTGCCGTTTTACATTTGGTAGTCCCTTTAAACAATTAGAAATAACGTCCGAAATCGATCAATGAGCAACAGTGGAGACAAAGCAGCTGATAGTATCTATACAGGATACATAACATAATATAACATAACATAACGTTTATTTGACCCCATGTAGGTACACAATTAATTGGTTTCTGAACATCACTTATGCAGTAAAAACAACAAATATAAACATTATGCAGGCATACATATACGTATATCATTATAATGTTCAACATACTATTTGGAAAATATAAACAAACGCATGTACAGCTATTATGGTATTGATGTACCATAGCCATTAATCATATAGCTTATTCAAACGGGGTCGGTGGCTCCTATTAAGACACAATTGTCGCTATCATAGGAGCCACCCTATTTACGTGATAATTTATATGGTCCTTTTACAAGGTGTCTATCTCATGTATGTTTTGGTTATTTAATGGTTTTGTTGACATGTGTAGCAATTTGATAGAGTGCATAAATCATTATATTTGTGTAACAAGTATGTTTTTATATAAAATGAGAAGCCTCGCAAACTGTGAGTATATATTTTGTCTTTGATTATATCGGGGGTGTCATTTATAGCATGTGGTAGGCTGTATTTGAGACATTTCATTGCAAATTCATGCACTTGGGATAATTTGCCAGTTAAGTAAATAAGGAGGTAATATTTTATGAATGTATTTAAAGTAAAATTTTAATTCATGTAACTTTAATATATCTTCTACTTTTAGTAGTTTAAGTTTTTTTTAAAGTGGTTCCGTGTGTGAGTTGTATTTATTTAAGGTAATTATTCACACGGCTTTTTATTTTATTTTTTGAATTCTATTTATTTGGTATCCCCAAACCATGACACAATAATTGATATGAGATAATATTAATGTGTTATATAACAACACTTTTATATTTAAAGGTAATACATATTTTAATCTGTTTATTATGCCAATTGTTTTGGAGCATTTATTTGAGATTTTCTCAGTGTGTTTTTTCAAATTTAAGTTAGTGTCTAAAGTCAATCCTAGAAAGTTAAATTCATCTACTCTTTCAATATTTATATTATCTATTTTAAGCGTAAGAGTCTGCGTGCGTTTATTAGGCATATGAAAAATCATGTATTTTTATTTTATTTTATTTAAAGATAATTTATTTATGTTTAGCCATTCATTAACTTTAAAGAGTTCTTCATTTATTAAGGATTCTGTACTTTTATTGCGTGTGTTCTTGTTGTTAAGAAATTTTAAAGAGCTAGATAATGTGGTGTCATCAGCGTACATGACGAAATTAAATAATTGACTAGCTTGTGAGAAATCATTTATGTAAATGATAAATAATAGTGGTCCAAGGATTGAACCTTGTGGGACGCCGATTGTTATAGGTAAGATGTCTGAATTTATTTGTTCAATTTCAATGTATTGTTTCCTGTTTTGTAAGTAACTTCTGAATAACTGCAAAGTTGAGCCATTTAGGCTATAGTATGTTAATTTGTTAAGTAAAATGTTATGGTCAATAGTATCAAAAGCCTTAGAAAGGTCGAGAAATACATTAATTGGTTCGTCATTATTATCCATTTGAGTTATAATTCTATCTATTAGCTTAAGCGCAGCAAATTCTGTTGAATATTTAGCTCTAAAACCATACTGATTATCACATAAAAGCTTCATATCATTGAAATATGAATATAAATGAATACAAATTAATTTCTCTAATACTTTAGAAAGTGTAGGAAGAAGGGAAATTGGTCTGTAATTTTCAAATAAAGATGGATTGTCTTTCTTAAATATAGGAATAACTTTTGCAATTTTTAGTTTGTCTGGGAATATCCCGGATTTTAAAACTTGGTTTATTAACAGCTTTAATGATTTTATAATTGCAGGCTCAATTATCTTGAGCAATTTTGAAGAAATGCCATCAAATCCACAGCTGTTTTTGTGGGAAGATTATTAATAGTTTTCTTAAGAGTCTCTTCATCAACACTCTAAAACGTAAATACAGAATTAACGTTTTTGTTCAAATAATAACTCTAGTTTTTGTTACCTTTATTTTTAATACCTCTGACCTATATTTGTAAAATAATTATTAAATTTGTTTGCAATATCCTTTTTATAAGTTATTTTTTTACCATTTTCTATAAAAAAAATAATGGTAATCTTCGGTTTTCACGATTTTTTGAAAGAAATTCATTAATAACTTTCCAGGTATTTTTTATATCATATTTAAATCGATTAAATCTTTGTTCAAAATACACTTGTTTGGCTGCACGATAATTTTTTTTAAATATCGTATTATAAGTTTTTAGATTAATATTAATAGCTTCATAGCTTGTCGAATTTGGTTGTGTCAATTTTAATTGTTTATAGAGCTTGTCACGATATTGAATAGATTTTAGCAATCCTTGAGTAATCCACATTGATCTTTTGTGTTTATATTTATTAAATTTTGCCAGCTTAGTTTGCATGTGCTTATTTTTTGTCCGTAAAATTTCTTCGTAGATTATATCATAATTTAAATTTGTGTCTGCATTTATATTTTTATTTAGCTTATTGTATATCTCATTTGATTTAATTTCGTGTTTAACTTTATGCATTGCCTCTTCATTTAGTATATTTATTTTAACATATTTAGGTGGAGGTTCAGTCTTCAATGAGACGTTGATGAATATAAAATACGGCTGATGATCAGAAAATGTTTTGATTAAAATCCCTGCAGTACTCTCCAATATAGATTTATTAAGTTTACAAAAGAAATTATCTATTAAAGTACCATTTGTTCTAGTAAATCTAGTAGGAAGAGTAATTTGCGGGTAAAGGCTGTGTGATATTATGGTGTCAAAAAAGTTACTATATGTATCGTTTTCATTTAATTTAAGCAAATTTATATTAAAATCCCCTGCGATAATGAGATTGTTATTACAGTTGTTTTCCATTGATGATATTATAGAAGTAAATTCATTTATAAAAGCATTTAAGTTATCATTAGAAGTTCGTGGAGGTCTATATATGTTTCCGATGGTTATGCTCTTAGATAGATTACCACCATTTATTTGAACTATCATCCCTTCCCAGTGTTCGTACATGTTTACATTTATTGTAACCTCTGATCTATATTTGTTGTCGACATATATTATTAGCCCTCCTTTGTTACTGCACGTCTTACCTTGAGCTAAACAGTCATAACCATGTAAGGAAAATTGTGATAGGTCATCGTTTTCTGATTTCCAAGTTTCTTGTAAGCAAATGACATTAAATTTAAAATTATTACTACTTAGCTCTTCTATAAAAGCTTCAAGTTCGTTAAATTTAGAATTTATTGATTGAATGTTAGTGCTCAAGACACTAAAACGCGTAGTGTTTTTCTGTGTAAGCTTGCCAAACTTATCAAAGTCATAATACGATGACCGACGTATTAGTTGAGGTTCATAATTTTCAACATCATTTGTGTCTAAGATGTTAATTAAGTCATTGTTATTAATACCTCCTAAATAGGAGAGGAACGTATCGTCAAATGTCATGCCTTTATATAATGTGGTATTTATCATATGTATTTGTTATTATATTTGTATGTGTAAATGAGTGTTCAACAAATTGTGATATATGCATATACCGATAATTAAATGTATTTGTGGCATTGCGTGTCGTAAGTTTTATTGACGTAATGCACTGAACGTAAGTGTGAGATTGATTAAACATGTAAATGTGAGAACAGTTTGAGATAGACATCTTGTAGTTTGGTATATAGAAAAAATAACATAAAATAAGAATGATTTGCATAATGAATGCAAGAAGACCTTGTCACGGGAGAGGTGTAGAGCATACAGTGGTACAACGGTTTGTGTTCAATACGAGACCGACTGCTATTGTCTATGTGATAGGTATCTGGGTTAAATAAAATATTGCAAATATAATTGAAAGCATGTTAAAATACTTAAACATACCCGGTATATAATGTTGTGTTCCGCAGTGAAGTTGAGGGTATATAAAGGAACGTGTCTGATTGGTTCGTTTGTCAGGCAATTAGTCGGTTACGTCAAGATACGGGCATTGCTTACACAATCTAAACTGTTCATGTAAGTATATGGGCGGTTGGCCCCTCACCTTTGATACATGTAAACAGCTCTATTTTTAATGCTGGCTTTAATTTATGCTGTTATTATAATGAATAGATCCAGTTATATGATTTCTGGTTACCATGAGGTGATCCGGCAATAAACTTGGCCCTTTTTCGAACTTTACAACTGTTGTCCTGTGTTGGTATTGTTGCATCAAATAAGCCTCACATAGGTACACAGTTAAGTCGCTCTCTTGTAAGATACATAAATATATATACAGCTACCGGTTCGACCCATACCACAATCCGTCGCTTTGAATCTCGCGAGATCTAGCCGCTGATCTCTGTGTATGACTAACGAGAATTGAGCGTGACTTCCCAAGGCAATTACGTCAACATATCTGTTTTATTGGTGACAACACACGGTAAGCGCTGTTACCAAAAGTTTCGCTCGGCGCTGTATTTTCGTACGGAAACTAAGTATTTTACTAAAACCAACTTTTCTGACAATTTATTTGCATAATATGAGACAAATAAGTCATAAGGAGTTACAATATGGATATATTTCGAAAATGTTTCTTCATGTTTTTATGAAAACGGCATGTTTATATTATTTGCACGATCGGCGACCAGACCATGTTACAACTTGCTTTCTTACGTTCTTTAACAACCTATTTCATAATTTATTTTACAACAATTGTCATGCGGTCTAAATCTTTGTGTTTATATGGGTCAACGTATCCTGACCGAAAACGTTACATACTTTATGTGTTTGTTAGAGCTGGTAGTTAAAAACAACGTGATCTGAAATGCGGCGAAATGATGCTAATAAGCTATCTTGTCCGATGCACATTCTTTATGCGCTTACAAATGGCACAAATTGAGACAATTTCAAGTGTCGTAGCTGTTCAACAATGGATAGAATGGCGTACAGGTTCAAAATTTCACAAATTTATCGATGTCAAACGGTGAAAAAATTTCTTTACACTGAGATTTTAAAAGGTTCTGTGGTCGATAAATTTATCGTTTGGTATATGTATATACTCAATGTCAGGAAATTACACAATATTACAGACCTTTAGTAGTGGCTAAAAAGGTTGTCTATTGATTGCCACAGTGAGGGGATCTTGCTCCTTCCAATTAAAATAGACACACAAGATAACGACCCAATAGTTTGTATGCTTGAATACTGTTTAAGTCCATCTCTTCGACCTGGTGGTGGTCGTAAATTGTAGTACTATACGAACTGGCATATTATATATATATATATATATATATATATATATATGTATATATACATATATACATATATATATATATATATATATATATGTATATATACATATATACATATATATATATATATATATATATATATTCACAATGTACATACGTTTGCTGATTCAGTTGCACTTTGTTCCACGTGCTGTCTTCAGCAGTCTAGATTGTTTGAAACAGATGTGTAGCATGCCCAACATCAAAGACAATTTCACGAAATTTACATGCCTGACCATCTTCACGCTCTTTGTTTATCCATTGAGGTGGTAACTTTTCAGATTTTCGGTGGGGTTAAATACATGTTTCGATTAATCGATGTGCCAATGGTACTGATGTACTCACCAGACTTATGGCTCGAGAGAATTTTTAAGTGATAAATTCCATTGCTAAAATGGTGCATGTATGCAATAAATCAGGACTAAACAGAACACTAACACAGTTTTTGTACCATTACATTTTTGGCTGGTTCCACAAACTGTATCACGCCCATGGGCGTGGAACTGAAAGACATGTATTTCCACTAACTTACACCTAAGTTAATAACAGTTGTTTTATTATGAAGGATCACATTGTGCCAACACCACGTCTTGAGCAAGGGGGAAACCCGTTTATATCTGAGGACATTCACAAGTTTTTTACTGTGATTTGTAAGTACAGCACAATTTCTGCAGTTTTGGTAGCAACTTTTACCGTTTTCTATATATGCTGTCTTAGTACATATATGGTGTGTTAATTGGAAGAACAGCCTCTGCTTTATTCAACATCACGTTGCAGGGCGTGATCGCCACAATCCCATGCCAAAAAAATCAAAATATGCATCAATAATATCTATGACAACGGCTTTTTTATGCCTTTTCCATACTCCTTTTTAGTATCCAAAAACAGATAACTTACTTGAGGATTTTTACAAGTCGATTAAAACGTCTGGCGATCAAATCCAGATATGACTTATTGTGTTCTCAAATTTAATCACCCCTGGTAAGACAATTACATTTTTATAGTGGTTCTTTTTGGAAATGTTTTAGGTGATCAATGTACTTCAACGTGCACAGTACTCAATTATACGTGGTATTATATTATGTTAATTTCAGAAGCCCCCAATAAATAACTAGCCATCTTGTTGACTATGACAGTCTTTTATAATGTTAATTTGCATAATTTATGCAGTAAGGTGGTAAATTACACAATTGTTGTATGGTCGTTCTAATAATGTGACAATATAATTATGTTAATGGCTTGTATACTCAGTCAAGGTGTTTGTAGTTGGTAATTATGAGACTGTCATTTACCCATTAGATCATTCCATATGAAATCAACCAATGGCCAAACAGTTGGTGCCACAGAATTTTCTTAAATTTTAACCAATGACCAAGTGGCCATATTTAAATACTTCTGCAAAAGGCTACGCATTTACATGTAAACTGTGTTTGTAATGCCTTATTATATGAATGGGATAAGTGCTCAAAATCACACGTTATTTTTACTTTTGTCAGTTGCCTCTGTAATGAGAAGTTTACAACATATATATCTGAAATTTGCTTAATATGAAGTCATATTGATACAGATTATATACACAACATTTACGAATGATAGGTAGAAGGACACGTGTTTTTAATGGATACAAACAGTTTATATGTATGTATATATATATATATATATATATATCCTAAATTGTTGAAATGTGTAGGTAGGTGAAGTTTAATGATGAATTATTCTGAAAGCTTTGCAACTGTCTGCTGAACCAAAGTATTATTGTCAGTGTCCATGACAATAGATGGTAGCAATATGGATTTTGCAATGAAACACAGACTGCTGAAATAATATTTGTCAATATATTATAACAAAATGTTTTCCCCCATTTTTGTGCACCTGGTATACCACTTTTTGTCTTTTTCTCTATCACACTTGTATTTGACTGTTTGTATAGTAAGCATAGTTCATATATAGCTTGTAAATGTCTGAAGTTACTGGTGTTATTTGGGGGTACTTATCTCTCAGCTACATCATATAAAGTTAAGGACATTACAAACGCAACAAATGCTTATGTTTTTTTTGCAGAAGTACTCAACACTAGGCACGTATTTTTTTTATTCTGAAATAAACTATTACAATTTACTGGAAATTGGATGATTTGACTTAGAATGGCCTAATAATAACTTTTTATCACGGAACATGCTCATATTCTACTGTGTGTATGGGTTGAGGATGGTTGTTACTGTTATGCCACCATTTACTCAATAACAATAATTGTTATAGAACGTGCACATATGTATGTGTGTATTCGTTGTTATATTTGAGATAAACATGATTGTTGCTTAATTCTACTGATAATTATGTTACTGTCATTTACATTATGTTAAACAAATGTCTATATATCAATGTTTTGATGTAATAAAACACTGCATGTAGGCAATTAAAATTAACTGTTATGTTTTACATTTTAATGTACTTTTGCTTCCCCCTTTAAGCCAGGTTGCTCCCGGAGATGTTCAAATCGGCATCATGGATTGGGCTTTCTCTATGCTGTATTCTGCATTGTATGTAAACAAAAAAAATTCACTCTTAAAGGTACATGTTTCAGATTGCAAATTTGTCCTCCTTAACAGTAGTGCAAAGTTGCAACACAATCCAATGTTGCAGATCTGAACCAAAAATGGTGCACAATCTTACTTTTCAGTGTGCTAAGTTGCACCAGAAAGGATGGTATTCTGCACCCTAGGGGTGCCATGTTTGGTTCAGATGTGCACCCTATAGATTGTAGAGAGTTATCACACCAGGAGCACCTGTGGGGTGCAGATTTGCACCCAAACATAGGGGGGTGCAGATCTGCACCCCATGTGCAGCCTATAGGGTGCATACCAGGTATTAGAGATTAGTACCTAATAGGGTGCATATTGGGTGCAAATCTGCACCCCCCATCATCACAAATATAATTATGTCATTGGCTTATAAACTCAGTCAAGGTGTTTGTAGTTGGTCATTATGTGACTGTCATTTACACAATACGGTCATTCCATATGAAATCAACCAATGGCCAAACAGTTCGTGCCGCAGAATTTTCTTAAATTTTAGCCAATAACCAATTGGCCATATTTAAATACTTCTGCAAAAAGCAAAGCGTTTACATGTAAAATGTGTTTGTAATGCCTTATTATATGAATGGGGTAAGTGCTCAAAACCACTCGTCATTTTTACCTTTTTTCAGTTGCGTCTGTAATAATAAGTTTTCAAATAGTGATATCTGAAATTTGCTTAATATGAAGTCATATTGATACAGATTATATACACAACATTTAAGAATGATAGTTGGAAGGACACCTGTTTTTAATGGATACAGGCAATTTTTATATATCCTAAATTGTTTGCGACAACTCATTCCACACCTAAAGGGTGCAGATTTGAACCCTAATTTGTTAGAGAGTATGAGTGAACATGTAAAATTGGTGTGGGTGGGTGGGGCGCCAAATTGTGTTTTGTATCGGGGCGCCGACAACCCTCACTACGCCACTTCAATATAGTGCTTTCAACCTAGGTTCAAAATACCATGTCTAATATTGAAAATAGGTTGCGTTTATCGCATTTCAACCTTGCATTTGAACTCAAGCCTGTTTAAAACACATTTAGGCGGTCAACATGTTTTAATATACATAGTTGACACTTTGTTACATGATTATATGAAGCCATGTCCAAGATTGTTATGACATTATAAACGATCTGTTTTGAACTTGTGCGCTGAATATTTTTTAATTGGATCCAAACCACTCTGAAGTGTTTTCAAAACACTACCGTAGCGTTTTTTCGACGGTGCCTTTTTACCTTACTACTTGTGCGACCGGTCGTCAAAGTGGCCAAACAACTGAGCGAACGAGGTGTGCCTATATTTACGACTTGTGTTATTACAGTATGTACTAAATGGACTCGTTTTACAATCATGTTGCCCAAGAGTTGTCTCTGCGGCAATAAATGTCCAAGACGCATTGCTGCAGTGGGTGATCCAATGGATTCCCAAGCGCATTGCTGGTTTTTGTACTCTGAGAAACCACTTACGTACATCGTCAGCGATGCCAATATAGCGGGAAGTGACGATCGGTTTCACTGGGCGCAGTTTGCCGCATCACGGATCGGCATTCATTATAAAAAAGTGTAACCAATGTTATCCAAACGGTTAGAAAATATTCTCGTTCGTGATTAAATGAATTATTGATAGTACGATTGCACGCATAAAAACAAATGTAATTGTTTTGAATGGGTTTCTGCCATGTACAAATATAACGGAAACAGACAGCGCGTGTAAAAAATTAACGTAGACTGCCCCACCTTAGACTGCCGCTAGGATTATATTCTTGGTAACCTTGTACTGACAATGCGCTTATTATTACAGCTTACTATTATCTATCCAAAAACGTTCACTCCATCACACAGCATCGAATGCGGTACACAAAGGGCACGTGATTATCAAACATCCAGTTTTATAGAACTTTATAATCCAAATACCTCCGCAAATTGCACCCGCCTTAGTTGAACAAGCTGGTAGTAATGCAATATCGATATCCTAAACTCAACGGTATCTAAAGTAGTCATTTTGTCAGTTTCTGTGGCATGTCAATGCATATAATATACAACTGGTAAATTAACACGCCAACAACAACTGCAGCCGGGGTATGGGCCAACAGGTGAGGAAACTTAGTAGCAAAATTTAAGTAGATTTTATGTAAAACCGAGATACAATTACATTCAGCAACGACAGTTGAACTATTCCAGATTATGTTGCAGTAATGCTAACATTCATTATACACATAATAATCAATAAATTAATCCAAGATCTTAGGACAGCACTTTTCTGTGCTAAATGGCGGTTCAAAGTGCCTCTAAGCCATTTCAGTTTTTCCCAACAATGCGCTGAGAGCGGTGATAAACTTTGCGATAATGTTTGTTCCACCTGCCAAGTCAACAATAACAACGTCATAAATCTTGCGACGTACATTCTTGGTTCGGTCGGCTCGAGACGAGTGCGGCATGCACCACTTCCGCCCGGCGTCCTGCTTCTAAGTCTGTGCAATTCTTGAATAAACAGATCCACTACATGTACACACATGCACGCATGCACGCACGCACGCATGCACGCGCGCGGCCACACACACAAGCAAACACACACGCACACACACACAACTATTATATATATAATATATATATATATATAGTGTATGTATATATATATATATATACTCACACGCACACACGACGCACACTCACACACACACACAAACACACAAACACACACACACACACACACACACACACACACACACACACACACACACACACACACACACACACACACATTAGTTTGGACAAAATCTGACATGAAGCATTATGTTGCGAATACAAGACATGTTCGTAACTGTAGCATTGCCCGTGCAGTGTGAAGTAGCTTATTCGTGTCACTGGCGCAGTGCAATCTGCAGTCGCAACAGCAAATTAATTGCAGTTGGTTCTGTGGCTATTGGCCTGGAGATTGCTTATCCTTAATTAAGGATGACGACACATCAGTTACAATGACAAGTGACAAAGGACCGCTTTGGTGCAATTACGCTCTAAGTGCTGATGTGTTGTCAATCATACTGAGACGTGAAGGCGCCTTCAATAAAGAATAATTAGTGGTGACGCTTGACATATTAGCAAATAAATAGGGCCGTGCTTCTGATAGCGCGCAGGGATACTCGTGCGTGTTAGCGTGCGTGCGCGCGAGCGTGTACTTGTAAATGTGTGCATGCATATGCTTGTGATTAACCGTGTGTTCGTACATGCCATGCATCTCCGTTGTCGTATCACAGAACCTGTGCTTATATCAATACAAGAGACCGGCGATCGGAAGAAGTCACCATATAAAAGGCATGGCAGCCCACTTAGGCCATACACAACAATATTGTAAACAAATCGAACTAGGTCAGCGTGTTTAGTTTGGTATGAGACACACTGTGGTGCGAACAAATTAGTCATTTTTCAATTAATTGAGCAATTATTCATTTCCCTACGACGCGAGCTTTGACACAGGCGTGCTGGATAGTGCAACGTTGTTTGTTGGCAAGGTGTCTGAGAATGATTTTGTTTCATGAATTAAACTTGTATACTGTTCGCAGTGACGTAGTGACCCGGGGCTCGGGGTGCACGCGCACCCGGGCGCCGGTTCTAGGGGCGCAAAATTGACTGTCAACTTACCTACCATGCGAATAACATAAAGTATATGCGATTCTGTCCTTTAATTATGGTAATCATAGTTGACACTTTCCTGGTGTTCATTCTGCCACCCAGGAGCAACTTTTATCACAATTTTGGGACAGTTACAACGGTATATCTTTCTTTTTGTACACAAAAGTTTAACTATGCGATTGGAGAAATTAAAGCAGATGGGCCCCACCATAGTCAAATAAAAATCCGAAACACGCTAGAGGTCTTGGAGTGCCAGATTGGAGACTGACATAGCTATTAATGAACGCTGTCGAACTACTTGAAAATAATTAATAACCGGAAACCACAAGTAAAGCATGCTGTTGCATCACCACGTCGTGACGCCAAAGCATTTTGAACAAAAACAATCAGCAATACATAGAATGGTGGGTACAAATACAGAGAAGACCACGACAGAAAAGAGTGTCCAGAGAACTAGAACGAAACAAAGGTATCTCGGTCGAGCAGGATATTGTGCGTGCCATGAAAGGATCGGCTCCAGTAAGAAATGGTAAGAGATCAACTCATTTCAAGTAACTGAAAAGAACTGTGTCTTTCTGCTGGACAGTAACACGATAGAAGTTTCTCACCAGGGTTCAACTGAAAAGTCCAACTCACCGATTTCGATGGAACCGAACTCCGTTCAGAGATCTGAGACTGCAGAATGCATATTTCACGACATTGGCTTTCTTTCATCGTATATAATACCATACGGTGAAGATGTATTCCAGAAGGTACGCGACACGCTACAAACTCTGATCACAATATAGCTAGATGTGATCATTCGTTCAGTAAGTTAGTGCTAATCCTTACGTATACCTACGGGACAAGATCGCCTCAGTGAAGTGGCCTTTCTCGGCACAGAGGGTGCGATTGTAGAATAGATCTACTTCTAGCAAGCTATTGAGTAATTTACAAGCAAAACGTGTAATGCGCCGTCTTGTAAAGTTCCCCTTTAGTGTCCATCCGTATGTTTCAGTGTGCATGAAGCGAGAACAGGTAGGACCCCTACACTATGTTTCGAGGTGTGGGTTGGTTGGGGGTGGGGGCAAATTATATTTTGAACCCGGGCGCCGACAACCTTCACGACGCCACTGACTGTCCTACATCTAGACGATCCCTTCGATGGGCAGTCTCTATCCATGATTGATCCATTGTGCATGGTGCTCAACACCAGGATGTCCTGTCTTTCTTCTAGGAATGGATAACGAATGTATTGACCAACTGACTGCGAACAAGTTCTTCTTGTATAGAGTGGCATTCAGTCCTTGGGGATTGTTGAAAGCGCTCTTCACACATCATCCCTTGGTACAGGAGTTCACTCGACTTCACTGTGAAGCAGTTGACCACATTGTAATTACTAAACAAACAGTTTTCATAAATTTCCACCAGTGGCTATATCATAGCCAGGTATTCATTTATGCAACGGAGTGAACGTGGAATGAACGAAATTGCCCGGTTTTGAAACGGCAGCAAGAGGAATGGAACTCGGGTTCTCTAGAGTTAGACCCCGATGTGCTAAATACTACACCACCGGGGTTCACACTAGACAGCTCGTTACTGTCACGGAACACCACACTAAACAACCATTATTACGGAACACCACTCTAGACAACCTGTCATTATTACGGAACACCACGATAGAGACAACCTGTCATTATTACGGAACACCACGCTAGATAACCTGTCATTGTTATGGAACACCACGCTAGGCAACCCGTCATTATTACGGAACACCACGCAAGACAACCTGTCATTATTACGGAACACCACGCTAGATAATCCGTCAATATTACGGAACACCACGCTAGACAACCCGACATTGTCCCTGAACACCACGCCGGACAAATATGTCATTGTCACGGAAATCCGCGCTAGACAACCTGTCATTGCCACGGAACACCATGCTAGATGTTATCATGTCACGATAACATACATGCGCCAAAGCTCCAGGGGGAGAATGAATAATTAGTTCCTTCGCTTACGGAAACATTTGAATGAAAGGAAAACTTTTCACCCAATTTAAGACCGCTTTGATGGTAAACAAGTGACGTCATAGCGGGAGGTCGCTATCTTAGAACCTGTACGATGCCATCCCGATCCAGGGCAGGTCCCTGTTTTCTGTATGCCTCCAAGGCTGGATCGTCGTCGAGGCACGGGGAATATCCCACGACACCTGCTATGGAACGGCGTCAATCATAGAGGGGCTTTGAACAGGTGTGTCGGGGATAAATGCTAAGAGTCGTTTACGGGACACGCCTGGTCGATGTAATGCTTAGAAGGATGAAAGCAAGAACCTAAGCAGACGTTGGAACAAATGGTGTTCTTGTTAGCCCGAAACAATACATCCTCAAAACTGACTGTGTCAGTTATATCTCCTCTATTTAAGCCAACCATAATTATATTCTTCATTTAAAACTAAAATTATAAATATGTTAAAACTAACATTATAAATGTGTTTATGGTATACTGCCCGCCAAATTGCGGCGTTAACAAGTTGTGGACCTGCTCTTTGAAGTTGGCTCAAGATCGAAAGTGGGACAAAGTACAACTGAATCAGCAAATTCCTTGTTCATACCATTACCACCCGTCGCTTGAGGGGATGATTCCGGGTAGCGGAGCAGACAAGTTCACTTTAATGGCACGATTAAATGAAATATTTTCTTACCGTTTGCATCCCAGCATTTCGCAGACAAGTAAAATGACACGAACCAATACTTTTTAGGCGGCTGACATTTAGAAAACAGCGCCCGAGATGATCTGTGGCAAGTGGATTATCCGCATTGGCGACCACCGACGGGGGGAACTATTTCCAGCGACAACCTCAGCGGGAAATGGAGCGATGGAATTATGCAAATCGGCGCGTGCAGAATGCGTGTAGTTCCTGTTTGTATTCATCTTCAAGCCAAGTTCGATATCGCCTTCACAAGCAGATTAAACGATCGCCAGATTGTCTATTGATGAGCCACTGATTCAGTTTGGCCATTTGCGCAGTGCCCCAGCGGGGGATTAACAGAATGCATTGCTTGCTTGATACATAATCTTTTTACGTGACAACACTCAGCCGGTCGGTTAATGAAGCAATACCTGGCAATAGTCCACGCTTCCAGACTAAATCTTGTACATATTCTGATGGGCAAATGATTTATAACTAAATTGAGACGATATGAGAAAAACCTCTATATTATCACTTTCGATAAATCAAACATAACAAATACAATTGTGAGATATTCTAATAAACCAAGGCTGACTGTTCCTAATTTTGAAAATAATAATAAAATAAATCTGTTGAAGGTTTTCCGGCCGCCATATTGCGTTTAATAAACCCGTGTTCGCAGTTTGAATATTTCGACCGTGTAATTATCAAAATGGAAACATCTTTTTATATCATAAACACGTATGAACCCCGTTTGGGCTAACCGCAGGACCTTTTTAGGTTCCCACATTCGTTACAAGTTTTCAGTGAATTTCGTTAACATTCGTTACAAGCAAGTTTCCAGTGAATTTCCTGCTAATATTTGGCAGGCAGTGCTTGAGGGGGCAAGGAGAAAAGAGAGGGTGTTCATGGGCGACTCTATTCTAAGAAAGACAGATAAGACACTAAGCGAGGGGAGGACGTCGTTGTTTGTCTACCGGGGGCTAGGATAGTACATGTGACTGAAAGGGTAGAGAAGGTATTGGGGCATGGCAAGAGAGGGTCTGTACTAGTACATGTAGGAACAAATAATGCAGACAGAGAGGGAACAACTGGGATAGTACAGAAGCACAGACAGTTAGTGATGTAGCTTAAGAAGACAAGAGTTGAACATATTATTCTCTCAGGAATTTTGTCAGTAATGGGAGGAAGGGGGCCAACATATAGAAACTGCAAGAGGATGGCGATCAACGCACGAGTTGAACAGATGTGTGAAGACGAGGGGGTGGGATTCACATATTTATGGGGATACTTTGTTGGGAGGGAAGACATGTACATGAGAGGTGGCCTCCATCCAAATGGAAAGAGGGCAGCAGTTTTCTCAGAGAACCTGCTGCGATCTGTTGACGGTGGGACAGGTTGCAACTATTTAAATTAGATTCGCAAGGGGGAATCACAGAGAAGTCTGAAACTGGAGGCATGGTTAAAAGTAGCACAAATAAATCAGCAAAGAACAGTATGGAAAACTGATCTGAAGCTGGATATAAATGTGTTTGTTTAAATGCAAGGAGTATAGTAACCAAAAGAAGTGAACTTAACATTATGTTAGAAGATATTGACCTTCACATAATAGTTATAACTGAATCATGGGCCACCACCGATATATCAGATGCCGAATTATTGGGACTGACAGGCTATGTAATGTTTAGGAACGATAGAATAGAAAGAAGGGGAGGTGGAGTTATTCTATAAAAAGTACAAAACGCTATAAAGGAAGTGAGTAAACGGGACTGTATTATTATGGGGGATTTTAACCATGGTCATATACAATGGAACTCTCTACAGAGTATGGGTAGTAAGGACAACGAGTTTTAATTTTAGTACAAGATAATTTCCTTTCACAACACGTGTTAGAACCAACCAGGGTGAGAATGTGTTAGATATAGTTTTGTCCTCACAGAATGAATTAGTTGACAATGAATTAGTTGACAATGTCAAGATATGTGAGCCACTGGGGATTGATGATCACAACTAGATACATTTTACCATCAAAGTAAAATCAGAAAGGAATAGTAAAAAGCAGTACAGGAGACATTTTCACAAAGGAAGATATAAAAAGATAGGAAATATTTAGCAACGATAGACTGGCATAACAGACTGAAGAATAAGACAGCCACAGCATGCTGTCTTAAAGGTGTCCCATAAAAACAAGGAAACGGTCCAAAAAGAAACACTTATCGAAAGAAGCCATTAGAAAAATTAAGTACAAACAAATGATGTGGAAGTCATATAGACGTACTGGAAATGATGAAGACTACAACATTTATAAAGAACACTTAACAAAGCTACAACTGAAATTAGATATTCAAAGAGAAGCTATGAACAAAAATTATCTTGTACTATAAAACATGACAGCAAGTGTTTTTATGCGTATGTTCGAAGCAAACAGAACGTTCAAGATAAGGTTGGTCCTCCAGAAGATAGTGCTGGAAATATAATATCAGAGGGATTCTTAATGGCAGAAGACCTGAATGAGTATTTTAGGTCAGTGTTAACCAGGGAAGACATTAGTTCACTCCCAATAACAGAGGCTAAGTTCAATGGGACAGAATCAGACTATTTAGGACAGTTAATTGTAACCCCGGAAATGGTAGCTAAGAAAATAAGGGCCATGAAAGATAATAAATCACCTGGAGTGGATGGGATTCAGCCCAAACTATTATTGGAAATTGTAGAACAAATTAGCATACCGCTTGCAACAGTTTTCAATTTGTCATCAGAAGAAGGAGTGGTTCCTTTAGAATGGAAAGAAGGAAACATCATACCGTTATTTAAAAAAGTTCAGGAAACAAGTCAGAGAACTATAGACCAGTGAGTTTAATATCGGTGATTTGCAAATTATTAGAAAGACTAATTAAAGATCACATGGTGGATTTTCTTGTTAAACATAACTTGATAAACCCATCTCAACATGGTTTTCTAAAAGCGAGGTCATGGTTAACAAATATGTTATTTTGGGGGAAAATATCACTAAGTGGGTAGACGAGGGATCACCAGTAGATATCATCTACTTAGATTTTCAAAAAGCTTTCGACAAAGTGCCACATCAAAGATTACTGCTGAAACTAAAGGCCCATGGCATTGGAAATGGTATAATTAACTGGATAGAAAAATGGCTGATTGACAGAAGACAACGGGTAGTAGTTGATGGGGAGGCTTCAAATTGGAAATCAGTTTTGAGTGGGGTACCACAGGGATTAGAAATGGGACCTATATTATTCATAATATATATATCCACGATTTGGAAGATGATATAACAAGCAAGGTGTTGAAATTTGCGGATGATACAAAAGTGTTTAGAAGGATTAAAAGTGATGGAAATAGACAGCATTTACAAGATGATCTTGACAGGTTGATCAAATGGTCTGAAAAGTGTCAAATGTTGTTCAATTTTGGGAAATGTAAATGCCTCCACACAGGACATGGGAAAGAAAATGTACAATATACAATCGGAGGTTCTGTACTATGTACTACTGTAAAAGAAAAGGATTTAGGGTTAATCATTAGTGCTGATATGAAGGTCTCAGAGCAATTCAGAATTGCAGGTTCAGAGGGAAACCAAGTCATTGGATTAATTAGACGAAATATAACGTATAAGGAAAAAGAACTAATAATACCGCTGTACAAAACAATAGTTAGGCCTCATTTAGAATATTGTATACAAGCGTGGTGGCCATGTCGCAAGAAGGACATAGATATGCTAGAAAGAGTACAGAGGAGAGCGACTAAAATGATATCCAAACTGAGGGATCTTAGTTATGAAATACGCCTAAACGAATGTGGTTTTGACAATACTAGAGACCAGGTGAATGGGAGTAGATCAGATAGAAGTGTTTAAAATATTGAATGGTTATGAAAATATTTATAGAAATATTTTTTGTCAGTTAAGAACGTAGAAGGACTAGAGGCCATGAAGTTACATTAGGAAAGGAGCAGTGTAGATTAGATATAAGAAAGTTCTTATTTTTACAAAGGACTGTAAATGAATGGAACAGATTGTTTGCTGATTGTGTGAGTGCTAGTAGCATGAATATGTTTAAAAATAAAATCGACATATACCGCAGAAGGGCGGGATACACATATATAAAAGGGTTGAACCCTCGATAAGCCAAATGGCTTCCTCGTCCACCTGACACTTAAAGTTAATTCTCTGGGTGGCAATCTTATTAAATCTCTTGTTAAATCGTGTTGCTTAACCACCCGTGGCTGATTCCGGGAATATGTTGGCTGAAGTTGAAAAACATGGGATTATGCGTACGTTTGGGTATGTTCGTCTGGGCCAGTTTGTACAGTGGCAATAAGATTAAGGACTTGTAACTTTAGAAGAACTGAGTGCAAATCCAATCAGTATATATATCAGAGTACTGGTGTGGTAAGACCAGGACGTCTTCCGCTCCGACCCTTGTCATCTAATCCGCGTCGTCTCCACGCATTATGAACTTCTGTAAAAGGTATGTCCCTCGAGATGATTACTAAAAATCCATAGAAGTATTCAGCAGCTGGTGTAGTAATTACTCTCCGGTGACATGTCTGTGTATCTGCACCACAGGCCCACATTACTTCAATAGAGTACCCCTATTAACGCCGCGCACCTTCGTAGCCACATAACGTAATCATTATCGCAGTTATCGACCCGTCTTAGTATGGTCGGGTTTGCAGGTGTCGCTATAGACGCCTTTTACCACGGCGATTAAGTATGGTCAATTACTAATAATTAGGATAAATACAGGCTCGGCAGCGTAGTAGTTGGAAAGTCGGCTCTCAGTCGAGAGAACTGATTCGAATTGTCTTGCTGCAGTTTCGTTAACCCCATGCTGCCTTAATTCACTCAGCTGTGTAAATGGCGGATAAATGTGAACGAATAGTTTTCGGTCAGTAATAACAATGTGGCTGAATTCTTCCCAGAGACGTCGAGGTGGTGTTCAGTTGAACAGGTGTGCAAGGGAATGAACTGTAATGCGCTTCAAGCTGTCCTCAGCACTGGAAACTGCCCTATATGATAACTTACTTTTCTATAGTACTTCTATATTCAGGTCGTCGGATTGACGGTACAAGACACTGAATGTTCGTGAAATGAAGATAAACACGTGCTCGGTGTTCCTCTTTAGATTATTTATTTACTGTAGCCAAACAGTCGTTATATTCACCCAATACAGTAGTGCTTTTAAATACCTTCATTCACCATAAATAATAATGGTGATGTAACTTATAAATAATAATTATTATTATTATCATTATTATGGAATTTCAACTGTTTGGAAAATAAAATATTGATTGGTTGATTGACTCAAGTATTAATTTTCATGTTAAACTATCTAAGTAAGTATTTTAATGATACGGGAAGTTTCTGTCATGCCGCGCAAGAATCCACCTTCGTTGACTGACTGGCGACCTTTAATCATGTGGCCTTTAATTAAGCTGTGACATTTAATCAAACATTATATTCTTCAACAACCCAGACATGTCCAATCAAACGCATAGTCGCGGCCTTGGAGGAACCTATTCTGTTCGCTGGAGTGTAGCGTCTATCAGATCCATTACTCGCTTCGCCATTTCTGCAGTTAGTTCAACATCCTGCGCTTGCACAAAGCTTCTTTACGTTCCAAGTACCTACGGTACGACACCAATCTCACGTTGATGCAATGCTCAATGTAATTAGTATCGCCGAGCTGAATACAAAATCAAAGATTTAAAAAGTGGTGCTGTCGGAGTATTTGGGATTAAATATATACTTTATTGATAGGTAGAGACAATGGAATGTTAATTTTCTCAGATGTGTTTTATACTTCTTTTATGTGTTAGTTTTAGCTTAACCTATCAATTTTAGTGGATAGTTTTAGAAAAAAAATTACTTTTTGTTTTTATTATATTCATTTACTTACTGTATGTTTGATGTGGCTGTATGTTTTAACACAAAGTCACATTCCTAATTGACATGAATTTCATGTCGATCACGGCAGTGAAGTATATGTATCTGCAATGGTTAAAGGGGACCAATAGGCATTTGGGAGACTAAAGAGACATATAAAAGAGTTAATAAAGGGACATATAAAAGAGTTAATAAATGGACATATAAAAGAGTTAATAAAGGGACATATAAAAGAGTTAATAAAGGGACATATAAAAGAGTTAATAAAAACTAATCATTCGCAACAACAATCTCCTGATTGCCAGAAGTTTACTAGAATGACCTGGTTGAAGATACATACGTTAAACTGCGCGGCCTGCGACATTGTGATAGAAAGCGTGATGCCAATGAGTCCTACTCTTCCCAGGTCGCTGGTAGCCGTGCTGAGGATAATACCGTAGTTTGCGTCGCGTAGTAACCCATATATTTTGGCTAACAGATTCTTAGCGTATCAATGATATTTTCTCTGCCGATTACGCCACTTTCAGTTATGTAATTTGATATTGTTGATTGTAACTGCAAATGGTTTGTTTGTAATTAACCCATGCGTGTGTATAGGCGCAAACAATAGCCATCTGTGTTATTTTATGATATATCAATGTCGACGTTCTATAAACAGGCGTCTATTTGGGAAAAAGGCGCGACGAAGACGAATATTCTTGGCGAATACTGTTTTTGTCAAGAATATAAGGAAGACTGCCATAAGTATATTGGGGGTGTGATCATACATAACGTTAATTGCCCAACGTGGAAACAGTAGAAACCATAAGAATAAACGCGTACGCATAAACACACGCATTGCCGCGATCGCGGACACACACGCACACGCACACGCACACGCAGAAAATCAAACGGCCACAAAGACATGCGAACACGAACCCAAATATCCACGCATTTAGGTGTATGCTCGCATATATACGCTAACCCTAGTACACGATCGGGAAGAGGGATAGTGGCGCCGTCTGGGGGATACAGTTAACGATTTCGTCAACATAAAACTCAACCCGCGAGATCTGTGCACTCGCTACGCCAAGTCGCTAGTTGGATGTCCTAATTTAACTTTTATTCACATGTGATTAACATAATACAAGGTTTTTGGTGAGCCTCAAACTGGGTGCAGTTGGAGTTGTTGGTGTGGCTGAAAGGGTTGACGGCCCACCGACCATTTACCACATTCCATCGCCTATGCTCAGTTCCACCGAGGTTGTTGTGTAGAAACTAATTTGCGCTGTCATCAAGAAAATAACGAACACAGTGCTAAATGTATACCTGCCAACTTGTTTGAATTCCAGGAGATTCACCAGCTCTTCCCGTGTCGCGCTGTCTCGTCGTGCTGTGTCGGATATTGACATCGGAAGACGAGGGGTGCTGTTGGAGATTTCTCGCAGGAACTTCAGTGGTTCAGCACGTCTCCCGTGCTGTCGTGCTGTCTCGGATGATGACATCGGAAGATGGGGAGAGGAGGTGCTGTTGGAGATTTTAAGCGAAAGTCCGGAAGATTTGCCCATATCCAGGGAGACCGGGAGATACACCCAAAATCAAGGAGACTCCCGGAATTTCTGTGAGAGTTGGCAGGTACAGGTATATAAATGTCAATTACATTTTATTTTATTGCGTGACACGTGTTTTTGCAATCAAAGTATTTACGTTTAAAGTGTGTTCGAATGCTTCTTTTCAACCGAAAACAAAGTTTATTCTTATTTGATGAGTTAGTTTGAGAGTCGGTTTTGTTGGTCGACCTAATTAAGGCTAACCAATAATATCATTCCAATCAATCACGAATGTCCCAGGGTATCTTGTGTATGACACTTGGTGGCGCCATATCACGGAAGTTGGAGGTCGAGTATCCATGCGGCAGGAGGTGGCGCCACCGTTTAGCACAATCACAACTGCCTGCACTAGAAATGCGCTTAGACAATGACAATGAAAGTACTTTATTTTTGTTTGTAAGACTGAATGAAAATAGTAATAATAATAAAATAATAAACTTTATTTACACACCATCAAAACTAATGACCCGTTCACGGGTGTTTACAAATCGGCAATCATCTATTTAAGGGAAATAAATATGAAAAATAAATAAAGTTAGGAAGCAAAATCCTAGTATATATATATATACATATATATATATATATGTATATATGTATATATATATGTATGGATGGATGGATGGATGGATGGATATATAGATAGATAGATAGATAGATAGATAGATAGATAGATAGATAGATAGATAGATAGATAGATAGATAGATAGATAGATAGATAGATAGATAAAATACGTTACCATGCGATAGTTTACAGAGTATGTTGCAAAGGCCAACCCAGTAGAGGTGTGATCGTTATTGTACTTGCATAATGCATTCAGGTAATTGTTTCATAGTCAGTCTTACTCTATGGCTCGGAGACATGGCGAATTACACAGAGAACACCGAAAAACATACAGATCTTCATGAACAAATGCCTGTGCAGAATCCTACACCTAAATCGGTCAGACAATCTACCCAACTCGACACTATGGGAATGGACCAAACAACTACCAATAGAAAACGAAATAAAGAAGAGAAAATTGTGGTATATACGACATACGCTTAGGAAACCTACAATACAGTTCACACGACAAGCAATTACATGGAAGAGAAGAAGAGGGAGGCCGAGGAACACCAGGCAAAGAGTCACGGAAAGCGAAAGAAAGCAGATGGGATACACCGGGAGAGAAATCAAGAAAATGGCATCAAACCGACAAAAGTGGAGGACCATGGTCGATGGTCTATGCTCCCAACGAGCAAGCAGGCCTAAGTAAGTAAATTGTTTCATAAGGAAGGACCCTTCATGGCTTTCATGAAAACCAGCAACATTAGCTCTGAAGACTGGGAGACAGTGGCCTAAAATCGCATTGCTCGGCGTCAATATGTATACAGAGACATTGGATGGGCTGACGGAAAGAGACACCAGCATGCAGCTGAGAAGACGATGCAGCGCAAACAACAAGCTGCACCACCACTGTCATCCTGTTTCGTCTGTGGCAGGGACTGTCACTCCCAAATCGGACTGCACAGCCATAGTGGAAGCTATCACATTTCTAGAAACTGACAACAGAGCGCATCAACATCATCTTTCTTTGGCAACTACTGTAAGGAAGGACCCAAAAGGAAACGTCCTCTTTCTCTAATTCATATATATTTGCAAGAGAGACACGGGAGGAGGAATCGGCCGTTCCGAGGCCAGCATTGGATGTCTTCAGAAGCAGGAAGGAGCTGTGTTACAATGTCAGTAACGCAAATTATAATTAACGAGCAAGCACAGATATTCAATGCCCGAGACTGAAACGGAGAACCCACATTTCCAGTTAATGCCTAGATCGTCTTTCTTATTGGACGTTATCGTGAGGATATGCAAAGATATAATATACACCAACGCCGCTAATTGACCTAGTTAGTTTACTCAGTTGTGCCCGATGAAAAGAAGAATACCCACTGCCGAATCTTTCATGATGAACCTCCCTGTATTATGTATTTAACAATTAATGACTGGCTTTTTTACCACGCATTCAAGTGATCATAATTTTATTTAATACGTAAGCCTATTTTGAAACAGTCGGTATTAACAAAGACGCGTTATCGTGGCGTACTTTAGCATTACATCCTGAACCACAAAGGGATTGTCGCTGCCAGTTTTTTTATATCAACGCTTTCAAATCAATCATAGAAAACATAACAAAAGTTTAACAAAATCAACCATTAGAAAACATAAATTCAACAGCAACCTGAAGAGTTCGAATTAAAAGGTGTCTATACACTTAGGAAGTCGTTTTCAAAACTGACGGTCCATGTGAAGTTTTCTCGTTTTCAGTTCGTATTGGAAGCAAATTTGACGATTGCCGAATCACAGCGGATGTATACATTCACAAAATTAGTACATCACTCATTCTCAATCATTCACTCACTCACTCACTCACTCACTCACTCACTCACTCACTCACTCACTCACTCACCCATATATATATATATATATATATATAGTGAGACAGACAGACAGACACACAGACAGACAGAGAGACAGAGAGAGAGAGAGACAGACAGACAGACAGAGAGACAGAGACAGAGAGACAGACACACAGACAGACAGAGAGACAGAGAGAGAGACAGACAGACAGACAGAGAGAGAGAGAGTGTGTGTGTGTGTGCGTGTATCTGTCTCTGTCTCTATCTCTCTCTCTCTCTCTCTCTCTCTCTCTCTCTCTCTCTCTCTCTCTCTCTCTCTCTCTCTCTCTCTCTCTCTCTCTCTCTCTCTCTCCCTCTCTCCCTCTCTCCCTCTCTCCCTCTCTCTTTCTTCGCTGTCCATTCGGTGATGACATTAACGTACGGGGTGTCCTTATATTTTGTTCTTCGGTGAGAGTCAGTCCTAACTGTGTGACAAAGCCTCTGCCGCAGTCGTCACAGAAAACGGTAGGTGTAGGTGCATCTCAAAAGGCCGAGTCGACGATCGTGATCATGTTTATGCTTTTGTTTTAACGTTTCTTCTATATACATCAGTATTGCGCGTGCAATACGGGCGGTACAAAACGGATGTGCAGTTATGGTTTCATAATCACACACGCTGAATTACGATCGTCCTGTTTCTATACGTCATCGTGCGATTATCGCGTTCAACATGACGCGCGAACCGAGTCACAACTTTTAATTTGCTAAAATCGTTAGGAGTGAGAAAGAGATATCGCAAGAATACTCTCAACTACAGTGCATTTGTATGACTATGGCCACGGCTGCTGTTGGTTCAACCACTCCCAGTGTCACTAGCTTGGTGTTGTTGTTCGTGTTGGCTTTCGTGATCTTTGTCTTGCTTATGTTGATGTTTAGTGTTATCTGGATTGATACTGTGTTCAGAAGCTTTGTTTTCTGCTGTATCTGTGTATGACTGTGTGACAGAAGAGCCAGAACATCTGCGAAACGTAGATCCTCCAAATGTCCCCAATATATCGGATATCATTTTTTTTATAATGTCTTCTATTCATTATTCTGTGTATGGTTAGCATGAAGATGAAGGGTGACAGAAGGCATCCATACTTCGCTTCATCTTCACTTCACCACAACAACGTATGTGAGTTAGCCTGCATAAGTGATCTTAGTTGTCCTGCCCTCGTGTGTGCATCGTATCAGAGAAATAAATACATTTTCTCTGGCATGCCGTAGGGTCGTGGAAGCTTCCATGGAGTCTCCCTGTCAATGTTATGCCTTCTCATAGTATACGGGATTGGAGTACATGGATGAATCCCACTTTATGAATTGTTCTTCTGTGATGCGGAGCTGAGCTATTTGGTCGGTGTTTGATACATCGTTATGGAAGCATGTTCAATGGACGCTGACTTTGGCGTCCACCACTGTTTTTAGTGTCTCTATGATGACGCTGTTGATTATTTTGTTGAGCATTTACTGGAATGTTTATTTATTCCTCGGTAGTTATTACGTCCCTGTAGATCTCCTTTCCTTTGTAGCGTGGCGATGTTGGCGTTCTGTGATCTGGTGATATCCAGGTTGCCTTGTATATTCTTCAGTTGGGGAATACACTACCTCCGATTACCAATATGTTGAATGCGCAAAATGTCTGCAAATATTTCGCCATTCCCATTATTCGTGCCGAGTCCGTGTCTGTCCATGACGTCTTCTTACCATGCGTTGGTTTTTAGCATTCAAGTCTCCCAAGAGCATTGTCAGGTTCTTCGTTTTCACTTTGCCGAGCAGTATCTGTAGTCTGTTGTAAAAGCTCCCCTTAGTTTCTTCACCCTTGTTATAGTGGGTGCATAGCCCTGTACGCCGTTTTGTTTGATCATTTCTTCTTTGTTTGCGAGGCATAGATGATCCTTGGTCAGGCAACTTACCAGATGATGAGGGCGTTCTGTGCCTCTTGTGACAACTCCTTCAGTGCGATGTGCATCTTCCTCTTTACGACCTCAGTGCAGTACCATTTCTCGTGTATTCAGCCTGATTTATCCTGACTTCTTCCTCTTCTTCAACCCTTCCATATAAGTGCGTGGTCACTCTGGAGCATTGTCGCACGGTTGTGATTATATAAAATGTGGTTGAAGATTGTGATTATATGTACATTACACAACATGAATGTGGTGCAGGGTAAAATAATTAAAAACTGGTTATGTTCTGAATAAATACATTGCTACACTGTAGAACTGTTTTTATGCAGAAAATAGGTGGCCATCCTTCCTGTGAAAGTGTCGATGGTTAGAGGTGGTGTGACTATGCACCCAGGCAGCTGGTTCCGTACGTGTATACCAGCGTGGGTGAAGTAGTGCTTAAAAACGCAAATCCTGCAACAGGGGATGTGATAGCTCAGATTGTGACCTCTTTTTGTTAGTGTAGGTGGTTGGATAAACGAGCCTGCTAGCATGTCTCCTAGGTGATGTGACACCCAGTACGTCATGGTTTTCTTTGCGATTGTTAGGGTTAGATGTTATAAGGATTTTCAGCCAAGGTTCTGGATCATTTCAGTGGGACTACTGGTGGTCTTGCAGTCCCCAGATTGTTTCGCATAGTCCAAATACCTTGTTATTATGTGCACGTTGTTCCCTTGCTAGTTGGACCGGTTTGTCTGTTTCGTACGTGGTTCTTACATTCCATGTGACAATTTAGGATTTTTCTTGGAAGTTAAACGGGCATCAGCAATGAAGCTTCCTTTCGGCTTCCACAACATGACGTCATATCTCCATCTCACATAGTGAGTAGAGTTCATGTGGTCGATGTTTTCGTAACAAATTGTCTTTTTTACGGGAAATGCTACTTATCTCGGCTTGGGGCCGGCAGTGATATAGTTAATTGGACATTGAAAGGAATTTGTTCCCGGTCCAGAATATTCCTAAAATGGCAACATCGAGTCGATTGAGGCCGAAGAGGTAATAATACTGTATTTCGCCATTGTATACTAGCGTCTAATATAGCATTTATCATGAAATATCCAAAACCGATATCTACGTAGACGACGCAGATCTTGATGGTTAGAAGTTTGATAAAATCAATTTCAAGTAGCGCGGTATTAACACATTCTAATTGATTGATGGTGGATCTTTTTCTGCGCGTTGCATCATACTTAATTAAATATCGAAGTCGATTTGCTTGAGCCATACGAACCTTTAAGGTCTAGCTCAATGAGGCCCCGGATATGCAGTACATAGGTAGCGTCCATTAGTGATGTATTATGCCGTTTGAGTTAATAACCGTCGCTCTGATCCAGGCCTCGGCGTAGCTTGGAAGAGTCGAAGCTACCCACACCTGCGCGTAGTCAGTTTAGCTGTGTCTAGCCTCAACGCGAGACGTCGACACGAGCGGTGAGACGAGTTGCGTGATTTAAAAGTCACGTTGGTTTTAGCTGATACATTGCATTGCATCGTGTAGTAGGTGTGGCGTGGTGGCGTAGTGATTGGTTAGAAAATCGGACTTTCAATCGGGAGAATCAATAGAGAGAGATCCAATCTTCTTCTTGCCGTTTCGAAGCTTGGTCAATTTGTTTCAATCCACATTGCTTCATTTCACTCAGCTGTATGATTGAGTACAAGGCTATAGACTGTGGTGGATACTAGTTATGAAGTCTTCGCGCAGTAACTGCACCGTGGCTGAATGCTTCCTAGATAAGTCGAGAAGGTGTTCGAATTGGCCAGGTCGAGAAATGTAAAGCGCTCTGAGCAGTCCTGAGGACTGAACACCGCGCTATGAAACAACGTAGCATTACCTTTAGGTGGTCATTCTCATAGGTGCGATGTTAGAGTGGCTGCTTCAGAACTGGTGGAATAACGCCGGCCGGTAATGGGATTTGGTACTTGCCTGCCTGCCTGCCTGCCCGCCCGCTTGTCTGCACGCCCGCACGCCCGCCCGCCCGCCCGCCTGCCCGTTGCCCATGTTTGAGTATGTTTGTTCATCTTTAACGGTATATAAATTTTTAAGTATTTACATAATCTGTCCATCTACCCATCCACCCATGTCATACTGAGATTTCTCACTGTGGTGATTTAAAACTAGTTAACATGTACATGTAACAGCGTGCACATCTCTCAATGCCTTACCACATCCCCCGTCGTCAACCCTCTCTAAATAGAGATGCTACTAAATTTAATACACCCACGGTGTAAATGCGCCGTAAATTTCACGTCATAGCAAAACATCGGCGAATCGTCGCGTGGCCGATGAGCATAAATTATCGGTGCATCCCAGAAATATCGATCAGCCCGACGACGACATCGCTGACCTTCAGTTGCCGCAACGCCGTCACCGGCTCGGCTGTCGTGAGACGAGCTCCGTCGACGCTGCGTCACACATCGATGGAGGATCACGCTCCCGGGCTCCTCGACGACTTTGAACTGTTCCGCGCACACGCTCAGGGAGGCACGGCGGTCGGCAAAAACTGCGCACAGAGTCTGCCGAGCACTCCCGAAACGAGTTGGCGCTCTCGCGGGCGCCGTGGTGTCTGCCACAGTAACAGCGGCGGCAGCAGCAGAGTTGGTGGTCAAGGCAAGCAGTCGCTGCAGCGGTCCGACAACTTTGAGATCGCCACCAACGACGAGCCGGTGTTCTACGAGTACGTCAACAGTCTGCAACAGCAGCAACAACAACAACAGAGTCGGAACAATCGGCGTCTTGGTCGCAGCCCGTCGCGCCGATGCGCCTCGCAGTGTCAGCCGCTGCGGGAGTCGAAGTCGCGTCGGACGATCAAACGCGACGCGCCGCGGTCGCAGTCGCTGAGGGACAACCGTGCCCACGCCGCCCTGGGTTCCCCTCCCTCCCCAGCCTCGCCCGTCTCTCCTTCGTCGCCGGCGTCGCCAGCCACCCCGAGGGAGCGGCTCATCAACCGGCGCCCGAAGGCCGCTCTCCGTCGGTCGTTGACGAGTGACGCCAACAACGGTGGCGACGAGCCTCCCAACGGTAGTCACAAGATCTTCCGCGTGCGAAGTTTCTACACGACACGACGTGGCGTCGTCAACCAGGGAGACACGTTCAAGCTGCTGTGTCCTAAACTCGTCGAGGAATACCCGCATTCGCCGTCGACAGGAAGTAGAAAGGAAAATGCCGGGAAAGTCGCGACGAACGATAAACTCGTCCAGTGCATCGATCAGTGCAAATCGTTGGCGCTCGACGAACGCGCCAAGAAAAACATGTCCGTGTTTCACGTTCACGTGCTGGGAAGTCACGGCGTTGGGAAGACGACATTGGTACAACAGCTGATGACGTCAGAATATCTCGGCGACCAGGAGAACCCGCCCGGTAGGTGGCGCAATAGTGTGCGAGTTAAGCGGTGTCAGGCGTTTCAGTGCTGCGTGTTTCTTTCATTGTTACAAGTTTGGCTGGTCGTACCTGCTCTTTCGATATCTCGCTCTATGTTGTGCCTACTTAAAGGTCCAGTATTTGACAAACATTAAAACAGTTCTTTCATGTCACACAGCTATTCGTGTTAACTTCAGCTATCGCTGTAGCTCAGACACGTTCCTCCGTCGTTAGTACCGACGTATCCAGCTAATCAGAAGTGCCGGTCTTCGTCCCACTAACGATCTCCTGCGCATTATGTTCCGTTTCGCTATATACGCAGACGTGTGGTCTAGGTTCGTTCTTTGCAACTGTTTATGTCCAAGCACGTGCGCGTGTGAATATATATTTCCGCGTAAACCGCTTCGTCCTACCACACAGCCGTTCTCTGTCCGCCAGAACCCGCGTGCAATACTCCTGCACGTGGAAACGGATGTATTCATAGGGTGTATGCAAACTGGTGTTTCAAAACATCAACGCATGAAACGCGAGAGCGCCGAGCCTGTGTCAGGATGTCCAGTAATTGCTGCCGAACAATAATTGCCCACGTGCGACTTTACTTCCTGGACGTCGCCGCCTAACCAGCTCGGAAACGCGCGGTGATGTTGACAGTGGGTGGTGGGCGGTGGCTTTGAGGGTGCTTGAAAGTGGGGGGTGCGTCGTTTATGGTGGGTAGTGATGATGGTTGATGGTCTACGGTGGGTAGTGATGATAGTTGATGGTCTACGGTGGGTAGTAATGATGGTTGATGGTTTATGGTGTGTAGTAATGATGGTTGATGGTCTATAGTGGGTAGTAATTATGGTTTATGGTGGGTAGTAATGATGGTTGATGGTCTATTGTATGTAGTGATGGTGGTTGGTGGTCTATTGGTGGATATTGAGGATAGTTGATGGTGTATATGAGTAGTAATGATGATTTGAGTGTATATAATATGGTGAATTGATAATGGGTAACATTGCCGTGTAATAATGTGGGTTAGCGGTTGTACAATTTGCTTTATTACATGCTTTATTGTTTTCATGCTGATTTCATCGTGTCCGTATGAAGTGTTACTTTTGCACCCAGACACAGTTTCGAGGACTTCATGCTCAGTAACGGGGGACATATACATTGATTGTGATACAGTACGTTTTACAAAGTCGGTTGGCTTTGTTACCGGGCAGGGTTCTATGAGGTTGGATAATTTGGTACCTATGTCAGCGAAGACATTGTTAAAATGGTTAGCTATTTCGTTACTTTCAAATACTACTAGGTTTTCACCATTTGAAGTGTAGCAGCGTATTAAAACAAATAAAACAAATGTACATGCAATATAAAAATGTAAAAATAAAAAGAATAAAAGTAATAAAAGTTATATCGGTTAAATAAATAAATAAGTTAAATATGTTACAACAGTTTTTAAAAAGTCAAATCATCTCAGGCTCACTCAGTGTCAGACTGGCAGGGAAGACTGCCAGAGATGGAGGGGAACGAAGGTCAGTTACTTATTCATCAGTCTTATTGATGAGGGAACAAAAGAGTTTCGCGTGCGGTTCAATTAGCAGTGAGGGAGTTGAAAGCGGCGGCCAGAAGGAAGTATATATGGTATCACATTTTCTTTTACCTATTATGCTGTTAAGAGTTTTCTAAGTTTCTCTTATATTAGTCTTATAATCGTCGAGTTTTTTTCTGTAATAGTTTTTCTTTTCTAGACATAATAATTTTGTTAACTTATTTTTTTATTTTTTGTAGCGGCTTTCTGTTAATTCTGTCCAATTTTTTTAGAAACGCTAAGTACAGGTTATTCTTCTTTATGTAAGTGCTTTTAGCCCTCTTGATAATCAAGGTTTATCAGTCTTTTTTGTCTTTCCTGAATACGTTGTCATTTTGACAGGAGAGGCATCGTTATAAGTGATACTTAGTATTTGCATAAAGCTTTCTGTTATATTTATATATTGGATCATCGTTAATAACCGCATAAGTGCTGTTGTCACATAGGACGAAAATTGGCATATGATCTGTAGCATCGCTTAAAACAATGCCGCACATTTTGTTTCTACACAGTGCAGAACAGAAAATGTTATCTATTATACTAGTTGTCGTGCTTGTTATTCGTGTGGGCCTGGTGATCGACGGATACAATCCAGAGCTGAACATTTGATCAATGAAGTATTTTGATTCAGCTTACAATAGGTCCATATTGTAATCACCACATATATAAACAATTATTCTGGTGAGAGTTCCCAGTATGAATGACAGATTGTCATTAAATTTGCTAATGCTGGTATTCGGTGCTCTATACATACAACCGACGTTGATTTTTTCGTGTTTACTAATTTGTATCTCAATAAAGATGCTTTCAAAACAGTCATCAACAGCATACGATATGTTCCTTAGACCAATATTAGAAGACTGACAATTGTTAAGTATAGATTCACACACATATATGGCGACGCCACCACCTTGTTTGTTTTTTCTGGAATTACAGTACAGTTTGTAACCCGAAAATACGACATCGTGACAGTTTTCTTCACTTCCGTCCCAACTGTTTTCTTTAAACCACGTTTCTGATATAGCAATTGTATTAAATTTATACTCCATGCTTTGGACAGTGTCTTTAATCTTGAATATATTAGTTTTTAAACTCTGGGCATTAAAGTGTATCATACTCAGTTTGTTTGGCTGGTTCTTGCTGGGGTGTAGTATTTACATTGAGTGGGCAAATCGTTATACAACAAACAATCAGTAACAGTGTTCATTATAATCTTACGGTGTATCATACGTAGGCATTAACCCGTCATTTTGATGTGTAGTTGACGCCATGGTTAAGTGATCACAACAACGTTTGTCAGGATAGTCAGTGTGTACTTGGTTGTCTAACCACGGTTTACGACATCATGCTCTCTTACCACCAGTTTGTCAAATGACAAATACGCGATTTTGCCCTCTTCCCTGGACATCATAACTTTCCGCCTCGCCATGACCCTCTGCGAATAGTCCTCGTTCACGTAGATGGGGTCAGCACACTGTTGGTTTTCCCAAAGGCGACCATGTTAACGTTTTGTTTGATTATAAGAAAACGTGACCTATAAAATATATAAAATTTCTCACCTGCTGTTATCATCATCTCACTGACATTCTGATAGTTTTAAAAAAAAATTGCATATTTCTAGCTCTCGTAAAATGCCTGTCAATATTTACAAATGCCGGTTAACGTTTTGTTTGATTATAAGAAAACGTGACCTATAAAATATATAAAATTTCTCACCTGCTGTTATCATCATCTCACTGACATTCTGATAGTTTTAAAAAAAAATTGCATATTTCTAGCTCTCGTAAAATGCCTGTCAATATTTACAAATGCCGGCAAGAATTACTCCGCAAACAGGTCACACAGGCAAATTGCTGCCAAATATCCTTCCGCTTATTCAAATCATCTAGAAATTCACCATTTTACAGTCAACACCTTCTACACACATGAAAATCTCCCTACTCAAATGCACTTATGTCACAGCATGTGAATTTAAAAACAAAATCATTTCTCAGAAATACACTGCAGTTTTCTTCGTAAGGAAGTCTAACTAGAACATGACCCCAGATGCCACGAGGCCGTTTCTTCTTCGCGTCCTTGAACGACTCGAACTTGACTACGATGGTCCGGGCTCTCGTCCCCGTGCCGCCAGTTCAGTGTGCGTGCTCAATGTTGATGGCGCGCACTTGCGCTTCGGGGAGTTCTAGGGCGGTTGTCATAGCCCAGCGCACGCTCTTCTCCGTCTGCTCCCACGTCTCGCCGCCGACCTCAGCAACGCCGCCGAAACGTAGATTGCAGCGTCTTGACTGGTTTTCTTGGTAGTCAATCGCGTGCTCGATCATCTTCTTTGACAGATCGTCACTGTTTTCCTTCGACTGCTTATCTTTGGTCTCCTCGACTTGGGTTTGCGTGTACTGCAGGCTGACTCGGAGTTCGGTCAGCGGCGTGGTTGTCTCACGCATAAAATAGTCCACCCTCCTGTCGATTTCAGCTACTGCGCTTTGCAAGCACGCCTGGTACGCATCTTGTTGTATTTTCAGGAGCTTCTCGACGAATGTACTGTAGGTCTGGCTTTCGTCCGCGTCAGCGCTTACTTCTAGATGGATGTCAGCAGCAGGGGCCGTGATTGCACCACTTACGCCCGCTCAGGTCTTGGGCGACTTTGCCTTAGGCATCACGGTTTATTTGACACCCAGCGAGCCACACACAATGGCTTATCGTTAACGCACTTGAGTGGACACCACTTCAACTGCTATTGTTCGTCAATGTGTCCAGGTGAACGCTATGATTCCGCGAATTTTCTCGCGCCGTACTGTCCAGATGGGCGATATTCCCAGTACAACAGTACAATATCCGAAGTAAATATACAAACGTTCACGTGTTTGGCTATATAAGTTGCGAATTCCTTTATATATATGAAGATTCACTTACTTGCTTGCGCAAAACTCAATCTTGATATTCAATGAACGCATACAACCGGACAAAAAAAACAATGTATTGCGAAGCCCGTAACACACATCTGATCAATCTAACAGCGGTCAATCAAAAGTGTGGATATTATTGTGTTGATGGTATGTGAAAAATGTGGGTGTTGATGGTATGGCATTGGTGTGGGTGTTGATGGTACGCGAGTGACAGTTGGTGTCGGTGGTACCTTGTGACCTTACCAGTCTGTCAGCGTCGCTCACGCCAGTCGCCATGCGACGTGCCCGATGATATCGTGACACGTGGCGGCCCTAGTTAGCCTTGTCATCGACTCCCTGCCCGGCAAGGACGCACAATGACTGATGACTGCGGGCTGCGTTCTGAAGCATCTAGGGTACGACATTAGTGGACGCACGTAAAACGTGACTTTCCAGGATAACATCATCAGTCTAACCTGACGTATTTCTATACAGCAAAAACACATCAGTAATTCAATTTAGGGGCGCATCAAAAACGTCAAGAATAATAAATATCAGTCGATGAATATTAGGTGTTGGACGGCGCAGTAATACTAATAATCCGCATTTGCAAGTAGATCTGTTACAACTGGCGCCTCTGTCGCTGCAGTTGGGCGATTGTGTCCTAAGTAAACATTAGCCACTAGTCGCATTGATACATGCTGTCTTTGTTGCTGTTCTGGCCCTAGACAGGTGACACGTTTATCAGACCTCCGCACATTGATTAAATGGTGTCTTTATAAGCATCCACTCAGAAGCGTGCTCAACGCCGCCGCCAATTCGACGTTCGAGGAGGATTGAAAGGTTGACATTGTGTTGTTGGCATACCTGTGTACGCAGACGTCAAATTGCCGCAATCTCTTTGCATTCCCGTGCTCGCGCAATTCATTATCGCACATTACTGCCAGAGGTCAGCCTTGTTGCCGCTATTTGCCGTCACTCAATGTTGACGTCGCGTGAGCCCATCGTTCGCAGGCGCATACAACCTCTCGTGTCGCGTTACCTGGGTACTATTATCATTGTCGTCGTCGTCGTCGTCATCATCACCATGATTATCATCGTGTAGCCGTAGTGTCCCGTAGTTGGGCGAAGCCCTCAGCATGCCGTTTCCAGATCTGCCTGTCTTGCGCTATCCCCTTCCACAACTCGTCTAGTTCGTTTCCCTAGCGCCTCGCCGGTCTTCCTCTAGATCGTTTCCTTTTATGGTACTATGGTTGCCGCAAATAAGATTTTACTTACTCTCCGGTTCATAGGCCTACACATCTCCCAACACAAAATGTAGCAACAGTTACATAACGAATATTTACCTTTTTAAAAATGGGTGGCCCATACATGACAGTGCCTTTGTTGATCTTAATAGGAGTATCCCGTCCCACAGCGAACATGTTTATTTTGTGTGTCTTTGTTTGTAGTTTTGCTAAATGTCTAAACATAATATTATGCTGGTGTGGTAGAGGACATACCCGAACTGGTGATCAACACGTGTAAGAAGATCGGGGTGGAGGTCACACGCAATGACATCAGCGTTTCCCATCGGCTGCCTGGGCGAGTAAAGGCAGTGATTGCAAAGTTTGTGAGGAGGGAACAGAAAATAGAAATCATGAAGGCAAAAAAACAAATGACAGATATCGCAGGTCCTTGACTGATGATCTTTAATGATTTAACATCCACGAGAAGTCCTCTCTTACGTGAGGTCAAGAAGGACCAGATCGTCAAACGCACGCTCACCCGCGATGGTAGGATACACTGCATTGTGTCGGAGCATGGCCGGGTGAGGAAGGTGACCCTCGACAACCCTGATGACCTGTTCAAACTCGCCTGGACGGAAGAGAAGATCAAGAGCACACACCTCTACATGGACTAATAGACAATATCGGACTGACTCGGACATGTGTACCTACTAACTATTCATTATTGTTCTATGTGTGAAATACCAATTCGTTGGAGGCAAACCAATTTAAAAACAAATCAACTACAGGTAAAAACAACTTCTATTGTAATAGATGTTCCAAGGTTCTTCCTTTTTATGATATTAACTATGATGGACTAAAACATATTCACACTAAGCTAGATGCTAATGTATATATGTACAGTTTATATGAACAATGTTCAGCTTTCAATTCTAAATCTTTTAACATATCGGAATACAACCGTTGCGATTTCGAAAATGAAATCGACCCAAACAATATTTTTTACAGCAATATTTGTACAAAATGTGATTACTATACAGAAGAATAATTTCTTAAGAGCAAAACGATAAGAACACGTTTTTTGTTCATTGACTTTAATGCCAGAAGCCTTAACGTCAATTTTGGTAAAAATTTGTGATTATGTATATGAACTAGAAATACCGTTTGATATCATTGCGATATCTGAGACGTGGTTAGAGTCTGAGGATTGTTCCAATATGTTACTAGCAGGATATAGAGATGTACACAGAACTAGACAAAATAGGAAAGGTGGTGGAGTAGCTATCTTTGTTAACGACTCTATTTCATTTAAAGTTATATATACTATGTCTGTGGTGATTGGGGACATTTTAAACAGGAAACAGGAAACATGATATAATTGTTAGTTGTATTTACAGAGCACCAGGAACTAATGTTGACATGTTCACTAATCAATTTGAATTGATGATTAAAAGCATTAAGAATACTAAAAAACATTATTCCTATGTGGCGATTTTAACACAGATCTCCTAAAATACAATAATAACAGTAGTACCAAATGTTTTGTGGATATGCTGTTCAGTTTAGGTTTATATCCAGAATTACTTAATCTACTGCAACGTTAATTGATAACACATTTACAAATGAATTGGACATTGACATCACGAGTGGGCAATCGTCTACCAGTATTTTGTATATGTCCCTATACAGATTTAACAACAGCTCATAATAAGACATTTATATATGTAAGGAAACTGACTGACAGCTGCAAAGAATCCCTAAAAAGGATCTTTCAGTAGTAAGCTGGGATGATGTATTAAATGAAACAGATGCTGATACAGCTTACGATATATTTGTAAATTCATTCACATAAGTGTATGATAAGAACTGCCCCATTAAGAAAACATGTTCTAACACGGCTAAGATGAAGAACAAGCCTTGGATAACCAGAGGATTGCAAAATGCTTGCAAAAAGAAAAATAATCTGTACAAATAATGTTTAAGGCTTAGACCCAAAGAAGCTGAATGTAGGTATAAAAAGTAAAAAAAAATAAACTGACTGACTTCATTTCTCAGATCTAGTGAGAACGTTTATTTCAATAAGCTGCTAGATAAAGAAAACAATAATATAAGAGGTACTTAGAAAGTTTTAAACGAAATTACTAAAAAAACGACAATAACATTCAAGTTACCCAAACTCATTTATTAATAATGGTGTATCCTTTACAAATAAAACATATATTGCTGATGGATTCAATACATTTTTGTAAATGTTGGACCGAATCTGGCAAAAGACATTAGTGCACCAAATGGTGATACATGTGTACTTGATTATTTACAAAACACCACTCAAAACACTATGTTCTTGGTGTGGTGGAAGAAAGTGGGATAATAAATATGATCTGAAACAAAAAACCTCTATAGGGTATGACAATGTAGATATAGTCATTGCAAAGGAAGTAATTTCCAAAATTGTGGTTCTACTTACACATATCTGCAATAGGTTCTTCAACAGTGGTATATTTCCCAGTAAAACGAAGATTGCCAAAATTATCCCTATATTTAAAACTGGTGAGAAGAATGTATTTACTAACTACAGACAGGTATCTTTACTTCCACAATTTTTGAAAAAATGTTAGGAAAATTGTTTAATAGTAGACTAAATAAGTGTATTGATAAGTATGATAGCTTAACTAGCAGTCAGTGTGGATTTAGGTCTAATATGTATACATCAGTGGCTCCTCTAGAATTAAATGAAGAAATCCCATCTGCCTTAGACAAGAAGAAGTGTACTATTGGGGAGTTTAAAAAGCATTTGACACAATTGATCATAATCTGTTATTAACAAAATAAAAAACGTATAGTATTAGACGTGTTGTCAATCATTGTCTACAAGTCATTTAACTGATAGACTACAGTTTGTTAACATTGATGACTGTAACTCTGAGTTATTAAAAGTGACATGTGGTCATAGTGGGCTCCAAACTCGTTTTACTATATGTAAATTATATTGGTAATATGTCATCCATACTAAAATGTATATTGTTTACTGATGACACTAATATATTTTGTTCTGGAAAGTATCGTGAGCAGCTCTGCAAAGATATAACCATTGAGTTACAAAAACTACATGTGTGGTTTTCAGTTAATAGGTTGTCTTTAAATGTAGCAAAGACAGATTATATGCTGTTCACAAACTGTTGCATTAATTCAAACATCGATATAAAAATTGACAATATGAGTATTGGTAGAGTATATGTCAGTATGTTTTTAGGAATCATGATTGACCATAAGCTCATTTGGAAGGAACTTGTTAGTTTGATAAAATCCAAAGTCTCAAAAACTAATGCCATTATGTACAGAGCAAGATATGTACTTGACAAAAATCCATTTTCACATTACATTGTGCATTATTTCTCCCTTATATATCATACTGATGTGAAGTCTGGGCAGCACATACAAAACAATTGTTAACACTGTTTTTGTATTACAGAAGAAGGTAATCAGGCTTATTTACAATGAAACTTTGTTATGTCATACTAGTAGATTATTTTGTGATTTAGGTATACTACAATTACCTGACATAATAAAAATGATAATTTATATTGTAATGTTTAAGGCTAAACATAAGTTGTAAACATATAACCTGCTACAATGCTTTGCTACCGAATATGATTCAATTCATGTGACACGGCAAAGTAGAAAAATTAAACACGTCTGTGCTCGTACAACTGTAAAAGGATTTAACTTTGTTTTTTGTGTGTTATCAACGTTTAGTATACCTGTACAAGTTGCGGTTCTGTTGGGGGAAGTAATTTAAAAGTATTCTACTTAATTCTTCCCCAATTTCCATTTGTAAATGTTCCAGATTATTGTATATTGTTTTGTAGTTTTCTAGGCTGTATTATTTCACTTGGAAATAAATTGGATTGATTGATAATATTAACCCGATTGTTGGTTGATTGGATTTGATATTTTATATTTCAATATTTATATTTATCGTACTTTTTTTGCAAAAAGGTAAAAACGTAAGGGAAAGTTTTTATATAGCTGAGTACCCAGTCCTCAGGACTGCTCAAAGCGGTTTACACTTTATTTCCTGGCGGACCTGTTCAATCGAACACCATCTCGGCATCTATGGGAAGCATTCAGCCACGCTGCCATTATTGCGAGAAGACTACTCATAAACAAATATCCACCACCATCATTTACTCATTCATACAGAGGAGTGAATTGGAGCAACATAGTATGGAAATGTCAGCCTTTGTGTTCCCTTGTATATACTGTATGGGTGAATTGCCGGGAGTGCACGGACGAGTGGATTTAACGTGGCCTTTAGCAGTTACGGTCCTGCTTAGATAATTATAATATGGTGCTGCACGGTGTACTTGTCATTCATCTGACAGTACCTTACTGAACAAGCCCTTCGTATTTACAACAAACCATCAGATAGTATACACATTTGGTTGGCATGTCTGTGCCCGTGTTAATTCAATTTAACTGTCAGATTGCCAACAGAGATCGCACAGTGATGAATTGCATGTGTGTGCGTATGTATCCGTGTCAACGTTCAGCGCCATGTTGTTGACGACAATCGTTTAACCGCAAACCAGCACGCCGAGTTCTAGATCCAGACGTGCAGCAATGCGTTATGTCTGCTGGGAATAAAGACGGGCTGTTTTCAATCGCTACCTGACAAAAACGTGTTATAATTAATTTTAGGCATACTGCCAAAACATGCGTTCAGTTCTCGGAGGAACTCTTTCTATTTACGCTACAAAGTCCCAGTCGCGACAGTATTTACTGCTGAAGCTCAGTCCTCGTCTAGAACTGGACCAATGTTAACCTTTGCTTATACGAGAGACACATTAAAATGCCAATTCGTTCGCGGGATATAATTCAATTAACAACGAGTGCTGCTAAATTTCGTAATTGACGTTATCTCGATACATAAATTACCAAACAACATCACATTCAAGTAATACCACTTACAATTTAATTTGAGTGTTTATTTTTATAAGTGTTATCATAGGTCAGCACTAAAATATCTAGACAATATATCGTACGCCGGTGTATTACGTTCAATGCAAACATTAAAAACACCACCGTCGTATGTTTATGGGTGTGTGTGTAGTAGCGATGACATCACCAACCTGGAGCTGTACGTCAGTCTACCATCGTGTGGCAACGGCTTCTACGTCTGGCAGGCCATGTGAAGCGCCACAACAAATTGGCTAACCAAGTTCTCTTTGGAAACTCGAGGGCCCTTAGAGACAATATCGAGAGAGACACCAACCTCAGTGGGACTTGTCTGGCTGCCACAATAACGGACACTGTAGACACAGCTCATGTCATGTCACCACGCTAAGTGGATATCATAAAGTAAAGTTAAACGTGCATAGTACGTCCAAAACACGAACCCTAAAAACTCTACGGTAGCCTTTTTAACGGAAGTTCAAAACTCTCAGTGCCCAAGTTCAAAACTTGTCGTTCTATCATAACATCGTTGATGTATTTATTGTTATCATGTTGCAATTACTTCTATTATCGCCCGCCCAAATGGATTTTAACCAGCCTTGGGCTCAAATGCGAGAATATCATATTAGCATTAGACCCTAGTTTCAACCAACACTGTTGTGCGTTTTGAACCTAGGTTGAAACCACCATCGCAGTTGGGCCGGGTGTTTTGAAGTGACACTGTGATCTTCTGTCCCATGTCTTACGCGTCTCTCATCCGACACAACCGTGACAAGGAGTGATGTCTTGAATGTTTCGCACTTATCCGTTTGCACTGCGTGCCTTCAATTCACAAAGAAAGTCGTTTGTGTGTCCGTCAAAACTGCAGCAGGTCTTTGAATGCACATTATAGCGAGCAATACTAGGAAATGCGCGATCTTTCTGCGACATTTCAGTGAGCCTAATTGCCGGTGTTACTGATGAGGGTATAGTTCGCCCGGCCACATCTGCACGCGGCGAGGATCAGGCAGCAATCTCGCACAACTACAGTTTTTGGTCGAAAGGTCATACATATACACGGCGAGACCACGAGAGGAAAAATTTGAGCTTCCGCATAATCTAATTTCCTGTCGTGACGTATATATGCACTCAGCACTCTCGTCGTGTGTGAGATTATGATGATGCTATTTTTGTATTAATTACAAAGTTACATATCTGCAACGTGCGTACATGTTTTGCATTGTTTTTTGATTATGTGGAGTGTAGTATTTTGTGATTACAATGGCTCGTTAAATATGTCTATTTTGCAAATACGGTCTTCATTTCCTCATTTGCTTACCTAGTGTTACGTTTCAAGATATCAATACGGGTGGTGTAGTATTCTCTTGTTTCCTAACGATGCGTTTTGATATCCAGTGAACCAATGGAGATGCTGGCGCATTATATTTCATGGAACGTTGTCTAGCAAAACAAATCGTTCGTTCTCGTTTCTCGGAAGAGTTCATTTTAAAATAGCACCATAGAAACATGCGTCATATAAACAGGGGACCGTTTCCTTTCACTTCAAGAGGACGTGCTCAACAGGAAAATCCGTCATTAAACATAATCATATGTTAAATTTGAGGAATGTTTTCAAAATGCACCGAGGACACTATTTCCGTGAGACACCGGGTGGCGCCTCCTGGTGTTGACCGTTTACAATATACAAGATCACTGTTAAGGAGCGAGATATACTTTAAAGAGCGGAGTCAGGCTTATGAGCTCAGAACAGTCTTAATGAAACGGTCCCCGCGTGTGTCCGTTTTTAGCGCGCTTCTTGCTGGTTATGACCGATCAATGCTGTTTATGCATCACTTCCTCGCGCACCTGTTCATTTCATCGCCAACTCAATTTCTCTGGGAAGCAATCCGTTACTGCCAGGCATGTGGAACGTATTAAATAACAACATAACTGAACGTTTTAAATTTCACGTGTTATGTTACTATTGTTATATCGTTGATTGTGCATACTCATTTTAATACTACTATGTTTAGCTGTATTACATTTAAAATAAAAATGAACACCTCATTTTCGTAGATGAATATAATGATTCCAGTACCAATGCCTTAGTCCCCGAACGCGGTGATACATGGCTAATGTCATTGTTAATGTTGTAGCGGTCGCGATGCATGGCTATTGTCATGGTTAATGTTGTAGCGGTCGTGACACATGGCTATTGTCATTGTTAATGTTGTAGCGGTCGTGATACATGGCTATTGTCATTGTTAATGTTGTAACGATGGACCTGACCTGAACTGAAGAGAAAATGAACGACAGTGACCTTCTTGGCAGGATTAGTGAATGCCACTTACCTGTCTGTTTACGGGGACGCCAAAAGGCTGGACAAAGGAGCGCTCAATAGTATATCTTTAACGTTATCCCTACAGCACGAGGTCCTCTTCTCAGCCAGTTGTCTTGACCGTTTATGTTCTCCACCTCCCCCTCATGCCTGTTTTAATAATCAACCTCCGCTGACCTTGGTGGTCGGCCCCAGTCTCCAAGCTGCGTGTCTCCGTGCTCGCCATCTTCATACCACGCATGCATGTGACTGTGTAGCGGAGACATGGCGAGCCACTTAACGTGTCCCAGAGGCCATTGCATTAGTATTACTATGACAAAGTTGAAGTTGAAAACATGGTACTTCAGTTGTGCCTGAACGACTTTTCCGAACTTGTTAATCTGGAAACGTGTTGAGAACATACCACAAATCATTTAACAATTACGCATCACGTAATCATAGCTAAATTAATAGAACTAACATAAATGTCTTCCGGGTGGCGTTAAATATACACAAACACAAAAGACGAAGTATTAGTATTGAGGTTTGGTTTGTCGTGACGTAAATTTGAGCTGTGTGTTTACCTTAACGCAAACGGCCCCAAATGATCGGTGACCGGTGTACATGTTTCTGAACAATCGCAGAAAACACGCAGAGCGTTGTGAACCATCGATTAACTTTCAGTATGATCCTTAAAACTCGAAATAACCCTTAACCAAAGGGGATTTTCACAAATATGAATGCACTACTTTTATTACGAGTGGTCGTAGATAAATCCATGAAAGTGCGGTGCCCAATCAAATCGTCTAGGAAGAAACCGTTAGCATACCCCCGCACACACGCACGCATACGCACGCACATGCACCCGCACGTGCACATGCACGCACGCTAACTCAGTTATAGTATTATTGTTATATTCAAGTCATCATTTTGCGACGATGCAGCAGTGGTAATCTCTCAATAACCAGAGTTTAATTACAACTCCTATTCAGGTATTTGGGGCCGTTAAATTTAACAAGATGTAACAATAATTAATGGAAATTAACAAAAATTAAAGATTTGTAATAATTCTTAATAACATTTACCAATATGCACACAGATGTGTGAGCTCTAGTAAGAACAAAATAAAATGACGACTGGCAAGGAAGCAACTGTCGTATATAGAGTACAAATATGTGTTGTCTGTGTGTAATTCGTCCTTAACATATATTGGTATATTTTATTTTTAATCTCATCTACCTACGCAGCTAGTGTTTTACTATAAACAATGACAACGTTATATACCACAATTTTTATCATTGTTTCATTTATTTCTTGCTGCCTGACAACTGCCTGATGTTATGTTAGAAAGCGCAATTTGCGGAGTGGTAATGTTCTTTCCAACTGAAACATCTTAATTTTGAAATTGCACGAATGCAGTAGAGTACATCTGTGTCATACAACATTGGGTATTCTTTTGAAATAATGTTATACTATGTCGATATTTAACATCAGAAGCCTTTCGAGAAGTAGGCATAATGGAGCAACCAATTAATTAACGCAACAATATCATATTCGTCGCCTCCTTTCACATCTTCGTGGCACGTAAGACCAAACTAAGTCAGATTATGTAGATCACTTGATCTAGCCACACGGGTTGTTAGTGTAAACACAGGATTGTCCGACTTACCTGCTTCTGCATGCTGCTAGATCTACATAACATTAGTCGCAACGACGTCTGGATGTTCCAAGAACTGCCAAACTAACACCGCGCTTTAGCCCAAAGCATGCGACAATTATTTCTGGGTCACACTGAGGGATGTGGGGTCTCCAACCGTTTCACCACGGGCTATTCACTTCGTAGGCCTACAAGTAAACATACCAACAAACATTCGGTGACGCCAGCAGAACCATCTATCGAATCTTCAACATGCCGGTTAATGAGATGCAGCAATATCTTTGAAATGTTGTGTCTTCAGTTGGTGGTCTGTAACCGAAGAAGATTTTTTGTGACACAAATTAATTTGCTTTCAGACGCAGAAGCCGAAAGTTGTGTATGCGTCACTCTTGATGGTGAAGAGTTTCTCGTGGAATTCGTTGATGTACCTTATGACAACGTACGTACTGGATGTTACTTGTTTAGTTCGTGAACATACCTTATGACATTGTAAGTGGGCCTACCTGATGTTACTTGTTGACTTCGTAGATGTAACTTTTGACAACGTAAGTATTGGACGTTACTATTTGAGTTAGTGGATCTACGATATGATAACTTAAATACTGGATATCACTTGTCAAGTTCGTGAACGTACCTTATAACAACGTAAGTACTAGATTTTATTTGTCGAGTTCGTGAACGTACTTTATGACAACATAAGTATTAGATTTTACATTTTTGAGATCGTCGACGTAACTTACGGCACTGTTATATACTGGAAGTTACTAAAGCGATATGTTATATTCAGGTATTGCTAACATAAAAGAGCGGACGCACGCACGCACGCACGCACGCACGCACACACACACACACATACACGCACTCGCATACACATACATACCAACACACACACACACACGCGCGCGCGCGCGCGCGCGCACACACACATTCTACTCTAACAGGCAATGTTCAATGTAACCGCAGGAAGACTGCATCTCGACGGAGGCCGACGTGTATCTCGTCGTTTACTCGGTGACAGACTCTGCCTCGTTCGCGTACGCTGGTGAGCTGCTGCCTCGTCTGAGGCGGCGAGACAGTCGAAGCCAAGCCGTGTTCATCGTCGCCAGTAAGCAGGACCTGGTGCGAGGGCGCGTCATCTGCGAAGAAGGTACTAACTAACCCTGTTGGCAATTAGCCATTTCCGCAGTGCGTCCAGTGCGTGCGAGGTCGATACAGTAACCAACATAAAATAGTGCATTATTGAGCGAGTCTCATTTATTCATGTGGTGGAGATAAGTATGTTTTCAGAATTGAGCCATCAAACTAAAATACCGAATTGGTTTGGGAAACGTATACTTTTGGCGAATTACATTCAACATGAGTTAGACATGACAGAACAAAACACTATGACAGCGTTTTCTTTAACAAAATGTCATTTGTTCTGTTCAGTTGTTTTATGTATATTATTATTATTATGAGAAATGCGTAGCTTAATGATATACCCACAACAATCTATCCACATCATTTGAGGTCGTTCCCTGTCGTGGTTCGTTTGCAGATGGAAAGGCTTTGGCACGCGAATTCGATGGGAAATATATCGAGATTTCCGCCATGTTGGCACACAAGGTAGACGATGTTCTCGTTGCGCTATCGCGAGAGATATGCAGGTCACGCAAGCAGCACCGACACATGCACGACACAGGCTGCATTCCCCAGGGGGCGTTCGGTAGCCTGCGAAAATTCTTCAGACGGGAGTCGCCCCACTCTAAGTCCGAAGACAGTGTCATATAGCGTCGTCATCGAATTTTATTATAAATACAACGTCGCTATATCTACTGAGTGGAATGGAATGTATTTTGCAAAATGGGTGTGCACGTGTGTGCGCATGCGCTATAATTTCTACGCAGTCATGTGTGTGTGTGTATCTATCGGTGATGCGGGTTAATATTGATTTTTTTGCATGCATGTTTGCAACACAGGTGCGTGCATGTGTGCATGCAACAACACGGGAATGTGTGCGTGTGCAGGTGTATCTGAAAAGATATTAAACGCTATCATCAGACAACGCTCACACATGACTAGTAACAGTGCTGATGTAATGATTGAATTCTTGGTGACGTGACTCGCAACATATAACAGTGTACAGTCGGGACATTTTGTTCTACGACGATAGTGCTTCGTACTTCACATATGTCAATTTAAATGTCAATATGTCAATAAAATGCATTGCATAAATGTTAGCAGCGTAAATATGTTTAAAAATAAAATTGAAAAAACTCAGAATGGCGAATTAATGATACACACAAAATACTGGAATGGCAATAAGCCAAAGGCTTCCTTGTCATCTGGGGTTTTTGCTTTGGATGGCAATTTTGTAAAATCTTATTAAAAGATGTATAATATACATAGCGTATTTTCCTGCCATTTGTTCAGGTCAATTTTGATATTTTTATGTGATAAACCCCATGCTCTTCTTGATTACAAGAAACTAACCGACTAAACTAATTAAAAGTGTGTACGTATGTACGTATGTGTGCGTGCGTATGTATGTATGTATGTATGTACGTATGTATGTATGTAAGTACGTGCGTACCTACGTACGTATGTATGTATGTATGTAATACTATGTATATATGTATGTATGTAATACTATGTATGTATGCATATATGTATGTATGTATGTATGTATGTATGTATGTATGTATGTATGTATGTATGTATGTATGTATGCATGCATGCATGCATGTATGCATGCATGTATGTATGCATGCATGCATGTATGTATGTATGTATGTATGTATGTATGTACGTACGTATGTATGAATGTATGCATGCATGTATATGTATGTATGTATGTATGCATATATATGTATGTGTGTTTGTATGCATTTACAGGAATGTGTACACTAATACACATATTATTAGTGTTGATGCTATAGTCTCGTATGATAACATTGGCGCCGGAACGAAATTAATATTGGGTGGGCTGAGCTGTAGCTCCAGAACACTCGGTGACATCGGAAGACGGGGGGAGGCTATTCAATATTTTTGCGATGATGTTTAAAACTGGTTAAGCTCACCAAAAACCAAAATCTTCGACTGCACTCCATCTTGAGACTGACCGAAAATCTCCAACCCCTTGAGGATTACAAAAACACCTTCACGCTTCAAAAACCTCAAATTGCACACCAAAACTGGGCCCCCTTACCTAAATACTGGTGCTGATCCTATATCCAGCCCTTCACCAAAATATTGTAGGTTCAGCCCCCAAAGCCAACCCTCCGGTTTCGGCGCCAATGGATATTATCAACAGTATATGTATTGCATGCATGGATTTGAGTAATGGCGGTCAAAAAGATACGTATTCGTGTGCATGTGCGTACTAACGTGTGTTTTTTTCAAGAATTTGTATGTAGCAGGCAAAAAGTGAAAATGTGTGCAATGTATAGACGTACAACCTAGCCTGGAAATGTACTATTGCCAAGCTATATTATCTCTCACGGTACGCGATAATACATATATCAGCGCTGGACAACAGGCTTTGTATTAATGTCGTATGTATTCTTATAAAAAAAACATACAGAATCTAAGAATGTTATCGCAGTTTGCCAAATGTATATAGTGTTTATAAACAAAGTATGTCGAAACATGACTGTGAAAGTGTTTATTATTATTAGCACAGCGAAGGCTTGCCTTCTTTTAAATAGTAACAATTTTGCAAAGAAACCTGACTTTCAAGGTAGTTATTATCACCCATAACGGACACATACTGTCATGCTCTTGCACATTGCTGCGACATTATGTGAGTGATTATCACGTAAAGGTGTGCGTTACGAGGTGTTTGTTGCAGTCGGTTGGTTTCCTGTTGCAGATTTGTCTAGCCAAACTCCAGGTGGAAATGTCTTTAAATAACCACGGTCTCCGCCTTGCGCCAAGGCTTAACTCGAGCGCAGCCGACGGCCGTAATGAGATTCACGCAGTGTTCATTTGGAGCAGCTTATTTGTTAAGAGCATGCTCAGGTTAAACGCGGGCCTGGATCTTGCGCTGAATTCTGGTAAATATTGCATAGCGTCATGCGGATTCAACATATGTGACATGTGACAGGCATTAAGGATAAGCATGATAGGACCGCTACTCAATAACACAACGGTTTTCATTTACCGAAACCGCATCTATGTCTAATCTATTTCCACTGCGAATTGAGTAAGCAACTATCGTTTGGGAAGTATGTCTCTTTTTAATGGAAATGCGCTGAGAACCAATACGTGAATCAGCAGCGGTACACACGCACGCACTCATGCACGCAGATCTCGCACCGGAACGCTTACGCCCGCACGCACGCACACGCATGAACGCACACGCATGCACGCACACACACACACACACACACGGTGTACCCGGGACTCATCTACTATGGACGCAGAACGCGACGACAACGGCGGCGAGAAACGCCTGTCAACTCGCTGATGATCGAACGCACGCAACAGTCAGATTACCAGGCAAGCAGACAAGTACGTCCCGAAGCCGCAGTTAATGACCAGCGTCTCCCTAGCGAAGTGACCAATGTCGTGTGGTCATGTTACGATGTGACGGGCACACTTCGCTGATCTAGGTGCGCCCACCGACTTAACTCCTGTACATGGACAAGTTGCAGGCAGCACACGATAACGTTGAGTAGAATGGTACATTGTTGATTACAATGCCAGAAGCTACAGGAGCACGAGACAAGACATCGACAGGTACTCGTGTTACCCAACCATGGAAACCACTGAAACTTGCACTCACACAAATTGATCCAACATAACTAACTTGAACGACCACCCCTTCAGCCTAGCAAAAGCGGTCTCTTAAGACAGGTGACACCCAAGGCAGGTCAAGGAAAGGCCACTAAGCTGTCGTCCAAGACAGGAGGTCGTCCAAAACAGGTGGTCGCCAGGGCAGGTTCTAACGTACCGTGAAGCGTGACACATACATGGAAAAAGGAACTTTAATTAAGACATCAGTGCAAGATAGAACAATGGCAGCCATTGAGATTCAAGAAAAACAATCAACAAAAGTATAGGTAAGCAATGTAGCAAGCGATCGACCTTTCAAGACCTACTGATCTGTATATAATGTGTTTAGCATTGTAAGTTCTCTGTCACACTGGCCATGGTACACAGCATTCCCACGTGATACATCAATCGACGTCTATACGACTGTCACGGATGCGTCATCTGGGTACGTAAATAATTAACGGCACTAACAGTTAAATGTTTAATTTACAGGCCAGGTCTGACGCAGTTGGAGTCACGTTATTTAGCAGTGCGGCGTTTGCTTATGCCTCAAACTACCGATTCAATCTTACAACCTGGGAATATACAAATCGCTTTTTCAAAAAGTAGGAACACACAATTTTGTGTGTGCATAGTTAGCCGCTGTCACTCTGCTGGATATTGTCGCAGGATGTAGCCTATGATACGAGCTATGTGCATGTATGTGTGGGCTACGTCCAGCGAATATCCTTATGGTAGTCGAATTAGATAGAGATTGCAAAACACAGAAGACTCGGAGGCAGGTGTCGTGTTCCATCGCAGTCTCTGTGCGCAGACCTGCTAAAACCTTATATCGGGGTGTTGTTGCGCATCCCTGCACGGAATGTGACGTGGTTGACGAGTCAGGTCGTCGTATTTACCAAGTCAAATCACACCAATGCAAATCAACAACAAGTTGCCATCAACGGGAATATGTACCTAAGAAAGTACAAAAATGACATAAAACCTAACGACACCTGGCGTAGACGGTGGGGAAGCGTGGTGATTAAAAGTAAGGATATTCCGTAATTCATCTTAAGAAGATAATCGCATATTTTCATTAGACGTTGATTTTGTCACATGGTATTCCTCATTAATACCATTCCGGATATGACTGCTATGTCAATCCAAACGCACGGCACCTAGTCTGACTACTGCAATAATAGCAACATTTCAACTGTGTGTATCCCAGTGCGAGACAATGATGTTGTGTAAGATTTGGATCGTCTACTCTCTGCATGTCTACAATCGGATAAGTTAGTACTCTCGCCAAACGACTGCGTCACAGCACACAGGGAATGTTGTCCATAAGCCATACGAGGTGTTAACAAAACACACCCCACCTAAACAAAACGGTACAGTGATGTGACCTGTTCTCCGCCCTGGGCTATAGTGCTTGCTAATAAGCAACAGTGCGTGTGACGCGCTGGCAATTATCGATCGGTTAGCACACCACAACAACTAAGATACTAACACAAGGGAAGTGTATGTTATCGACTAGTCTGACTAACCTTCCTGTTGCAGGACAGACCCGTGTTAAAGGGTGCATATTGGGCATAACAATTGAGCTGATCTTTGGAGGAATTTAATCTCAGACAATTAAACGGATCATGTTTGTTCCTTATTTAAGAATACGTATCTAACTATAATCGAGCTAGCGAGCGCGCATGTGACCGTGTGTGCGCGCGCGCACGCGCGCGTGTGCGTGTGTAGTGTGTAATGTGTCTGTGCTTGCGTGCGTGCGTGTGGGTGTGTGTATATGTGAGTGTGTGCGTGTGCGGGTGTGTGTATGTATGTATGTATGCTTGCGTGCGTGCGTGCGTGTATGTGCGTGTGCGTTTGCGTGTGTGTGTAATTATGTAACTATATACGTACATAAATACGTTTGTTTGTTGTTATGTTAACGTTCTCCTCCTACGAAACACCAAGTTATCCCGTCCGTGGAACGGTCATTTTTATGAGTTAATAATTATAATGTTCTTAATTATACAGCAAATACTGTTAAGGTATACTGCCCGAACTATTTTTTTCGCAATTTGAACGTTTTGCTAATGGAAATTTCAAGCTGCTTACGAAACATTACTACGGCTGAGAGGCAGGCGAGACAGACAGCAAGTTCCAAAAATTGACCGCAATCAATATAGCAACTGGGACGTAGTACAACCGGAGATCGTTCTGCTGCAGAAAAAGCGAACCTCCTGCTACTATGAGCAACGGGTAGTGTGATACTAGTACGACGTGTGGCTTGACAGGATGATTACGGGTGACGGAACAAACAAGGTTGTACTCATCTTCGGATGCGATGAACGTAGAACTTTGGATGAGTGGACCAACGACAAATTTAGTTGAATGTTGGATCAGTCAGATGTACGGAACTCTAGACGAGGAGCATGTCGGTTGAGCTATCCAGCGGCCGATTTCAGGTGGCGGATGAGGAATAGGATATTTATCACTGCGATTGAAAGAAGTTCTATACACAACGACACACACAGACATATACAGCAATGCCCGCCTTACGTAGCGCTCAATCAAATTAACCGCAATGTTTCAAAGCCGTGCTTTAACAAGGTCTTACTAAATAGAGTTGATTATCCTAATAATGGGGAAACATTGTTATAAGTAGTCGTCCCGTATGGGAAGCGAGGGCTGGACTCGTGTTTTGGCGTCGAGCTGTCAATTAGAGTTGATTTATACTACGAGTCTGTCCACTGACATTTCGGACACTTCCATCGAAACAAAATATTTGCACACGAATACATGGTTATCTGCATGTGTGTGTGTGTGAGTGTGTGTGTGTGTGTGTGTGTGTGTGTGTGTGTGTGCGTGTGTGAGTGTGTTTGTGTGTGCGTGTGCGTGTGCGTGTGCGTGTGCGCGTGCGCGTGCGCGTGCATGTGTGTATATGTGTATGCATGCGGGTATGTTTGTAGCTGAAGGGCATCGATTATCCTCTTGTTCGATTATTGTATTATTACAATCTTTAATTACAGTTATTTATTAACCAACAGAGCAGCTGTTGTGTTAGCGGCATACGTCATGCCTTAATACGCGTCTCCTTGACTATACATTTATTTGCATATAAACCTACACTGCAGTTTACATCGGAATAGAAAAAAAACCATATTACATTGTCATCTGTATGGTATCTTTGGTACCATCCGTAAGATAACCGTACTTAGTAACATGAACATGGCGCCGTGGGAATATGTCTGGGACACAGTTTAGAGGCAGATTCAGCATATATACCAATGCGTAAGTTTATATCTGCTCCATGTCTCTCTCATATTTGTAACGAAACGAAACACTTTTGTTCAGTAAAAAGAAAACAAAAACAACAATTGAAATGAAGAAAAACTCATAACAAAGCAACCAAAAATGTTCGCAAATGTGTCATTCCACACTGTAACAAGATCTGCGAGCGCAAATGAGATGTCTCAATCAATGGACGTTTAAGAGAATTGCACAATGGATCACAATGGGTACCTGAGCAAGTTCGAAGGAGTCGGCTCTATTTATAGCTGCTTCATTAAAGGCATAGATGAGTAAATGTAATAAATACTACTTTCTCCTTTGCGGCGGCGAGAACTGCCAACGCAGCCACTTTCAACAACCACGCAATGTGACAATGTGTTTTCCAATATGCGAGGAAATATCCAACACGAGGGCATCAGATCCAAAGACGTCCATATCAATAACGGGATGAACCCACCACTATTTTGCGTTGCTTTTGTGGATGCTTCTAACATGTATTCGGTTGCCTGCAAGATGATATTCAAATAATTACTCGATGCGACGGGAACCTTCATCAAACTGAAAACTAAGACGCAAACAAGCACATGCAGTACAGACAGAGGTAGATGGAACCCCACTTGAAAATGGTGATCTTTTCACTTATCGTTGATCCATTTTCACAGCGAACATTTCTGTGGACATTGAACTAAACATTTGTCTGGTAAAGACCTCAACCACTTAAATCGAACATCATTGTGACCGTTTCAGGTCAAACATATATTTCATTGCTCGAACCACACATACAAAAATACTCGCTTGCGTACTTGGTGTGAGATCCCAGAGCAATGAGACTTGGATGACACTCGACATGCATGATAGGATATAATAGGCATGTTTCATATGTTACATTAGATAATTATCCTAGGCTTTCGACGAGAGGACATAGTGACAAATGGTAGTTATCGCTAGAACAAGCTTCAATCCACTCATTGATAATTTATATGATCGCTGCATACACCTGGCGGGACACGTTTGCAAGATGGACTACTGAAGTTAACCTGTTTTAGCCCAGCCGATATGTGTATGAATTGTGCATTTTATGATACAAGCATGACATTTGGCAAACATTTAGAGCATATAAAAAAAAATTGGATTTGGGCCATCTCAGATTTCTCCCTGGAAGGCGTTGGCGACCATTTTTCAAGATGGACGCCGAAAACCTATTTTCCCCATATCTTAATAACTGCGGTACCAAAACATAGGTTTTCGGGGTCACCAATTTCAAATATGTTACTTTTTACCTTCTCCGACATTCACATCCGCCATTTTTAAAGATGGCGGTCGCTAAACTCACTGTCCGTACAATTTTGGCATATAAAACCGAATAGGAATCCGCAGACGCGTAGAAACATTGTGCTGGAAGTTTCTACGCGTCTGCGGATTCCTTCCCCCCTCTTGGTTCGCGTCACTACGGATACTTCTGGAATATATATAACAACAAAAGACATACAATTTCATTCACACTACAACATAAATACCATAAACAAAATCTTCTTAAACATCATTGGCAGCCATTTTGGAATGTGCGACCATTTTAGAAAACGCGACCATTTTGGAAAATGCGGCTATTTTGCAAATTGTGCAACACATTTTTTGAAAATGGCTGCAACATGGCCAGCATTTGTATCGTGAGGCAAATCGACCATTGTTCTAAAGCAAAAAAAAAAGTTTTGGACATTCACTAACAGTGTGGAAATGTCCGCACAAATCCGCTGTTATGTTTAACTTTGCCACTTTCGCTTTTAAGAGTGCTATCTTTAAAATGGCGGATAAGAATGTCGGCGAAGACCAATCGTAACATATTTGCCATCTTTGACCTATGACCAATACAGTGACGCAATAATTACGGTTTTATATGCCTAATTTGTTAAGGTATGGGGACATTGAGTTTAGCGACCGCCATCTATAAAAATGGCGGATGTGAATGTCGGAGAAGGTCAAATGTAACATATTTGAAATCGTTGACCCCGAAAACCTATGTTTTGGTACCAAAATGATTGCTCTACGTGGCACAGTTATTAAGATATGCGGAAATAGGTTTTCGGCGGCCATCTTCAAAATGGCCGCCAACGCCTTCCAGGGTAAAATCTGAGATGGCCCTATAACGAAATATTTTTGTTTTTATATGCTGTAAGTGTGTGCAAAATTCCATGTTTGTATCATAAAACGCACAATTCAGCCATATTTTGTCACATATCGGCTGTTTTGGCCAGCTGCAGACGGGCCATATTTCACACAGTGAGTGTGTGTGTGTGTGTGTGTGTGTGTGTGTGTGTGTGTGTGTGTGTGTGTGTGTGTGTGTGTGTGTGTGTGTGTGTGTGTGTGAGAGAGAGAGAGAGAGAGAGAGAGAGAGAGAGAGAGAGAGAGAGAGAGAGAGAGAGAGAGAGAGAGAGAGAGAGAGAGAGAGAGAGAGAGAGAGAAAGGTAGAGCTACGTAATTATTAGTTGTGATATAATGGACGAATAATGTACTAATTCGAATAGTATCTAGCAGTTGCAGATACGTGTCTTCGTTTAAAATACAAATAAAGCTATCGATCTAGAGACCGGATATGAAATTGGGATGACGACACACACAGACACACATACGAACTCTCAATTTTTCTTTCTTTATCTGTCTCTTTCTCCCCCCCCCTCTCTCTCTCTCTATCTCTCTCTCTCTCTCTCTATCTCTCTCTCTCTCTCTCTCTCTCTCTCTCTCTCTCTCTCTCTCTCTCTCTCTCTCTCTCTCTCTCTCTCTCTCTCTCTCTCTATCTATCTATCTATCTCTCTCTTTCTTCTTCCTCTCTCTTTCATCCTTCCCTCTCTCTATCCAGAGGGAGAGAAGACGAGAGAGACAGAGAGACAGAGAGAGTGACAGAGCGAGAGAGAGAGAGTGAAGAGACAAAGGGCAAACCAAAACGTATGTACATATTATAATATAATCTATCAACAATGCTCATGCTTACTCGTTCAAACATTATTTATCAGGTGCACTTACGTCTTTTCGTCTAAAACGCAAATAAACGGTCGATCTACAGACAGGTTTTGAAATTCGCACGATGTTGCATTCTACCGAGATTACTACAAGACCTCGTGCCCAAAATAATTCTTGTTAGTTGCATCGAATTCAGAGACACGCTGTTACATCACACTCAACACAATTACAAATACACAGCAGAGCTTAAATGTGTTATATTTTCTGTCACCAATAGAACTGCAGTGAATACCCATCATTAGTTTAGGTCAGAATACAATATGGATGGTATTGTTCAGTTCAGGACACTACGAAAATAAACCATGCCACATCAAAAAAAAATTCTTAGTTCTCACAGCAACAATTTAGCGAATTAATACAAAGCCTGCGCAATAGTGCCAGTGTCGTGTTCGTAAAAGTTGGTTTAACGTACGACAACCAGTGATACCTGTAATGTGGGTCATGTATGTATACACACACACGTGTGTGTGTGTGTGTGTGTGTGTGTGTGTGTGTGTGTGTGTGTGTGTGTGTGTGTGTGTGTGTGTGTGTGTGTGTGTGTGTGTGTGTGTGTCTGTGTGCGTGTGTATGTTGTGTACGTGTACTATTATGTTTCCTACTAAAACGCCATACTTCTCCGGACGAGTAATCCGAGCCGATCCTCCAGGTCAATTATGTTCATAACCTCTGTCTTATTGCTACACATCATCTATAAGTACCTTACGCCTTAGGTGCGGTTGTGTTTACCCCCGCGGCTGTAAGATAATCTACCTTCCTCGTCGCGAGACAATGCCAACTGTTAGACACACACCTCGGGACTGAATGAATGTCAAAGCAGATAAAGAACTCGAGAATCACCTATTTCATTCCTTTGTATCCAACATTGTATTATTACATGAATACAGTGATACAACATAATGAGCTGCGATATAAAACATCTCGTGTCTTCGCCCAGCGCTCGATGATGTGAGCTTGAGGCTGTGGCGAATTGCTTGACAGTCAAGATGTGCTGGCATAGGCATGTGGTCAATGTGGAGGACAGGCCGATGTCGTTCGCCCACTGACCACAGTGGTGACTACACAACACTTACGTGGACGTAGAGGAAAGAGGAGCGAAGACACACACCATGACATTTTTTTCTCTTTCTTTCGTTCTGTCTGTCTGTCTGTCTGTCTGTCTGTCTGTCTGTCTTTGTTTCTTTCTTCCTTGCGTGACAATGTCTCGGTGATGATTCGGATGAATATATCACCTTTCTGTGACAATCTTTACACTGGAATCGATGTGGGCTAGTGGCACATGTCTACTAATAATTTTCCAAAATATAGAAACCATACTAATGGTGAATATTTTATACAAGAAGTGGTTTTTTTCAATTGCAAGTACAACTGCGCTGCTTCACGAAGTTGCTTGTTTCTTAGGCAACTCAATGTCGATCATGTCAGCTACATTGTTTGAAGATATGCATAAGAATATGAATGTCATGCTGGGCATGGGGAATACTGAACGTTATGTCTATCAGGTAATGATGACAATCATGAGGCGACATGACTTTGGCAGTGAGCAAATTGCCAATATAGTTTTAATTTACGGTAACATAAACACTGATTACCATAGCTATAGGAAGTGCAGAAATATACGTATGTATGTTTTATTGATTACACAAAGACATATGACAGAGTTTGTCACAAAGAAATCGTATCAATACTGGAGAATCTCAACATGATGGGAAAGATCTGAGAGTTGTGAGAAATATATACTGGGAACAAACACTAGCCATGCGAATAGAAAATAACATCAGTAATGTGTCCTAGACCCCGATCTCCTTTCATCATACACTGTGGTCATCTTACATACATTAGAAGGTGTGCCTGATGTTCAAATAGGGGGATACAACGTGAAATTTACGATAATGTGCAGACGACACGGTACCGATTGCTAAAAATGAAGTAGATCTACACCAGATGTCATATACAGTAATCGGGAAAAGTGTGAAGAAAGGTTTGACCCCGAACAAATAGAAAACATAAACCATGGTCATCTCAAAGAAAAATTACGCTCCACCATGCAACATAGTAACAGATGGCACTGTTTTGAAGCAAGTCTAAAATTATTAATTATCTGGAATCATTTATCCCATCTGACGGTCGATGCAACGATGAGATCAAGAGACGAATTTCTCAGGACCAAAGCTTTTCACAACATGAAAAACATTTCAACAAACAAAAATAACACACACTCACCTCACTCACACACACACACACACACACACACTCACACACACACACACACACACACACACACACACACACACACACACATACACACACAAATATACACACGCAACCGTGATATTCGGATCGCCAAAGCCAGCAACACGCACGGCATGTAGAAGAAGAGACAAAACAAGATAGGAAGAGAAAAATCGCATGGTTATGGATATCAAAGTAGACAGACAGTACCCAATATTATGCTGATAGTGTGAACGCAATTCTTGCAGGTAATATTCCAAAGAGATCATCCATTGACCTAGTGATGCCTCCAGGCAGGTTCACAATAAAAGCCCAAAGACAAAGAATAAAGAATAATTTTATTTTCCCAACAGCATTAAAAAAAAGACAAATTATGCACATATACACACATACACGTATTACATACATATACACACATACCGGCACATGCAGTAATATTGAAATGTGAAATATACAATACAACTGAAAATATGTAATCCACATAATACAGTATACATTTTGCAACCAAGGGAAAGAAAACAGTTGCTGTGGGGTGGGAGACTCCTATTAAGATCAAAACTGATCGCTATCATAGGTGCTACCCAGAAAAAATATGTCAAACATTTAAAAAAAATGTATTTGTCTTCTCTTACATAATGTGTGTGATGGTTGTTTTGTTGATGTAACGTGCTTTGTAATGTGTTGAGTTCGCGTGTATGCATGTACGCATGTACGCGATTATACAAATTTAAAAGTTGCATTTTTATTAAATGTGTTTCTCATTTATTATTTATTAATTTAATTGATAAATATAACAATTTAGTATATTGCACGTGACGTTGTATTTTGTACCATGTGGTTTTTAGCATAACTTGAGAATCCTTTCAAACAATGGGTCAATATTTTGTCTTTCACAAAATCAGGGATATTATTTATAATATGTGGTAAGTGATATTTAAGACACCTTTTTTTGCAAATTCATGTTTAGTTCTGAAGGTGTGTAGTTCAGTTGCTCTTCGAATGTAATATTTGTGTGTGCTGGTATTTCTACCAATTTAATAAGTAAACAGGTAAATTTTGATGATTATATTTGTAATAAAATGTTCTATTTTTAGTATGTTGACTTGTTTAAAAAGCGGTTCTGTATGTGAATTGTATTTACTTAATGTTATAATTCGCACCGGTTTTTTTTTTTTCGGTTTGTTTCCTTTGTATCCCTATGTCATAATACAATAATTAATATGAGATAATAGCAGTGCATTATGTAAAACAAATTTTATTTCTAAAGGTAACACATGTTTTAATCAATTTAATATTCCTATAGTTTTGGAACATTTATTTGATATTTTTTCAGTGTTCTTTCCTCCAATTTAAGTATCTAGAGTTAAACCTAAGAAGTTAAATTCTTCCACTCTCTCAATATTTATATCATAAATTTTGAGAAATAGGCTCTGTGTAGATTTGTTTGGCATTTGGAAGGACATATATTTATATTTACTTTTATTTAGTGACAACTTATTAATATTCAGCCACTCAATTATTTTTAGGAGTTCTTCATTTATTACAGATTCTATATTTCTATTTTGTGCTTTATCACTAAAAGTTTCAATTGTGCTAAATAAAGTGGTATCATCAGCATACATTATCAATTTAAACATTTAGCTATCTTGTGAAAAGTCATTTATATATATAGTAAATAACAGTGGTTCAATTATGGACTCTTGTGGCACACCTACTTTTATAGGTAAAGTATCAGATGTGGTATCTTCAAATTCGGTATACCGTTTTCGGTTGCTTAAGTAGCTTTCGAATAAAAGAAGAGTCTTGCCATCTATGCCATAATATCTTAACTTGTTTAATAATATCGAATGATCAATAGTCTCAAAAGCCTCGGAAAGGTCAAGAAAAATACTAATTAGTAATTGTTTTTGTCCATTTGAGTAATTATTATATCACTAATTCGAGTGATGCATATTCTGTTGAATGGTTAGATTTAAATCCGTACTAATTATCAAAAAATAGCTTGGAATCAACAAAATAAGTGGATAACTGATTATGGATTATTTTCTCTAGTACTTTAGAAATAGTTGGAAGGAGAGAAATTGGTCTGTAATTTTTTATTAGAGCTGAGTCATCCTTTTTGAAAATTTGAACTACTTTTGCAATTTTTAGTTTATCACGAAATATGCCAGTATTAATAACTTGGCTAATTACTAAGCTTAACGATTTAATTATTGCCGGTTCAATTTATTTTTAGCAGTTTTGATTAAATTCCATCAAATCCACTACTGTTTTTAGTTGGGAGATCATTTATTGTTTTCCTTCCTGTTTCTTCATCCACATTCTTAAATTTAAGAACAGATCTAAAGTTTATATTTAAGTTGTAGTCATATTTTTTGCTTCCTGTATATTTAATGTCGTCTACAATAGTTTGAGCTATGTTTGTAAAATAGTTATTGAATTTGTATGCTATTTCTGATTTATCTGTTATGTTAGTACCATTTACTTTAAACATTGATGAAGATATCTTCCTTGTTTTATTTTTTAAGATAATTTCGTTTATAGTTTTCCATGTATTTCTGATATCTTTTTTGTTTTGGTTAAATCGTGATTCAAAGTAGATTTGTTTAGCTGCACGGATATTTCGTTTTAATATGGTGTTGTAAATTGTTAGATTAATATTAGCAATCTCATAGACTGGTGAGTTAGTGTCAGTCATTTTTAATTGTTTATAAAGTGTGTCCCGATATCTAATAGATTTGAGTAAACCTTGTGTGATCCATGTCGATTGTTTGTGTTTGTATTTATTAAATTTCATTATTTTAATATGCATGTACTTACTTTTAGCGCGCATGATTTCTTCATGTATTATATTGTAATTTAGGTTGGGATCTTCATTTTGTTGTTTATGTAATTTGTTGTATAATTTATAAGAACCAATTTCAATATTAACTTTCTGCATAGCTTCAACACTTTGTAAGTTAATTTTTTTTACAAATTTAGGAGGGAATTCAGCAATTATAAAATAAGGTTGATTGTCTGAGAAAGTGTTTGTGAAAATCCCAGCAGTACTGTCTAATATAAATTGATTTAGTGAGCAAAAAAGTTATCTATTAGTGGTCCGTTTGTTGTAGTGAAACGAGTTGGGAACGTAATTTGGGGGTAAAGACTATGAGATGATAAGGTATCCAAAAATTACTGTATATTCTATTTTCATTTATTTTAAGTAAATTGATATTAAAATCCTCTGCTATAATGATATTATTATTATTACTGCTGTTTTCCAGAGACGATAAAACTGAAGAAAATTCATAAGTAAATTGTGTAATATTTTCGTTACATGATCTTGGAAGTCTATATATATTTCCGAAGGTCAATGTCTTTGATAAACCATTTCCAGTTACTTAAATTATTAACCCTTCCCAATTATGGAAGCTAAAGAAGACAAGAGTTGAACAGGTTATTCTGTCAGGAATTTTGCCAGCAATGGGAGGAAGGGGGCAACGTATAGAAACTGCAAGAGGATGGCGATCAACGCACTAGTTGAGCAGATGTGTGAAGAATAGGGGGTGGGATTCATAGATTTATGGGGATACTTTGTTGGGAGGGAAGATATGTACTTGAGAGATGGCCTCCATCTTAGTGGAAAGGGGGCAGCAGTTTTCTCAGAGAACCTGCTGCGATCTGTTGACAGTGGGACAGGTTGCATCTATTTAAACTAGATTCGCAGGGGGGGACTCACAGAAAAGCCTGAAAATGGAGGCACAGATAAAGACAGCACAAATAAATCAGCAAAGAACAGTCTGGAAAACTCTTCTGAAGCTGGATATAAATGTGTTTGTTTAAATGCAAGGAGTATAGTAAACAAAAGAAATGAACTAAACATTATGGTTGAAGATATTGATCTTCATATAATAGGTATAACCGAATCCTGGACCACCACCGATATATCAGATGCTGAATTGGGACTGACAGGTTATGTAATGTTTACAAAAGATAGGATAGGAAGAAAGGGAGGTGGAGTTATTTTATATATTAATGAATCTATCCAGGCTTATGAAATAAAATTAGAAAGAGAAGCAGATTGCGAAGAAGCTGTTTGGTGTAACATAGTTACAGGAACCTCAACGTTAACAGTTGAGTTAGTTTATCGAAGTCCAAACATAAGCACAGAAGAGAATGAAAAAATACAAAAGTAAGCAAACGGGACTGTATTATTATGGGGGATTTTAACCACGGGCATATACAATGGAAATCTCTTCAGAGTATGGGGAGTGAGGACCACAAGTTTTTAGTTTTAGTTCAAGATACCAAGACCAAGATATGCGTATGTTCGAAGCAAACAGAAAGTTCAAGATAAGGTCGGTCCTCTAGAAGATAGTGTTGGAAATATAATATCAGAGGAATTCTTAATGGCAGAAGACCTGAATGAGTACTTTAGTTCAGTGTTTACCGGATAAGATATTAGTTCACTGCCAGTACCAGAGGCTAAGTTCAAGGGGGCAGATTCAGACTATTTACGACAATTAATTGTAACCCCGGAAATGGTAGCTAAGAAAATAAGGGCTATGAATGATAATAAATCACCTGGAGTGGATGGGATTCCGCCCAAACTACTATTGTAAATCGTAGAACAAATTAGCGTACCGCTTGCAACAGTTTTCAATTTGTCATTAGAAGAGGGAGGGGTTCCTTTAGAATGGAAAGAGGCAAACATTATACCGTTATTTAAAAAAGGTTCGAGAAACAAGTCAGAGAACTATAGACCAGTGAGTTTAACATCAGTGATTTGCAAATTATTAGAAAGACTAATTAAAGATCACATGGTGGATTTTCTTGTTAAACAAAACTTGATAAACCCATCTCAACATGGTTTTTTTAAAGCGAGGTCATGCTTAACAAATATGTTATGTTTTTTGGAAGACATCACTAAGTGGGTAGATGAGGGATCACCGGTAGATATCGTCTACTTAGATTTTCAAAAAGCTTTCGACAAAGTACCACATCAAAGATTACTGCTGAAACTAAAGGCCCATGGCATAGGAAATGGTATAATAAACTGGATAGAACAATGGCTGATTGACAGAAGACAACGTGTAGTAGTTGATGGGGAGGCTTCAAACTGGAAATCGGTATTGAGTGGGGTACCACAGGGATCAGCATTAGGACCTATATTATTCTTAATATATATCAACGATTTGGATGATGAAATAACAAGCAAGGTGTTGAAATTTGCGGATGATACAAAAGTGTTTAGAAGGATTAAAAGTGATGGAGATAGACAGCATTTACAAGATGATCTTGACAGGTTGATCAAATGGTCTGAAAAGTGGCAAATGCTGTTCAATTTTGGGAAATATAAATGCCTCCACACAGGACATGGGAACGAAGAGGTAGAATATACAATGGGGGGTACTGTACTAAGTATTACTGTAAAAGAAAAGGACTTAGGGTTAACCATTAGTGCTGATATGAAGGTTTCAGAGCAGTGCGGAATTGCCGCTTCAAAGGGAAATCAAATCCTTGGATTAATTAGGCGAAACATAACGTATAAGGAAAAAGAGCTAATAATACCGCTGTACAAAACAATAGTGAGGTCTCATTTAGAATATTGTATTCAAGCGTGGAGGCCATATCGCAGGAAGGACATAGATATGCTAGAAAGAGTGCAGAGGAGAGCAACTAAAATGATACCAAAACTGACGGATCTTAGTTATGAAAAACGCCTAAAAGAATGTGGTTTAACAACACTAGAGACCAGGAGATTGCGAGTAGATCAGATAGAAGTGTTTAAAATATTGAATGGCTATGAAAATATTGATAGAAACATATTTTTTTCAGTTAAGAAAGATAGGAGGACTAGAGGACAAGAAGTTACATTAGCAAAGGAGCAGAGTAGATTAGATATAAAAAAGTTTTCATTTTCACAAAGGACTGTAAATGAATGGAACAAATTATCTGCTGATTGTGTGGGTGCTAGTAGCGTGAATATGTTTAAAAATAAAATCGACACATACCTCAGACGGGCGGGATACACATAAATAAAAGGGTCGAACTCTCGATAAGCCAAAGGGCTTCCTTGTCCACCTGCCACCTAAAGTTAATTCTCTGGGTGGCAATATTGTTAAATCTTGTTAAATATTTAGATTAATTTTATTTCAAATTGATATTTATCATCTACATTTAGTAATAACCCTCCTTTGTCGCTACATGTTTTCCCCTGTGTTGTACAATCATATCCGTCTAAAAAAATTGAGAGAAATCATCATTATCAGTTTTCCACGTCTCTTATAAACATATTACACTAAATATAAAGTTATTACTACACGTCCTCTATGAATATTTCAAGTTAATTAAATTTTGCATTTATAGACTGATTGTTTGAGCTTAGAATATTAAAACTGTTTGGTTTTATTTGCCAGGTTGGCGAATTTATCAATGTCATAATAAGAAGAGCAATGTATTTATTGTGGTTCATTATTATTATCATCATCATTTGTATCTAAAACATTGCATAGGTTGTTTTGAGTACCTGCTAGTTAGGAGAGCAAAGCCTCATTAAGCGTAACTGAGCCTGCGTTTGTAGGAATGGTCATACGCCTGCTTAATAATATTAATATAACAATATGTATATAAAAGTATTGAGAAAGAACTTAAAGAACTTCTCAATACACGATTTCTATTAATATAACTATGTCGGTTTAATGCTTGTTATGCTATATATTATTCACATCACACAAATATCACGACTGCCTGGTTCGCATCGATGTAACTTTTTTATAACTGGGTATACTGCACTTGGTAACCACGCGTTCAAAATAATCGAGGGATATAAATTTCAACCATAATGAATATAGTACTGCTTTGATTATGTTTCTACAAAAACCCAAACCTCCTGTAAAGATATATGAATTAGTCTTTTTGAAACATTTCTGTTTCTAGCTAAAACCAACATTTATACATGAATGAACTATAAATCACACACAAAGCGATTACAACATGAAAGCAATCCTCTAAATACTGAATTACTGTGTAGCAGCAGCATGCGGAAAGTGCAGTACTTCTGTAGTGAGGTAAAGATTTTCCTATCCAATTCCTGTGCGCATACGATTCGAATTGCGAATGTAGCGATTCGATTTGCAGCATCCGCATTCACGTGAAAAATACAGCCGCCTCTGTACGTATGGGATAATAATAATAATAATTTTTTTTATAAAGCGCCGTATATCCGGAAAATAATTCTGCTCAGAGGCGCATACAAATACAACATTGTTAAAATATAGATATACAATTGTTCGAACTTACATGATAAACATATTACATAAGATACGTAAAATATTATGTAAAAATGTAAGGCTTCTAAAACTCGTAATGTATAAGCCTAATTAGCCATAATAAATTAATAATAACATACAATAATAAGTCAATAATTAATAATCAAATAAGATAATGAATTAATATTGAAAACAATATAATTATGAATTGATCAATTCAATATAGTACATACTACATGTAGTCAAAAAATCCGGCTTTAAAAAGATATGTTTTCAAATGTGAATTAAAAAGTTCATTCCACAGCCGGGGTGCCGTCACTGAAAAACCACGCCGACCATATCGTTCTAAACTGTAGTATAGCGGGGTACTCTCAGGAGACGGCTTCCGGTGGAGCGAAGCTGGCGGCGTGTATTCAACAGTCATGTCAGCGATGTATTCGCGCGCGAGGTCGTGCATCGCTCGGAACGTCAACACCAGTATGTTGTATGTTATACGCTATCGAACGGGCAACCGTTGTAGTGCGATCAACACAGGCGTGATATGAAGTGCGTCGTTGCTGCGTTACTACACGCGCTGCTGAATTTTGCACCCGTTGCAATTTCTGTAGAAATCGTTTGTTGATGCCAAACAACACCGCATTTCCGTAGTCAAGCTTTGAGGTCACTAGAGCATGAACGATGGTTTTACATGCATCAACGGTCAGGCAATGTCGTATCTTGGCGATGCTGTGCAGCTGGAAATATGCCGGCTGGCTCGTACGAGCAACTTGCACTGACATATCCAGCCCACTGTCCAAGAAAACGGCGATGTCCCTTACTGTTGGCCGAGGCGTTATGTCACACCCACACACGTCGGCTCTCGTAATTGTAGGTGGCACTTTGGTGTTTGCAATACAATACAATACAATACAATACAATAATGTTATGTCTGTTGGGTTACAGAAAATTTCCTTTAGGCTTGTTCATATAAAATCTTACATATGTACGTATACATACAAGGTTAAGATAAGTACTAAGAGCGAGGTTATCATATAATATTCATATCACATGCAAATAGGATATAGTGATATATCATATGCACATAGATAAGTAAACCACAATAGATAAGTAAACAAGTAAACCACAGGAGGAGAATGTCTATCATACAAGTAGTACTGTAAACAATCAGGCTAATGCATGGGGTCAGAGTAAATACATTATAAAATGGTAAACATTATAAAATGGTAAGCATACTATCACATATTGTAATTATTCAATTAAACACATATATATATATTGCAAGAGATTATTATGAAGTCATAGTCATGCCTAAAATTGCTAAGATTAATTTACACATGCACTCTTTTATCATGAGCATTCAGTCCTTAAGTTAAATAATAATCCAAATAAAAGAAGAATGGCGTTACCATGACTAGACATCTGGCGCCGGCATTACAAGATAAAAAAACGGTGGAGCCACAACATATACACTGCAGGACACTAAGACACAAACAGCACAATATAATGACATAAAAAACTAAATGCAGTCAAAATACTGCTACAGAATACATTAATTTACAGTTGAGAATGGACACTGCAGTTGGTATAAAAGATTTGTTAAAGAGATTCTTCCGAGCAAGGGGCATCTTATATCGTCGGCCTGACGGAAGCTGTTGAAACTGACCAAAAAGAGGATGGGTGGGATCGCAAACAATAGTAGTAGCTTTCCTTCTGAAAGCGCCATTGTACAAATACAAGTCTTCCAGCGAGTACTGCCCTGACCCAATAATTTTTCCTGCGACTTTGACAATGCGAGACAGCCTACCTGTGTCTTTCATGTTCAGATTACCAAACCATACAACACCATTGAAGGTCAGAACACTCTCTATTAAACTCCTATACACCAGTTCCAAGATGTCTTGGCTCACATCAAAATATCTCAATTTCCTTAGAAGGTAGAGGCGCTGGTTTGCCTTTTTTACAATGTGATCAGTGTTATCAGTGAAAGACAGCTTATTGTCATAAAAAGTGCCAAGATATTTAAAACTGGACACAACTTCAAAAGGTTCATTACTAATCTTGGCAGGAGAAGGAACATCAGAGACTTTCCTGTTGTCGATCACAAGTTCTTTCGTTTTGCCAACGTTAAGGTGAAGAAAGCTGTCAGCGCACCATTTCTCCAAAACAGAGATTTGTGAAAAATGTTCTGCCAGAGAATCTTCTTTTTTCAGGAGGCCAACTAAGGCCATGTCATCTGCAAATTTCAGTAGCCAGTTAGAGGAGGTCTGACACCTCATGTGATCTATGTATATTAAAAAAAGTGTCGGTGAGAGGACACAGCCCTGGGGTGCGCCGGAATTTACAATACTCTCATCCGACATACAACCCTGAATACTAACATGCTGTGGACGGTCTTTCAAAAAATCGTTCAGCCAAAGAACAATATTTGGGCTTACATCAAGATCAATCAAGCGCTTCAGAAGAACATAAGGTTCGATGGGATTAAACGCACTCGAAAAATCTATGAATAACACTCTGATGTAGGCTTTGGAGTCTTCACGATGCTGTGAAATCAGATTAAACAACAAGAGAGAAGCATCTTCAACACCCCTACGGGCTTTATAAGCAAACTGGAGAGGATCATGATATGCAGGCACATCAGACAGCAAACGACTGAGTACAATCTTCTCCATGCATTTAGCTAAGGTGGAGGTAAGTGCTACTGGACGAAAGTCGTTTAAATGGCTGGCACTAGGTTTCTTTGGTACAGGGATAATCACACAGGTTTTCCATGCCAGGAGTACAGTGTGAGAGTCTAGCAGAGTCTGGAATATGGTAGTGAAAATCCTCCCCAGCTGAGCCGCACGCGTCTTTAAGACTTTGTTTTTCACTCCATCAGGGCCTGAAGCTTTGTGTGCGTTCAATCTGGAGAAAGTTTTCACAACCTCATCCTCAGAGAGTTCAATGTGTTCTGGTACAACAGTCTGGCACAAAGATTTACATTGACCACGAAAATCATTAACATCAAACCGAGCATAAAAACGGTTAAGTTCATTTGCTGCAGTAACATGATCGCCAGTGTGGTACACAGGCTGCTTGATTTGTTGCTTACCCATCATAGTTTTGAGTCCATTCCATGCCTCCCTAGCATTACCAGTCCGAAAGTTTCCCTCAACTTTGTTCTTGAATTCAAGTTTGGCAATCCTAGCAAGCCTACTAAATTCCTTTTCTTTCTCACGATATTCATCCTTCTTTCCCTGCAGAAAGGCAAGTTTCTTTTGATTCAGGTTTACTTTAAGGTCCTTCGTTATCCAGGGTTTGTTGTTCGGGTACACGCGCACTGTCTTGGTTTTGATGACTGACTTTTCACAGAATTTGACATAAGACGACATAGTGTCCGCAAGTTCAGAGGGGTCAGAGCAGCTGTCAGTAAAAAACACCCCACTCTGTTGCTTCAAAACAACCACGTAATTCCTCCATGCTTTCAGGTGTTCAGAGTTGAGAAACACGAGTTCTAAGTTTTTGTCTTCAACATGTGTCTGTACTTCGGCAGCAAATGCACAACGTTATGATCACTGCGGCCAAGTGGTGGCCTACACACAGACTTGTAAGCGTTCTATATATTTCCAAAGCTCACGTCAATAGTCCGATTGAGACGGGTGGAGCACAATACATACTGCTGGAGGGTTGGAAGATGACAAGCAACATCACACTGGTTAAAATCTCCTGCGATAAAAACTGGTTGATCTGCACATCGGGCTGCAGCGGCGTTGTAGCTATCTGCAATTCTCTCGGCGGCGGCTTTGAAGTCGGGGCTTGGTACGTAGACGATAATGACAGTCAGCTGGCCGAATTCACGAGGTAAGTAATGAGGACGGAATGACACGTGCAGCAGTTCATAATCTCGAATACACACTCGCTCCCGCACATAATGCTGTATAGCCCACTTGTCACTGACATACGTGCAGACACCCCCACCCAGCCTTGTCTACCCTTTGCTGCTGTCTTTGTCCGCTCGAATCATAGTGTAGCCAGGAAGAGAAACACACTTTTCATCAAAGTTCTCACTTAGCCAGGTTTCCGTAAAACACATCAGGTTACAGCGACGAAAGTCACAATCAAACTGGGTCAAGTCCAAAAGTTCGTCCATCTTGTTCTGTAGCGATCTTATATTCGAGAGAGTGATGGTGGGGAGAGGGTGTCTACTGCCACGCCTTTTCAGTCTTTCTATCACACCTCCTCTAGAACCTCTCTTCTTCGTCTTCTTCTTCCTGTCGTTCCTAACGGTCTCAGTAAAATCAATAAGAGGCAGTTTCAGGTCGGGTGTGGTGGTGTGCCGAAGTGTAAACAAAAACTCGCGAGAGTACCTGATCAAAATGGCGGAAGATCCCGGGCCGTGGTCACCAGCGACGAAAATCGCTGGCACAAAGTCAGAAATGAGGTACCACAGGATGATAAACAGCAGACACTTTCCTCCCACGGTTATACACGTGGTTATACACGTGGTTATACACGTGGTTATACACGTGGTTATACACGTGGTTATACACGTGGTTATACACGTGCATGCACAGTTCTTCGACGAAAAAACACCCACAACTACCATAACAGTACAAAAACGACGACACACGTGAACAATCCTAGGGTCGCTACAGAGTGGTGCCTCCTATTCGTGCGTAGACCACACTACAGAGTGGCGCCCCCTATCGGTGTGTAGAAGACCATTGTTTCGGTCTTTACCTCATTTAGTAACAGTTGGTGGTTCACCATTCAACGTTTCATGTCGATGGTGCATTGTTCAATAAGGTGTCACAGGGCTGATCACGTGGGAAATCGACGTAGAGTTGAGTGGCATCAGCGTTCATGTGGTATTTCAAGCGGTGTTTAGCGAATATGGCAGTGGTTGGCATACAGTATATTGTGAACAGTAAGGGACCAAGAAGCGATCCCTGAGGCACACCATAGCTCAAAAATTGCCGGCGAGAAATGGCATCGTCGATTTTTATCGCCAGTGTTCTGTCCGACAGGTAAGATGCTACCCACTCCAGCGCCGAGTCACTGATGCCGGTGGATTCCATTTGCCTGAGTAGTATAGCATGGTCCACAGTGTCGAAAGCAGCAGTAAGATCAAGAAGGACGAGTATTACTCCTTTTCGACAGTCGAGTGCCTGCATGATATCGTCGTGAATACGCACGAGTGCTGTTTCGGTTCCGGACAATACGCGTTCTGGGACGGGTCAAGCAGTTTATTTTCGTCAATGTAGCGCCTAAGGTACGCCTCTCCAACAACTTTGACACAAAGCTGAGAATGGATATAGGGCGGTAGTTCGTAATGTCACTTACATCAAGACCAGTCTTCTTAAGGAGTGGCGTGACCAGCGCATGTTTAATTTCAGATGGTACCGTCGCAGATTCCAGTGACTGATTTATGATACTCGCCAGAATTGGTGCGATGATATCGATATTTGTCTTCAACAGTGCTGTCGGCCAATGATCGAGAGAGAAAGATTTGCAAGGGCATGTATTCACGAGTCGAACGATAGATGTGACTGTTGTCGGTGTAAATGCTGACAGAGTACAAAGGTGGTGGTGATTGTTGTCGAATGGCAGTAACGGTGGTGGCGCGTCACGGTGATTCAGTGTACGGCGCATCTTCGTAATCTTTTCGAAGAAATATACAAAAAAACGTCCCGTCAAATCCTCATGCGAGCCGTTGCATTCGGGAAGCATTGGTGGTTGTTTGCGTCCGGTGATATCATTCGTGATTCGGTACACAGCTTTCGTGTCACGAGCAGTCTCTTGGATTTTCTGATAGTAAAACGCAGACGTGGCCGTCATAAGTTGTTTTTTGTACAGGTCTCGCATAGTTGTGAAAATGTGTCAATACACAACTAGCCCCGTCTCTCGTCACCACCGCTCTGCTCGCCGAAGTTTGCATTTCGCATCTGACAGCTCACTGTTGTACCCGGGTGTCTTGGGGCGGATGGTGATAACACGGCTGGTGAGCAGTGGATGCTTGTTGATCAAAACTGCGATAGTGGCGTTTTATTGAAAAGACGGATCATCGTTGCTGTTGCTAGGATCGGTTAGCAGACGCGATGTTGTCAGGTCTACGACAAACTCAGCAAACTCACTCCTATTAATTTCTACTAGGCATTGTATTCAATCACATCCGCATATCGTTTCCGTACATATGGAATCACTGCTTAACAACAAACGCCAACTCATGCTTTTCGATGTCTTATTTTGTAGGCGATATCAACGCAGTGGCGCCGCGAAGCGACTATCGCTGAACTGACATCTTCAGTCGAACAGTTTCTAAGTGCTAATTTGTTTTCTTTTCCACGATTAGTTTGGAGGATCGAGTCCGGTTCAAACAGTTATCCATAGTGGCCCTTTGTATACGTTTCATGCTGATATATTTAGTAAAATATGGATTATTTTAACTTCTTAAGCATGAAATACGTACCATATACTATTGAACGTGGTGATTATTGGGGTGGCCAAGCTCACAAAATGTCATCCAACTGCATCCCCTATCAGACACCTAAACACCCCCAACCACGCCCCCTACCCAAAATATTTGGAGACTCACCCTCCCCAAAAAGCCACCCAACCAACAATATAATTAATATTGATGATTACAATGATTTGATAAACCAACTGTTCAAAAGTTATCATAGTATCCGTATATTGGACACAATTTATATACTGTACAACATTTGTACATCTTTATTTCATATGGCTACCCAAAGATTTGTCAAGAAATCTCTCATTTTTAGTTGCATGTTATCGCGCATATTGTATTTGTTATTGAACATTTAATTACGAACACAATAACGTTAGTGTTTTGGATAATGCAAATGCATTTCTAGTATATTTACAGAAACTGAAACGCATCTTAAAATAGAAGTTTACAAAATCATTACTATTTGAGAGTGTCTGTAAGCTCCCTGGTCTCGACTCTCTTCCGTATCCCGATCGCGCCAACGCTCAGTTCGATAGTTGTGATTTTATTCTATATTATGTTATTTAAACGCGCAACCAGTAATGCTACCTATTGCAATTCCGCTTTGTTTCATTATGTGACTTGTGTAAATATGCTTAGAGTTAACTGGTGGTTGGAATGTTCGTATCAAGTTAAACATGTCTGCTTTTACTTGATGCCTTGGCACATTAATTGATTACAGTGATCCAACATAACCGTTTCTAGGGAAAATAGTTAATATTCATGGGGCTGACGCTCACCAAAAACCTCCAATTGTACACACTGAGGCATCAAAAAAAAAAAACATTGAGGCTCCCCGAAAACATCTAATTGCACCCCCGAGGATCCCCGGAAAACAACCACCTTGAGGCTCTCCAAAACACCCAATTACACTCCCTCGAAGCTCCCCAAAAACCTCCTTCAGGCCTTTCAAAAAACGTTTAATTGCACCACAAAATGCACTAACGTCCCTAAATATTGGGAGGATAATCCTATATCCAGCCCCTACCAAAATCACTGGGGGGCTCAACACCCGAAAACCTCCCCCGGTTACGACGCCAAGGGAAGATGTCTCAGCCTCCAGGTACTCTCGTGAACGACATATTGTGGCTCACCAACGTGGGGTCTGGTTAAACGAGGTTACGTTCAATGTTCCTTGACGCTAAGTAACGTTTCATTGGTACGCTGTGGAGATGGCGTAACCCGGCATGCCTCTGTAGGGGCGTTCAACTTTGCTAGCCTTCCATTTTATACTAATAACATAAGTGCATGCAGCAGTGGTGATGTCGTTTGTGGTGACACTAATGTGGCGCACGCTTTGTTTAGGCGTATATTATTATGTTAATAAGTTCGCAATTATTTAGGTGTATTTTGTAATAAGAAAAAACACTACATATAACTGATCGAGGGGTGAATCAAATTTTTTTGAAAAGTGGATACATTTTGTTATTAATTTTGTTCATATGCTATTAGTATCAGATAACAAAAGGATTAGCTCGACGGGAAACGCCGATGGACGGTAGGTGTGGAAGGCGATGTGGACACTTTTTTCACAGAACACCTGAAAAGGTGCAATTTGGTGACAACTGAAATCTGATTTTTACACAAGTTATATATAAACTAATCAACAAAAGAAAGTTATATATTTCTCTTAAATGGCATATATTATAATATGTGGGGATTGCACCCCAAGATGTGTGGTATCAAAGGATGCAGTGATCAAATATGGATTAAATTAATGCAACCATGCAGCATTTACACCATTATCTGCACGACCAGAATGGTCATTTGTTAAAAGCTGCCACTGGACCATGAAATTCTCTCATTGAATGGGATTACTCATGCGAAACATGAACATGTGCGCACAAGTTTACACAATGGTTCATAATGTCATTCATCAGTACTGGTGAGGGATACATTGCTATAATATATATATATAATCTGTGTGATAACAATCATGCCACGTCTGTCCAGTTTAGAGCGTGGTAGGGCAATTGGACAATTGCAGGCTGGTGTACGCCAAAATGTGGTTGCAGCCACATTTGGAGTTTCACAAGCAATCATAAGTAAACTGCAAAGGCGGTACCAGGACACCGACGACGTGCGAGACAGGCCAAGATCTGGCAGACCTCGTGTAACAACTGTTGCCACTGACCGGCGTATCGAGAGTATAGCAGCCAGGCGACGTTACGTTGTACTGAAACATTTCGTCTTGAAATATATGGTCGATTTTCAATTGTGCGCATGCGCGGAGCCCTATATGGGTCATATTGAGTCACGTGCAAATTTCCCGGCAAGCTTACTGAAATATTCGGTCGTCGGAAGTTGCAGCGTGCCCCGGTGACTGTAAGTTCCGAATGATATTGCCCATTGGAATTACCATTTGCATTGGACTAATGTACTTTTTACATGTACACCTGCAGGGTTAGAGCTATGGTTGGACGTGGTCGCTGTACCCATCTGATCTGTCATTCTGTGGCCCACACATGGATGATGGATAGCCTAGGGCTAGGCTCTAGCGTGTTCACTGACACTGTCAGTGACAGTGTCACTGACTGACACTGTGACTTGCATGACATCCATGCCCCCCCCCCCGGCTGCAACACTTCTTCCAATTTGTTTAGGTTTAGCCTTAGGCTTAGTTTGAGATTAGTCTTAATTTGATGCCAAGACTGCCTGTTATGCCCGCAATGCCTATAACCTATGACTATGTCATGGCTACAGCTATGGCCTATGGCTATGCCATGACTATGCTTATGACATGGCTATGTATGCCATGTGCACAGGGACATAGCCATGGGTTAGTTTCAGGGTTGTGGGTTAAGTTAAGGTTACGTTATCAACAACAATATGTTTGCTTTTCCCAAGCCTCGACCTATAATGTATTACCTTATATCATGACCATGGCTGTGTAGGGTACAGGCTGATGGCAAAGATTATACCTAAATTATGCAATTAAGGTCTAAGCCTATAAAGTTTAGCATACACAACATAAAAGTAAAGGTAAGTTCTTATATAGCGCAGTGTCCGGACCAGTCCTCAGGACTGCTCAAGGCGCTTTACACTTTACTCCCCTGGCAGACCTGTTCAATCGAACACCATCTCAACTTATGTGGGAAGCATCCAGCCACGCTGCAATTGATGCACGAAGACTAATCGACTAATCGTACACAAATATCCACCACTGTCTATAGCCAGGTACTCATTCATACATCTGAGTGAACTGATCAACACGGCAGCTCAGGACTACCCCTGAGCCACTACGCCCTACATAGACATAGTCATAGCTGCCATAGCCAAGCCCAAGGCATAGCCATTGGCCATGGCATGTGCATAGGCATGGACATGGTTATTCTATAGGCATACCCATAGGCAGTCTAGGCTATATACACGACGATCAGCACGAACAGATAGATTTATATACAATGCAAGTGTAAATACAAACGTAGTGCTATCTTAATTATTTCCAAATAACCTTACGAAAGGCTAAACCTAACCCTACACTTTCCCCCTGGCATATGGAACAGTTATGCCTCATGTTTTTTGGTGACCAATAATGGTTAGCTAGTCCGCCTACTTAACATTGACCGTGACAGTGTGAATAGTCGGTCCAAAATCTAAAATGCTATAAGTTACTGTACTGTACACATAACTATTGAGCCGGAATATGATAATAGTATACTATAGCTTGTAATAATACTATTTGCCATGTTGCCCATGACATGGCATACCCATGTGTAGGGTTGGCGATTTAAATCAAGCTGATTTAAATCACGATTCAATGTTTCGTCTAAGTACTGAAACATTCGGTTATCTATTTCCGCTTGTGCGCATATGACTTCTGCGCCGACCAGATATTTCAACAACGAAAGGTTTTGTTAAAACAATTTATTGTGCTTTATTTGTTTTATACCTTCCTTTCTTTTTTAATAACCTTTCGGTTTTGATGCATTGCTCATAGACAAGGGTATTTATTTATTAATTTAATGCCGACACATTTCACATGTTTTAGGTTGCGGCAGCACGGCTTATGCAGGTAAAGCAGGCATGTGAGACCACAACACAAACAGCAATATACCCCACCGAAACGCGGTATCTGGTGCCAGACAGTTTGAGAAAATTGTCATCTCTGTAAGTTATAAGAATAATTGATCTAATTATACATGGATATATGTATGTCCAAGTTACGACAGTCATTACTTTGTTTAACTCAGTGCATTACATCTTACTAGCACCTGGATTGTGAAGCTTTTAAGGTGAAAGTAGGTATAATCTAACGATATATGCTTACTAGATGTCATATCGCTACAATCTTTTAAAAGTGCTGTCTCTATGCAATGGCTCGTCAAATCTAACGTTCTTTTGCGCCGAACTCTGTACTATTTGAATAGTCTTCTATATCAGGCTGTACATGAGTTCTCTTTAGATATGTTATTCATTCCATTGCAGTGCATCGTACAAGAGGCTTGTTATAGAGCTGTTTCTGTTTGGGAGAACCCTTGAAGCCTTCGGCCTGAACGAAGAACAAGCCAGTGCAATTGTAGGTTAGGCAGGTGTGACACCATCAAGGAATCTTCAACGTGGTGTTGGCCCACAAGACATTGCGGTCCGGCCTCGCTGGAAGTTGATTACACAGAGCCTCGCTTCGGATCTCCAGCAGGTTGCGCCCGGTTTTGTTGTAGAACAAGTTATAAACTTCAGTGGCAAAACAAAATGGCTCGGTGACGTTATCGTGGAACGGACTGGCGCCGTGTCATTCAGTTCACGTTCGCCTCGAGGATGGGAGAGTAGGGCGTAGACACATTGACCATGTGAGGAGTCGTTGTGTGATTGGTGATAGCTCGGTGTCGGAGAAGACACCATCTTCTGAACTGCCTCTTGAATTGTCTTCCAAACTGCCTCCGGAGGAACCTGTTCATGCAGAACTGCCAGACATACCGCTTGTCGTATCACGTGACGTACCGCCTGACATACCACATGACGTACCACGTGACGTACCGCTTGACGTAACTCAGCCAGAGATGGAATCTCCCCACACATCTGAACAGAACTGTAAACGAATGCAAATCTTCGTAGATCAGGGAGAATCCATAGAGCACGTGAGAAACTTAACTTATGAAGTGACATTCACGATCACTCGTAGGAAAGTGATTGGAAAAGAAATAGTGAACGTTGGTAGTGGCATGTTGAATAACTTTAGTTAGAACTGAACGTTTGGTATAGATATGCATTATTCTTCTTGAGTACTAGAACTCCACGAACATTGCGTTAGAGAACTCCAGGGACATTGAATTATAACACTATAAGGACACTGAGTCATATTTGTTTAGCAAACCAGTTATAATATTATAATCAAGATGGTGTGCATGAATAAACTGTGTGACAATTGATTTGACGTTTACACCTACTCAATTAATGCACTCACAATCTAGGCTAAATATGAATAAAGCGAAACATGTATCATTGGACATAATAATACAATTATTATGATTACAGGTAGATTAGATTTATGAAAGCCATTTTTATAAATTGTACACATTCATTCATGACTATTACATACACATATTCTCTCCCAATTCAATTGTTAGTACAAAACAAACACCATCAGATGGTGAATCTATAGATTTTGCCCAGTTTAGTAATTATAATATCCTAATAATAATACTATCCTTAGTAAATTCATTATCTGTTATTATTATCAAAATTATTTGATGCATGCAGCCTACAACTTTTAATTGAACTTAACTATGCACAATCATGTGCATAATTACGGTTATCAACTTATAATGAACACGAACTATATAACAGCAAAAAACAGTCGTTCCCATATTCTTAAATGTAAGCTAATTCAGTAATTGCAGTGACATTGGCCCCATTTAATTATTCATGCATTAATATCACAGTTCATGTATGATGATATTATCAAAAGCAAGCTTGCATTCACAGCGACAACTGGCAACGTAAGTCAAATATTTCAGACCAAACTATTTGTTTCCTCTCGTGCGTTTCGACTCTACACAATACGTAAAGGTCATAGGTCAAAATCTACCAAATATTTCGGCGACCAAATGTTTCGCTTAAGTAATGAAATATTCGGTTATCTATTTCCGCTCGTGCGCATACGACTTCTGCGCCGACCAGATATTTCAACGACGAAATGTTTCGCTACAACGTGACTGCTGCCACCATACAAGACGAGGTCAGACAGCCTCGACGCCAACGTATCAGCACGCAGACAGTGCGCCACCGCCTCCAACGTGCAGGTTTTAGGGCTCGCCTTCCAGCAATAGTGCCTAACATGAACGCGGAACACGAACGTCAGCGATTGATTTGGTGTCGTCACATATGTCGATGGAACATGAATCAGCGGGGGAACGTATTGTTCTCTGATAAATCGCGATTTTGTTTGAAGAAAAACGATGGCCGGATAAAGGTGTGGCGAAGGAGAGGTGAACGTAATGCAAGAACTTGTACACTTCCAAAGAAGGCATTTTATGGTGGCAGCGTGATGGTATGGGGCGGCATAACATCACGTGGCAAGACCCAGCTGGTTATTGTCGATGGCAACATCAGTTCATTTAACTATATTGAAGAAATCTTGAGGCCAGTCGTTGTTTCCTTCATGCGAAACATGGGTCAATGTGCGCTATTCCAGGACGATAATGCCCGACCACACCGTGCCAGGATCGTTGATACCTACCTGCAGCAGGCGCAATCCTATTGAGCACTTATGGGATCAGTTGGGCAGGGCGGGTCATATGCGTATGCATACTCAGAGTACACAGGCCGATCTGAGGAGATACCAGTGGAAGAGTAGGACAGGTTGCCTCAAAACAGTGTACAGCGCTTGGTATAAACAGTATGAGCCTTAGATGTGAGTCGTGTATTGCTGAAGCTGGTGGGCCCACTCGTTGTTGATGTGCGCAATACACTTTTTTCAAAAGTCCATTCTGAGTGTTTTATCCGTAGTGTATAAAAAGTGTCACTTTGGGGACCAGACCCCCCTGTACATACCCCATCCTGGTCATGCAGATAATGGTGTAAATGCTGCTTGGTTGCATTCATTTAATCCAAGTTTGATCACTGCATCCTTCGATACCAAATATCTTGGGGTGCCATCCCAACATATTATAATATATGCCATTTAAGATAAATATAACTTTCTTTTGTTGATTAGTTTATATATATATATATATATATGTATATATATATATGTATATATATATATATGTATATATATATATTCCAAGAAATTGGCCATATATATTGCAGTTTGTGAATGTATTCATTTGATGGTGGTCAAATACGAAGCGCTGATGGTGAGTCGATTGAAATTCATTAATTAAAACACTTTTGAAAGATGCAATTTTGTAACATTTAAGTAACAAGAAACCTCCAAACGTTCACAAAAAAGTGTCTCAGATATTTTCTCAAAATTAAACCGTATACTAAGTCACACCCGTCGAGATCTAGAGGAGAGAAAAATCAACACGACATCTAGAAAGAAGTGGACATGGATAGAATTATACGCCGGAAGGAAACAACAAACACCACGAAATAGGCTCTTGACTTGAAACAGCAATGAAAAAGAAACAAAACAAGCCACAGTCTGAGTAGAACAAAACAGTTAAAGGCGATGCATAGTGGAGGAATAGATAAAATATGAAACCCTGGCAGATACGAAGAAACTAACAACAAATTCAGTGCGTTTGAGAAGTGTCAGTTCGGCCCCATATCGTACTTTGAGGACAGGGCTAAAGTAATAAAGCTGGGCAATGTTGTTTTCGTCTTGTTTCGGCATTCCAACTGCGCACGTGAGTACGTAACATCGTTTCAAACAAAAAACGAACGGAGAGGTTTCTTGACAGACACAAGGAGTTTACAAAATGAAATAAAGATGTCCAAAATGTGCATATCAAATGTAAACAAGGGTGATACGATCACTTCGTATGTATGCACGAAGATTAACAATAAATGCAACCAGCCTCGTTTTGCATGCGTACGACGTGTGCGTGTGTGTGCGTGTGTGTGTGGTGTGTATGTGCGTGCGTGTGTGCCCGTATGTGTGTGTGCGTGCGTACGTGCGTGCGTGCGTATGTGTGAAGTGAAGATATACGTCTACTACTTTGTCTGTAGTGAGCCTCATTGCCATGGACGCTGTTACAGCAACATTATACCTTCAAGAACAGTGTCCTTAAACTCCCTTATAGTCGATCCCATTAATACGTTATCAATGTAATAATAATTTAATTAATTACATTTCAGGCATTAGCATGCAAAGAAGCACTAGTAAGTCATAAGACAAACGTAAAGTTTTGTATGTGTTTAATACTTGAAACACACGTCAAATACATATAGAGGAATGCCAACACGACACTGGTAGAAACATAGTGTTAAACATAGTGTTAAACATAGTGTTAAATATTGTGGTGAACGACACAAAACAATAACATGACTCCACTGAGCTAGTGTATGTGCATCTGTACTTCTTGACATCTTGGATTTCTTTGAAATTTCACAAACAACGGTTACAGGAAAAGGTCTGGGCGCTCTTGTGAGCCTCAACACACGACAGATAGGCGGCGGAGTTCTACGTCTGCAACAAATGGCCAACAATACACGCATATATTGCGATAACATTACATACAACAACAGCAAGAGTAATTCTAAAAATATAGTAACAGTAGTCGTGGTGATTTGATTGTGGTGGTGGTGGTGGTTGTTGTGATGGTGATTACGATGGTTGTTGTGGTTGAAGTGATGGTGATGACGATGACGATGGTTTCGGTGGTTGCGGTGGTTGTGGTCATGGTGATGACGATGGTTGTGGTGGTTATGGTGATGGTGATCACGATGGTTGTGGTGGTTTTGGTGATTGTGATGGTTGAGGTGGTTGTGGTGGTTGTGGTGGTTGTGGTGATGGTGATGACGATGGTTGTGGTGGTTGTGGTGGTTGTGGAAGTGCTAACGGTGTGTGTTGTGATTGTGGTTGTTGTGGTTGCGATGGTTGTGGTGGTGGCGGTGGTGATCGTTGTGATAGTTTTTGTGGATGTGGTGGTTGTGATAGTGACAGTGGTGGTGGTGAGGGTAGTGGTGGTGGCAGTAGCGGTGATTAGTGGTAGCAGTAGTGACGGTGGTGATAGTGGTGCTAGTAGCAATTATATCAGGGGTGAAGGTTGATGGTCACGATAGTGGTAGACGGTAGTAGTTTGTTTCTGCAGTGGCCTCGTTGCTGGATTGTTATTAAAGAAAGGGACGTTCTCAAAAGATCGAACTACGTCACTACAAAAACCGATGTGAATTACCCTCCTATCTCTCGAATGGCACCGACCTGTTTGCAATATAGGCAACTTCGTATTTGCCAGGTTCGTCGTCATAAAAATAGACTGCCCGCATGCGCCCCAAATCAGCACCTGTATTCATTGTAATAGGAAAATAAATGTCTTTGGGCGTTAAGCAAAACAGCTACTACAGTTACTTCAAGTCGTTTTCGCATAGTGCTATAGATCTAGGTTCTGAGCACTTAACACACACGTTCAATCGAAAACGTGGCTGGGATTCCAAGAAATTGGCCCTTTTACAAATACAAATTTATCTCAACTCATATCACCATCATAACCGTAAAGGACAATTGTCACTGGAAGTAAATTCACTTGTGATTGAAGATGTTTGAAAACAATAATAAACACAAAACCGAAGACGTGAACAATAGTTCCCCAGGTCATCGCTTGCGCCATTTTGTATGCGATGCCAGTGCCATGAGGAAGCCACTTAGATAAATGTATCACTCGGACACGTCGGAGTATGAACTCACAAGCTTTCAGTTCCTTTGCGATATAAAGAAACCAAAATACACATCATGCAAGAATGGCAGTCGGCCTCGTTTTGGATTCATACAATTGAACGTATGTGGTAAGTGGCGACCCCTGTCGACTAGTTTGGCTGCACTGTTGCTCTTTGACACAAACGTCTTTTGGGTTGGTGTTCTGGTAGATGCTGAAGACGGAGATTGTGTAGTCGAGAGAGGCGTGTGGTCTGTCTCTAGTTGGCGTCAACGGTCAGGGTGCTCTGTTGAAGCAACAACATGGTTAGCTCGGCCATGTTGATCTTGCCGTCCCTGTTCAGATCCCATTTATCCAGAATCGCGTTCTTCATAAATCCGATGTCGTCGGTGTCGTAATCCTGCGGACAGGCCGAGTTTTATTAAACAACTGTATTGCGATTACAATTATTGCGCCCCACGCGTTTAGTTAACAACGTTCAATAACGAATTGTGGCGCTATCAGCCGGATACTTTTAGAGTTAACACATGTAACAAAACGCGCGCCAGGGGGCGCTGCTGATTACATCAGTCTCAGTACCCCCTGGAAGATCGCTTTGCGAAACTCGCGTAAAGCTCGGCCAATCATGTCGACTGCCACGGTGATCGGCTCGTTTTCGTTTCAGCCAACCGTGGCTCATGGTATAAGTAGTGTTTGGGAAATGGAAGTAACGATATTGAATACACGGTACCGCTCAACCGTTCGTGAGAATGGTCGACCGGTTAATTATATTAAGATTTCCCACAGCTGCGCTTTGACATGAGGCAAGGACGTTTGCGCAACATGATATTGTTATGGTTCCAACAGCAAGACCGGCGGAGATATATACTTACACGACAAAGTACAGCTGTAGAACTAATTCAACGAATTTCCGCACTATGTGTAGGATATATGACAGGTGTGATGTTACCGGGACAGTGTTTCAAACACGGAGAAATCACATGTTTGAACGAACATTTGGATGCTAGTTTCGTTTCCACTGACAGTGAACGATCTACCACTGTTACACCGTTCTTGTGATTTACGATGTAAATGTGAGGTATAACACGAAAACCAATCTTACCTCTTGAACGAGTTCCATTAAGTCTTTCAGGAATCCATTTAGTTCTTCGTTCTCAATTGACCCATTCCGATCCTAAACATTACCACATTACATCAATAACCAATCGAATGGTTAGTCTATCGCGTTAAAACGTGTTGATTGTTGTTGTTTAAGAAGATATCTTGTTTTATATTCGACCATCATTGGTTAAGGGTCAACATCATTTGATTGTGACAGAAAGGCAGGTGAGGTCTTTGGGCATCCTGAGAATAATCTGATTTTTGTGTACAAGAAAATGGAGGTGAACGTGACGTGGAACCTTTGCTCTACACTTCATGCAAACCAGCTTGACATGTGATGTTTCATGTAGGTAGCGGTAATAAACATAGTCAGGTTTTGGCAACAGTTTGGCTCATTTTAGACTTCGTTAATGAAATAAGTTGACCGCAATAATAGTTCGCACATGTCATGGTTTTGTTATAACAAGCATATAATAACGTGTTCCATTCCAACTCAGCTAATGTTAACTACTCTGTGAAATGAAGAGCATCGTTAAATTAAGATACTGTGCTTGCGATTGCACTTACGGGGTTGGGTGTGTGTGTGTGTGCGTGTGCGTGCGTGCGTGCTTGCGTGCGTGCGTGTGTGTGGTGTGTAGGGCCATTGCGTGTTTGCGTGCGTATGTGTGTGTAATTATGCGTGGGTGTTTGTATGGATGCACGCTCGCATTCACGCACCACACACACACACACACACACACACACACACACACACACACACACGCACACACACGCACACACACACACTTTCAAGTCTATGTTGGTATGTTGGTAAGAGTTTAAAATCAAACCACGGCCAATACACTTTGGTTTCCTCTATTGTTATTCATAACAGTTTTTCTTACGGAAGTAGACCTTTACATTTACTGTCCAGTAAGATATATATATATGTTACCTGTGTTGACGTACAATTTAGCCACACGTCTAAATCACTAATGTTTCACTAGTTTATGTTGTTCAGTGTCTTTGTTCGACTTTACTCGGGTGATTATGTGAACCTAAATCGCACGGATAAGAGACATTTCGAAGTTAAGGTAACAGTAATTGAGTCGGCGCTCTACCGCCTGCAAGGCAGTAAAGACATTCTGGCGTCTGTCTTCACTCAGCAAACCAGTTCTGTATTAGCTGTATTACCCTATGAATATGATTAACCGGTGTTCAGATATTTATAGCACTGCATCGTACGACTTGAAAGCTTGCCAAGATGCCGCGGCAAACCAAAGAAACAGGCGGTTGGTTTTAGCTGACACGTTCACCTGTGTCTCGGATATGGAGGCCGCTTTGAACTAATGTAGGTATAGTATGCAGCCAGCCTACCTTGTCATAGAGATTGAACACTTTCGTGATGTCTTCTTCCGTGATTTTAGTTACGCCCTTGAAAAACAAACAAGTTCAAAGTGATTAAACAATCGTGTGACATTGAGGAGTTTTAACACATATTAATAAAGGTCATCAATATGTACCAATATTGTCAATCAAAGCAAACAACCCAGACGGTAAATGGTTTCTCGAGAGTCCAATCATTTTGCATCTCTGCTTAGCCCAGCATTCTGAGATATGTATTATCCTCTGTAAGAAAGAATACTTTCTGATATACAATCTACCCTGTTACTTCACTAATGTTATTCCATGTTCTCCAGTTCCTTTCTTTTATTACCAAAAGCAATACATTATTACATCCTATATTTAAAATCCGAGTTATTGTGTCGCGTGTATTTATATTTCTTTAATGTAAGTAATATCTGCATTGTTTTAATATGACTAATCTGTGTAGATAGTATTGGAAATTAGGTTTATCTTCATTTTGAACACTTGGTTCATTTGCAAATGTCAATACTCTGGTAGTTGTATCATCTTCCTACAGTGCTCATTGAGATAAGTCATCGTATTATTACGCTAATTGTGGAGCATTTTAACAATATCGCTTACTTCCGAGACTCACTCGTTTCTGTCAACGTTAATTCCCTTACTTTAACCACGCCCTCTGATCTACCATTTGGCGACGCGTTTCAAAAATACAACAATGGTTATTTATATTTATTTATTAAGGTGTGTGTTGTTCACTGTACCTTTCTAGAGGTCTTTCTCCTATCTGAGACAAAGAAGTTTTACTCACCTCTCAACGGGACCATTTCACTAATATTCTTAGCTCATAAGGAAAATCCGTCATTACACAGAATCCGTTGTTCAATATGTGGAGTGTTTTCAAAATGCAAAAATCCGACGCCATATCACGGAAGATAGATTGATAGAGTTTATTTTTGGAATCGTACATACAAGCATAATCAAACATTTATAACAATCGGTAATATAATATACGATTCCAGGCTGACAGCGGAGCCAATTAAGGCTGTAACAAGTTGGTTTAAATGATAACAATATAAAATAAGTAGGCCTACTTATTAAGTGAACGGGTCGCTGTCAACCCCACAAATAGCTGTATAAACAACGTGATAATAAGTTCACGCGCAGCATATTGATACAGTTTCTATAATAGACTAGATATGTAAAATGGAACAACAATAGTAAACGTTCATTTAAATTGCGTAGCAAAAAATTGGTGATCCCAACTACCAACAATGACTAGAAAATTATTATACATTTGAACAGGTGTTTCGTAGTGAAGTAAGGTTCTGATAGAGCTTCATACCAACTTACAACAATTGCTTTTCGTGATTATACAAACTTTTTAGGTTGTTTTTGTTTTGAGTGATAGTTGGAATTGTATTCCAGATCAACGCACCTTTACGTAACAAACTCTTTGAAAATCGTACAGTAGAAGTGGTGATAGAACGTATATGTGAAGTTTGTCTAGATCCGTGAGTGTGTATGTCACAGGTAAATGTAAACATATCGGATAAAGCATGTGGTAGGCTCCGGTGAACATAATTATACATAACCTTTCCAACTTAAATTGCATATATATCTTGCAATTGTATTAAACTTAGGCACATAAAGAGGGGTGCGAGTGTTCCCAGTAATTTAAGTATGGAACGAACAATTTGTTTGCTTAATAAATAATTTTGTGAAATGAGTTTTGTGGGTGGATCCCCACAAGTTGATTCCGTATGTCAAGTAGAGGTAATATAAAGTATAATAAATTGTTTTAAGGGCAGAAACAGGAAGATGGCGGTTAACTTCATTAATTGCATATAAAGCCCTGGTTAGTTTATATTTGCATACATGTATGTGTTCCTGCCAATTAAGTCTTTCATCAATATGAAGGCCTAGACATTTTACACATTTTATATACGTTGAATTATTTTACTAGACATTGTTAGGAATAATTCTTCACTCTGTGGAGGACTGGATCTACTGATTCACATGCAATTGGAAACATTTAGGGATATTTATTCGCACGAAACCAGTCAGCTAATACGTTAAGTTCTTTATTCATATCTTCATAGTTGTTATTTATTTGTTTTCCAATCTTGTATATAGTAGTATCATCAGCAAATAATATAGTTTTGCACTTTTGTTACACAAAAAGGAAGGTCATTTATGTATAAGATAAACAAGGGCGGACCGAGGACAGACCCCCCGGGGGACACCGTACATGATATCTTGCTGAAGCGGATCACTATTATTGAATTTGTTGTTGTTGTTTCATATTGTTTCCGGTTTGAGAGATAACTCTTAAGCCATTTGAGTGGAGTACACCCTTATTCCATAATATTCAAGTTTATGTAAAAAGATTTGCTGATCAATTGTATCGAATGCTTTACTCAGATCCAAGCAAACACTAAGGACCGAGTCTTTTTTCCAGAGCTTTTATGACATCACTAGCAGTTATTACATTGCATTTATTGTTGAATGCTTTTAATGAAAACCATATTGGTTATTGAGCTATTTGCTCAACGAATAGTTCTAGAACAAGCGGACTTATATTGTCATAACCAGAAATGTTCTTAGGTTGAAGAGACATTATAATTTGCCTGATCTAATTTGCATCGGTTGAATTCATTAAAAAAAACTATTTTAATTTTGTTTAGGGCAATTCTGAAGGTTTGCTGTAAGTTGCTTTTTAGATTGAGCATTGCATTTGCGTGGTTTGGACTAACATTTGTAAAAAAGTTACTAAATGTATTCGAAATTTGATCAGGGTCTTTAATGATATCATTATTATGTTTGAAATGTGAAGGAATGCCTGACTTATCGTTATTTTTTCCAATCATAATTTTAAGTAAGTTCCATGTTTTTAGAGTCATTTTTGAATGCGTTTAACTGATTAGCATAGTAGGTTGTCTTAGCAAGTTGTTTTAATTTATTATACATATTTAGCATAACGGATGTAGGCCGAATGTGTCTTTGGTTTGCCGATACATTTTCGATACAGTTTATTTGATGTTGCAGACGATATTATTAGACCTTTGGTCATCCACTTCTGGCGCAGAAGACGCAATGACATAATTCAGGTGTTCTGTAAATTTTCTAAGTGCATTATTTATGTATAATTGATGTAGGTACGTCCAATTAATTTGACGGAGACCAGATGTTATGTGTCGAATAGACATATTCGATAAAGGTCTACGATTGAATACTAACGGCTCGCTTTATTTTTTAGAAGGCTTCCGCTTGCCAATTAAACAAAATATAGGTAAATGATCGGATGTATCACTGTACAGTACGCCAGAGTGAACAAATGGGATTGTATGCCGTACATTACATGTTATCAATGAGGGTCGCAGAAATATGGGTGATACGCGTTGGCTTAGTAATCGTGGAAATGGTGTTTGCAGCTAGATATGTAGGTAGAAGGTCTGATGATGTTTTATAGGAGTCAATGTGTTAGGTAGTCGACATTTTTATCAGTTCCTATTATGACCTGATTGTTTGTGCATTGAGTCTTATGCAATATTGTCTTATATCGTTGAATAGATGAAGTGACAGTTATGTTAGGAATCCGGTATATTTCGCCAACGATTGAAGTTTGATCATTACTACTCGATTCAACAAAATATAGATTCATATTCACCTTCTATGAAAATACCAAGGTCTTCACGAAGATTGTATTGAATATTATCACGTGCATACATCGCGACACCACCTTTATATTTTACCTTCTTGTTTTTTTTAATAAAGTTATAATTAGGCAGTTTGAAAAGATGCGCATTATCTTCATTTAGAAACGTTTCACATAATAAAATAAAATCAATTTCAAAATGTGCATTATATTACCAGTTCCGATAATAATGTTTTAAGTTGATCAAATTTTAATGAGAGTCTGTATATTTTGATGGAGTACTTAGAACTTAAAATAATTATGCCCAAATTTGCCAGGAAGTATATTGTTAACATCGTAGTAATTATTATTTATAAAAGGGTTTGTTTCTACGTCTTCGTTATGAATACATTGTACATGTGCACAAGATCTCAGATTAATTATTTAACATATCGTCCATATTTTATTGGGATTAATTAGTTTTGTATGCACATAGTGCGTTTTAAGGTATAAAAGAGCGAAATCAATCGTCAACAAAAAAGGCTATAAGAGAAGAAGAAGAAAAGAACATCACAGATGTTGAGAAGTTCATAAATGACTTTTCCAGAAAAAAAACATATATCTGGTGTAGATAACTGAGAAGTAGTTGAATGTATATAATTATAATAGTTATATTTGCATACACATTTCAGAAGGCTATACAGTGCAAGTTTAGGAGAATTAGATAACGATGGGCACGTGGCTATGCAGGACAGCTTAGCAAAAAAACATAAAAAGAAACAAAACGTATGGCTGACTACGAGGTAGATGACTGGCTCTGAAGTCAGGCTAAGACGACTAGCAAACAACTAATAATACCTTTAACCATTATCCTGAGACATAATATTACTAAACAATTGTGCAATTATTAACTAATACAAAAACTATGATCATAGTATAACATAAGAGTACATGTATGTAACAAATTAAATCATATGCAGGTTGTAGTCTATTGAATAATGACTACTTATATATAGTAGTAGTCACCATGGGTTTATCGTGTAGTAATTTTCACCATCAAGGTTGTAACATATAATATTGCTCATCAAGGTTGTAACATATAATAATGCTCATCAAGGTTGTAACACTTTTTAGCAGTCTGTGCGTAATACGACATGTATGTACGTATGTACCATTGATAAGACATACAACCTGTATGTGCGACACACATATCCAGCGTTCATTCGCACGCGTAAAACCAGTTAATACACGTTGAGTTCTTGCGGCGAATTGATTCTCTTGATTGTGTTATTGTTGTCTTCAATGACTATGTGGCCGTTGTGCGTTTAATAGTCAGCTATCTTCTTGTCCGTTCGTAGTTTCCGAATTTGGAAAACCATCGGTGAGCGTCGCTGTGTCAGGTCTTCGTTGACGAAGATTCATAATGCCGGCTCTGCTGTTTTTGTTGTTGATCTTTTGTTGCTCCAGAGCGCTGTAGACAGAGTCGCGTAGTATTTTAGATGTGAATCGTGTAATCATTGTTCTGGGACGGGCTGGGTCTGTCTGGCGCCCCAGTCGTTGGCAGCGCTCTATGTCTACGTCCTTTAGGGGAGGGTGCACGTTCATCTGCTATTTATAACATCCAGCACTTTGGCACAGGCGTCTCCGCAATCCCCTGGACTCGTAGATTTGCACAACTCATATGCCAACAATTCGCCCTAGCGCCCGCCTGTCGCGCGAAACACGTCAGTCCAGCTCGGCAGCCATATTAAAATGGACAATATTTCCGTAGCACAACGGCGAACGTGTACTGGTGTTGAAAGTTTTCAGTAACCAAGATCACTGCTAGGGAGCGAAATCGATTATAAGGAGCAAAATCTGGCTTATGAGCTCATAAGAATGTTAGTGAACTGGTCCCATGTAGATGGCACTAATGGAAAGGGTTTAAGATGACAAAATACTGCAGTGGTGGTTATTGATACCTTTGGTTACCTACACCATGGGTGGGCATAGTTTAGTTAAGATTAATACAGGCCATAATTGTGATGATCCTTGTGGTACTTCATTCAAAAAATGGGCCAAGAGGCCCTGAAGTCCTTTGGACTATTTTGTGAATTTGTAATACAATTATATACCATTAGAAAGAAGATAAAATAAGCTATGAAGTAATATTGACAAATTAGTTGTTTGATAACATTTACTGTATGTTGCATATGGCAAAACAGTTCCCAATAAATTCATATTTGTGTTGCGTTTTGTCACTTTACTTTTCACCAGACATTTTCTCCATGAAGGAGACAACATCATAATGAGCAAGTTGATTTTATTTTCTACACCATTCTCCCCTGAAAACAATGGTATAAAACTTGTTTACGTATCTTCGATAATTATTTCATTGTGTACAATTCTGTAGAAACACCCCTATGCGAAAGAACAAAAGGGCGTCACTGAGTGGATTTATGCAATTTTTGTACTATCTTTTGTCACCGATATCTATTTTTGTGTTTCGTTTCTTATAACAAATAAGCCAACCAACTAAAGTAACGAATTTGGTAAACATTTCGATGTAAATTTATTTGTGAAGCAGTTATTGTCGTTGAAAGCAACATTAAGTTTGTTGCCGCCGAAAATGCGTAATGGCGCCAAGTGGGCAAAAATATATGCCGTTGTCGGTACACTCACTTAGCAGAGTTATCCTTTATCCTTTATGCTTACGACTTGTCCGCCATCTTTGATTTGGTGATTCCTACGTATTTCCCAACGACGGCAAGATACTGACGTCATTCAATGTAAAATGTGAAAATTTTGCATTTTGGGGAAGCCTGGGGGCCCTGGGGGGCTCTTAGAATGATTGAAGCAAATACAGATTTCTTGTGTATAGTGGCACTACCACATGAAATGTCTGTTCAAAATCAGAGAAAAAGTTACTGAAGAGTTTTTGAAAAAATAAACAAAATGTGAACATTTACAAGTATGGGAGCCCTGGGGGGTTAGAATGATTCAATCAAATACAGATTTCTCGTGCATAGTGGCAGTACCCTATGATATGTCTATGCAAAATTAGAGGAAAAATTGCTGAACGATTTCTGAGATATGGCAGCTAACGGCGCTCGGCGCAGGCGCATGGCGCATGGCGCACGGCGCACGGACGCAGAGTGATGGCACAAGTCCGTTGGACATTCGGCCCAAAGGACTAAAAATTATTTTTAATTTGAAGACTTCCCACCGACACCTACCCGTTGTCTTTTGTCAGTCAGTCATTTTTTCTATCCCGATTATTATCCCATCTTCTATGCATGTGGGATTTTAGTTTAAATAGCAGTCTTTCTTTTGGCATTTTATAGGAAGCTTCCTGAAAATCTAAGTAGATATTATCTAATGGTGGTCCCAATCTGCTCACTTAGTGATTTCTTCAAACGATTTGTTAAGCATCACTTTGATTTTGATCGAGTATTCCCGGATGATTTGCGTGCATTATCGCAGTCACGTGCACGAGCAAGCAACTGCGTTCAGTCGCTCGCGCAGATTCACTTTAACACACAAACACTCACCCTGAATATCGGTCGACAAAGGTAATTTTCTTTCACCTGGATCAATCTGAAAAAATATATATATACTGTTTGTTATTGCACGAGATAGATATACACATATTGGTTTCACTTGCTTGTGACGCATCACTAAAGCTTCCTGCTCAAGTACTGCCCATAATCGGTACATGCACCCAAACAAGTGTGGAATACCACACTATGATTCAACATTTTAACTTGTGATAATTATGTTATACTATGCCATCGTGCACAATTTAAAAATGAAATTATAAAAGCAATATCGTTTATTTCCGTTGTCATTATTACTACATCACATTATGCAAGCTCTATATGTACATGCTTTAGTAAATTGTTCAAGTATATGAATACTATCACAAGATATACTAAATAGTATTATTGTTTTCGATATCGTTAATCCATTTGCACGATCACAATCGCGTTTTTCAGCCATAAATAAATAAATACGTTTTTCAATTAAATAATCGCTGGTGAATTGTTGCAGATTTTACGCAAAAATGTGTTATTGCGCAACCGTTTGTTGGCTCGCTGCCTAGTGGCCCTATCTACTCACTTTGCCATTTCACTTAGCTGTAGTTTGCCGTCCTTATTCCGGTCAAACAGTTGAAGCTGCAGAAGAACAAACAACAACACGTCCGTCAGTAAGTCAGCGGAATAGGTGCTCCATTAATTGCATTTGACAGCTGTTTATTGAACTAAATCAAGAAACTGGCTTTGTTTTCTTTGCTGCTCTTGTTTTGTGTACCCCCATTAACGTTTACATTAGCCTTCTTGTTTGAAAGAGTTTGTTTGAAAAGGGCCACAGTAATATTCGCCATATTGTAACATACCAGTGACATTTTGAGAAACATTATGTGTGCATCTTCTCCCTACCGGCTCAACAAATATTCGATTGATCATGATTTGTCTGCATCGAAATAGACATGTGTGGGACGTATATGGTGATCGCATGCCACTTCCTTTGATATATCTGACGAACCCCCAAATAATTATTAAACCAAACATGCGGACGCCTGGGGTTCAGTTGTGCTCATAATTATGAATTAGACAAACGACACTTAATTTAGGTGATTTACACTAAAAGCTTCCGGTGAGCGATCATACGAGACCATGTCCACTCATCATGAATAATTGATTGTTGTGTTTTTTAATCAGAGTGCAGACCTACAGAGTGAACGCAGCTTCAACAGTGGCATTGAAACAAGAAACATGATCAAATATTTGTGTAGAACAGACATGTTGACGCCTATGTAATACTAATAATGCCAAAGACAACCATATATTGTGTGTGATGTATGCCATCTACATAATTGAATTCAGTAGTAAAAACAAGATGAGTATTAGCTGCGTCTTTTGACCAGTCCATTTTTTTATTCGACTCCGATACACAGTACAATGGAAGACGCGCTCCGAGAACAGAGATCATGCAGGAATATTGAAAAGAAGCAGAACAAAAACGCGAGGAGCGACTTGCGGCTGGTGTACAAGAAGAAAGCTTCCGAGATCGTTGGAATGCAATATCTTCACACGCTTTCAATCTGCTAGATGTGAAATATACATGTGCTTCGTTTATGAACATGCAGAGTTTCTTTTACTATAATCCAGAAAAGAAGAACACACTAATGCAAGAAGAACCGTTTTGCTTACAATTTACCTATATGCAATTAAAGGTTGACATATGCTACAAATATAATTAAACATTAATACAACATAACAAAGATGTTGCATAACTTGAATTTAATGTATTTACACTTTTGTATGTTTCTCTTGATCCACTGAAGTCCGAGCAGCCGGTAGGCGTATATCATTCATAGATAATTACTTAATAGATTCTGAGACTCCCAAACGTTGTTCATTCTTCATTGGTGGATCCACTTAGCACTTATACGGGCGGTTAGCTTTCACCGCACACATCCTACACGATTACACATCCTCTCTGACTAATTATGTCCTTGACAAAATGCATGGTTCAACTATATCATTGACCACCTTGAAGTTAATGGATGGTTGTAATTCGCTGCTGTTCGGAATTAACAAGTGTCAGCTACGTAGACTCCAGTGCATTCAGAACACGACTACTAGTCTAATCACACGAACAAGGAAAAACGAGCACGTAACACCAGTCATGAAAAATCTACATTGGCTTCCCATTCAAGAAAGAATTACGTTTAAAATTCTCCTGATCACCTTCAAATTTCCGAGCTTCTTGTTGAATATCAGCCCACACACTCCCTCCGATTAAATTATGCTGGTCTGCTGACAATACCAACCACACGCTTCAAGTCTTTTGGAGACCGTGCGTTCTCCAAAGCGGCCCCTGTACTTTGGAACAATCTGCCACAGTCAGTCAGACAGTGTGACACTATTGCGTTGTTTAAGACGGCGCTGAAGACACACTGTTTTTAAAATCGTTTCCACTACCTAAATGAGTGACATATATAATTGTGAACTTTTTGGTAAAGCGCTTTGAACAGAACTAAGGACTGGATACACCGCTATATAAGACGTTGTTGTTATTATTATTAATGGTGGCAATGCTTATGATTACAACACTGGCATCGCCAATATTACTATGTGTTGACACGTTTGACCGGAAGCACGTAGGCTGTGGTGCGATAGGTACATATACATCCCTCCCCACCACTATGGCAAAGTACTTCCGATTTAGAGGACAATAGTTGCGCTTGAGGGAAAATCGTTCTGATCGATTAAAACAAATTAACAGCACCTCACCCACGTGTTTCGATGTAATGTTCGAATACATGTAAAGGTTGAGTGGGACACCTCTTTTCCCCTCCCCCGGTTCTCCTGATGCTATGTCTCACGTCATCCAAAGGTTGACTGCGACCCCGGCAAAATATGAACGTCACAGCGGCAAAATATCCAACATCACCTATCACCCCGTCTTGCGACGCCTTATCCGAGAGACAGGAGTTGACGCTCCAGCTGAGACCTTTACACTTGACACAAATTCAAAAACATGTTCCCCTTTCCCTAAAAACGCCCCCATCCCACCCTCAAAATCATACACGCTACGGGCCAGTAGCCGGTCGGGTGTAACGGGGATATGGTTTACTTGACACGTCGGTAGATCAGGGAAACCGCTTACAATGGTGGCTGTGTATTCTATCAGCTTCTCCTCCGATACTTGATCGTCCTTTCTGGCATCCTTCAATAAATGCATCAGGAATTCCTGTAAATGAAAGCACGTTGTAGGTAGTACTTTTTCCTGTTACCAGGTGTACTTTCATAACATAGGAAGGAGCTCTTTTGTCTCGAAAATTTTATGTCAGAACATGTTACAAGTTGGACACGTAATAAATATATGTTCAGACATATGTTCAACCTAGCAACTCTTAATTATCACACGAAAGGCTGAATGGAGACGTGCTATTAACAATTGGTAATGCTTATTTTGTATTTCTTATAGAACTTATTTATGTGAGTATGATGCCGTCCAAACTACACAAATTATCGTAATACAGTGCTACTCGCAAATGTCACGTCTGAAAAGCGCAGTATATACCTGTTTTATCGCCTATGTAGTCGCATAAATACAGATCCGTTATGCATGTTATTGCCATTACGCCTTCGTATTTTATCCGTCGAAGCTAAAAACCCTTCCTATGGAAACATTTAGCATTAAAAGACCATAATAAATTGCCTCGAAGAGTCCGTTTATTGCACGCGCTTTTTGTTTACCTTGAGTTCGTCTGCTTCGATGTATCCACTGCAGTCTTTGTCGAACTCACGCCATGTCTGAGTGTATATACAGGATTAATTTAATGATCACATTCAATCATTATTTTAATGATTGATGATGATGATGATGATGATATATATATATATATATATATGTAGATCTATATATATATATATATATGTATATATGTATATATATATATATATATATATTGCTGATGTAGGTTTATTGTAGGTAAATAATCACACTTAAAACATTGTTTGTGACTGCAATAATAATTAGTGACAGTCGACACTTAGGGACAGACATTATAGTTCCCATGTAGTAATGTTATCAACTACGCGCATCTACACGACATTTTAATCCCGCTGCCGCTAAGTCGCATCATATATTCCCATTAGCGCTCGTTGAATCGCCATGAAATATTGAAGAGAGCGCCATTTGAATATTATCGTAAGAGGCGAAACTTATGTCACTCGGAAGGAATCAATAAGTCATTATGCGCTTAAGTTACTTACTTTCATGAACTCGACGCTGGACTCAAGCGGATTGCTGTGGTGGAAAAGCAGCAGGAAATTCTCTTCAGTCGGCAGAATCTGCGCCAGCTGCGCGAGACAGGAGAAGAAACGTTAAATCGACCGTATATCATATGTTTGGTCTGTACCTTGTGGGTATATAAATGCACTAATGGAAGGATCGATATGTGGTAGTATAGTTGCATAATTGAAGTAGACGACGTATGGGTGAATTGATAATCGACCTATTGATCGATTGTGAGGTCAATCAATACATTAATTAATGTATGCATCAATGGTTGCATGATCGTGCAATTTCTAGGAACCACGCCCGATGAACATGCGGCTGATGTTAATATATATTTTCCACTGATACATTTTTTTCTTAAAATCAATATCAATTTAGGTAATTAACGATACATGTACCTGTTTCATATACCTCAGCCTTCTAGGGATCATTTTTATAGTGACATTATATCTTGCGATACTACATGTCAATCATTATTGGGCTATATCTGATAACTGAATGGTTTATGAATGTCACATCAAAATGTATATCGACGCATTGGTGTACAGTGTGACACAGGCTGGCTATTAATTTTCTGTAACCAGTCCCATTTGCTTCTCCAGTAACACCGTATTATCGTACGTCTACCCGCCACTGTGGTTGCATTGCCGTAGTCGTTGTTACTGGCCTAATATGTATAGAACGATTCCCGATTTACTACCTTTTCGCGTGAAACCAGTAGTAGATCATCGTGTTATATGTGTCATATTTACAATTACATGAACAACATCTTAGAGAAAAGTCCTCTTTTACGAGGAAGTCCACATTTTACTGGCTCGAGTTAACGACCGCTACGGCGAGTGCATGGTCGTTACATTTCCTCGTTGACACAATGACGCTACTGCCTATATATTGTGACTCACTGGCTCTGCATGAAAGCTTTAATTTAAATTATCATAGGCAGCGACAACAAAGACGAATTTCAGATGAGACGCGTGAATGTATAATGTAAAATGAAGATAAGTTTAACACAAACACACACACACACACACACACACACACACACACACACACACACACACACACACACACACACACACACACACACACACACACACACACACACACACACACACACACACACACACACACACATATATATATATATATATATATATATATATATATAAAACACTACGTAGTGTCCTGTTCTGTTACATGACTTCGTAATACGTGTGTCTTTAACAAGATTTAACAAGATTGCCATCCAGAAAATTTACTTTAGATGGCAGGTGGACAAGGAAGCCTTTTTGCCATATCGAGACTTTTTATCTACGTGTATCCCGCCCTTTTAATGTATATGTCAATTTTATTTTTAAACATATTCACGCTACTAGCACCAACATAATCAGGAGATAATCTGTTCCATTCATTTATTTTCCTTTGTGAGAATGAGAACTTTCTTATATCTAATCTACACTGCTCCTTTACCACTGTAACTTCGTGTCCTCTTGTCCTTCTATTTTTCTTAACTGAAAAAAAATAGTTCTATCAATATTTTCATAACCATTCAATATTTTAAACACTTCTATCTGATCTCCTCTCAATCTCATGGTCTCTAGTGCTGTTAAACCATATTTTAGACGTATCTCGTAACTAAAATCACTCAGTTTTTGTATCATTTTAGTTGCTCTCCTCTGTACTCGGTACTTTGCACATTGTCCCTTCCAGAGTTCAGGACCTACTTCTAGAACACAGTCTGCGTATGTCGACAGCAATAACTAGTAATTACCAAGGTGCGTTCCTAATGACTGATACAAAGATAAGCATGCCAATTATCCGTGCACTGTCCCTTCCGTGTGAAGTCGGCCAAATGGCACTGGAGAATGCACTTCCGATGTTTTAAATTTGAATCCAAAATGAGGGGAGTCAGAGACAGTTTTGTCTGTGCGTCAGACATCGATATTTTACGCTTCGGACCGATGCTGTTACATTCATATCATCATAGCAATGTTTATAAAACCGTTTGTCTGAGAGGGTGTGAGGGGCTGAGGCCAGATGAAAGTAATTTCGTCTGACATCGGACATCGACGTTCTGAGATGATCCCTTATATATTAACAATCGTATGTGCTTAAGTTTGTTTCTTTTTTTTAACATTCGCTGATATTATTGCTTAGTGACGTCAGCAAGACAAACTCGTCATTTAATTTACAACCGGCCACAACGAGGTTGGCAATAACAGTGACATCGACAGCACTGATTGCTATCATATATTTAAACCAATGTCACATAATAATCTAATTTTATCGGCATTTACGTCACCCGGTCTAATGGCATACATAGGGTCGAATGGATCTTCCGCACAGAGTTGACACCAGACTAATTGTTGAAACAAAATGTCTGCTTTAAAAAGCCACTGAGAGCCACTGACGACAGTATGTCGATTGTTGACAGACCAGTATGTCGGTTGTTGACAGACCAGTATGTCGGTTGTTGACGGACCAGTATGTCGATTGTTGACAGACCAGTATGTCGGTTGTTGACAGACCAGTATGTCGGTTGTTGACAGACCAGTATGTCGGTTGTTGACAGACCAGTATGTCGGTTGTTGACAGACCAGTATGTCGGTTGTTGACAGACCAGTATGTCGGTTGTTGACGGACCAGTATGTCGGTTGTTGACGGACCAGTATGTCGGTTGTTGACAGACCAGTATGTCGGTTGTTGACAGACCAGTATGTCGGTTGTTGACGGACCAGTATGTCGGTTGTTTACAGACCAGTATGTCGGTTGTTGACGGACCAGTATGTCGGTTGTTGACAGACCAGTATGTCGGTTGTTGACAGACCAGTGTGTCGGTTGTTGACAGACCAGTATGTCGGTTGTTGACAGACCAGGGCGTAATCTTCATCACATTTATAATTTATCATCATCAGGTACGTTTCATTAGATTCGTATCGGATGGCTCTGTAATCTTTCTCGTGCCGCGTCCACACACGCACACACGCACACGCGCACACGCGCACACGCGCACACTCGCACACGCGCATACACGCACACACGCACACACGCACACACGCACACACGCACACACGCACACACGCACACACGCACACACGCATACACGCACACACGCACACACACACATGATCCAGTGCGGTTGGATTTTCTTTTCTGGTATGAAATTGTCCTGCGCTGCAACGTTCCTGCGTAGAACAGCAGGAGATGAGAATAATTATTGCCATAGTATGTAATTGTTATTATATTATGATATATTCATATCCAAAAAATATATTGTGTGTGTGTATATGTGTGTGTTTTTGTGTGTGCGTGTGTCTGCCTACATCTGCTGCTGTTTAAAAATGTACGATGTATATGACGCGATAAAATCCCCGACCAACTGTAACATAATCTATAACATAATGTATAACATAATCTATAATATAACGTATAACGTAATCTATAACATAATGTATAACATAATCTATAATATAATGTATAACGTAATCTATAATATAATGTATAGCATAATCTATAACATAATGTATACCATAATATATAACATAATGTATAACATAATCTATAACATAATGTATACCATAATATATAACATAATGTATAACATAATCTATAACATAATATATAACATAATGTATAGCATAATCTATAACATAATGTATAGCATAATCTATAACATAATGTATAACATAATATATAACATAATGTATAGCATAATCTATAACATAATGTATAACATAATATATAACATAATCTATAATATAATGTATAACATAATATATACCATAATATATAACATAATCTATAACATAATGTATAACATAATCTATAATATAATGTATAACATAATCTATAACATAATGTATAACATAATCTATAACATAATGTATAACATAATATATAACATAATATATAATATAATGTATAACATAATCTATAACATAATCTATAACATAATGTATAACATAATATATAATATAATGTAAAACATAATCTATAACATAACGCATACCACATCTACAACCGTTTTCGAAGACAAGGAAACATAGCCTGGTGTTTTATCCCAGTTTCACATCGACTGTTGTCAGTGTGTCAAGTGAACTGTACAGTAACATTTGGTTAATGTCGCGGATTCCTAGAAACTTAATCTGCACCTTATCATTGTCGTATTAGTAAATGTGGCGATTGCTACCCAGCGTTCACTCATCGCATTAATTGCGTCGCTGATGAGGCTAACATACCTCTGATATCTCAATCTTGTCGTCGTCATTTTCGTCAAAGGCGTCCATGAACGCTTCCTTGATGTTCGCCAACGCAGATTCTGACAGTAACTGCGAACAAATGCTCCATCTTAGCAAGCAAAATGGCACGTTCAAAATATCGCCTCAGTGAACATCGGACGTGTAGTTTTACACGTTCGCTAGAAGGTCTAATTGATGGGCATTGTTGTCTAAAAAAAAAAGAGAGTAGATTTTGTAACCAAGAACACGTTTAGAAAACGAGGGAGTTAATCGTGCATGTGGGTCAAAAGTGCCGACGTGTAATTTTTATGATGTTGATATTTGGGCCAAAGGACACTAAACGTTGAATATGTGTAACAAAGTCCTGAATTGTAAGATGTTTATATGTGAACCAGCAGACATTACATAATGAATATGTGTGACAAACTGCCGGGGGCATGTCATGTTAATCTATGGGCCGTTGACAATACACGCCGAGAAGGTGGAACATAGCGCTGAGACGCATTAACACCTGTTCCAACGAACACTAAACGCTGATAACATTGGTAGGCTTGTTTGTAAAACACCGGAAGACAAACGTCAGACGTCCCCGCCATATTGCATGTCACACAAATCACGATATCAAGTTCACCGTTCGCTGCCTACCACAGATGATCGTTTCTTTACAAGCCATATTCAACAACAGAACACTTGCACACACGCACGCATATAAGCATGCACGCACGCACTTTCCCGCTACATTCACGCCTCTCTTACAACCCGACTGATTGCTTGTCCATTCATTGGTCCTAGATGACTGATTACAATGCCGGAGCTCGCGTCATCTTATTGTTGCACAGGGTGTGCGATTGCGCCTCGCCTCAGAACGTAGGCGTACGTCGTCGAACGAAGATCGGGTACCTACCTCGCGACAGTCAGTCGCACTCACGCTGGCCACGAATTCTCGAAGGAAATTGTCCAACTCACTTCCTTCAATGAAGCCATTTCCTGAAAGTAGAACCGTTAGAATATTGAAGTAACACTATATGTCAATCAAAAGACACGGCACTAGCAGGAATAGGCAGGTATAAGTTACACGAAATCCTGGAATGAGGTGTGCAATTGGCAAACATAACTTGGTAAGGTGAGTAGTGGATATGAAGGTCGATGGCGGGTAGACGTAAGATGATACGGGGAGACTAGAAAAGCGGATGACGTTGGTCACTATTATCTATGTCCAATGATTTGTTGTTTCCAACCGACCCTTTCGATGAATGAGAAACTGTTATAAAAAACTATCAACGGTGAATATATATCCGGGACATATATATAACATTTAGTTACACAAATACAGTTCACGGTATGATCCAAAATAAGAATTGTGAAGGGCAGCAAGACAAAAACAAACGTTGTAATGCTTTGAGACAATCTCGTGCCTTGGAGACCAGTGTAAGCTTGAATATCATATCTTGCTTGAATATTAGATCTTACTTGAATACCATATCTTGCTTGAAGACCAGCGTATGCTTTGAGACAATTTCCAGTGAGGAGATAATAAGATGTATAAAACCATCTCAAGCTTAGAGACCATCTCATCCAGGGATACAATGTCATGTTTGAAAGCCATCTCATGCGGGGAGACAATAATTATTATCATGATTAGAGACCGTATCAGGCTTGGGGAGTTACGCCACTTTTTTAAATTGCAAAGAATGATTTCACAAAACTCAGTTTAATTATATCAACTGGATGTACTGCATCAAACCGTAATAAATATTGCCGTAACTAGCACAGTGTCTCCTTACTGGCAAAGACACTGATGTTTGTGTAATTGATGGTCGCTTTCGAACGTGACACAGACGATTAGCGAAGATGTTGGCCGTTTCCTGGCACACGATGTGCTATGATTGTCTTCGGAATTAATGACACTGCTATGACACGCTCCACCTTAGAGGCGATGTTCATCGATGCGTGTGCTCCAGTCGTTCATTCTACAGTTTTGTATCTGATATCTAGCACATGCACCTACATGCGCAATTAATCGCACGCAATCATGTGTACGCATAAAACATCGGGTTGTTATACGAGTGCATAAGGGTGTCGCTATTCTAGAATTGTTCAAATTGTAATAAAATAATATGATTTTCTGGGAAGATATATCATTGACGAAGTGCACGATTGGCAGCAATGAAACGAGACGCTATATATGAATGCTTGGCAGCAAGGTTAGCATATATCATACAAAGGAAAACGGTATCGTGAGTTATTGAAAAAAAAAAATAATAATAATAATAATAAAGGGTATTCGGTTGTAATATTGATTAATAATGTCAAATTTCATTCGTTATTTCATTACATTACAACGGTGCTCCTGAGAGAAACTCCTCAAGGGGTGTCGTAGTGAGGCGACCAATAGAAATAAAGTATGTAATATATGCTAATGAATGTGTTGCCAACTTGTTCGTTTATGTTTTAGTTTTTGATTGTGTTGCATTAGGTCTCGCCTTCGGTGCTAATGATGTATAATTTTGTATTTAATCAGGTAGATATTCACCGTAATCCACACTTTGTAACGAGATAAAAGATGCTTTTAACGGCGCAGCTATTTGGCAGCCATATTGAATGTGGAGTCGACGTTAGCGTATCAGTGTTGGTTCTCGTTGTGTGTACACTAAAGTATTTATATAGTCGCACCAACGACCACCCGATAAGATGACAAATTCTGGATAACGGCATGTTGCACATTGACACATAGCACACATATTTATCTTTGAAGGAATACCCTCTAATGTGCCCTACGTTATTGTTATTTATTCACTAATTATGTTCAGACCATGTTTGGTCATCTCAAAGGTTACTTTTTAATGATTATTTTGTTATGTTCGTGCTCATCATTTCTTGTTTCGGCTTTCTGTCTCATATAAATAATTCACAGAAACGATGACAATATTCACAACATATTAACATATATGCAAGTGTGTCAGTGTGAATATTGACCCAATTGACCTGCGTCCTAGGCAATTAACTAGTCGCTATGATCTTGCTGAACTTAGAAACCTATGTCTAACGTTCGGCGAATGCCCAAGTGACTGTACTTTTTCCAGTTACACCTGTATTTTGGAACCCTGAGATGTGCTCTGTAACAAGCCACTGACGAACGGTAAGGTAGAATTGTGCTTCGACGCAATAATAGAGATGCAGCGCAACATAAACCTAGGCGAAACCAGAGTCAGAGACATCGTATCGCGTTTTGTTAACCACGATAACAACTACGTTTTTGTAACTGCAAAGCATCTTGTGAGCACGGAGGCGAGTTTCAAACGATATCGATACACACCTGAGTCGAAGAGTTATTAGAAACAACCAAGGCCGCCACACTGCAATGACTGACTGACTGGCTGGGTGGTTGACTGACTGACTCGATTGCTGAATGGCTGACTGACTGACTGACTGGCTGACTGATTGACTGACTGACTGACTGACTGGCTGACTGACTGGATGACTAGCTGGCTGGCTGACCGGATGACTGATTAGCTGATTAGCTGACTGACTGACTGACTGACTGACTGACTGGGTGAATGGTTGAGTGACAGACAGACAGACTGAAGACACACATACTGTTTAACTGTCAGACTAACCTACTCACTTACTCACTCACCTACCCACTGCCTCACTGCCTCACTAACTCACTGGCTAAAAACGCGTAGTACTTCGACTGGAACTTGTTAATAGAACACTAATTTCTAGAGAGATAATTATAATGATTAATTAATATTACGATTAATATATTTCTACCCCTTCGGCAATAACAGCATTTCGTTATGCTCACCGACAAACAGGTGGCCCTTGTTTCGATTCCATGCAGCATTCATTTATTTCCTCCCGTCACTGCCGGACTACACGATAATAGTAGAGAACGCGACGTTTGTAATATTCAACGCTCCCGGCACGTGACTTCTAACTTGGCCAGCGCGTTGTTTTCACGCTGCGAATCTCACTGCATCGCTCGCAGTTGGAGTAACCGACATGGCGTATAATTACGTCCACTTTGGCCGAGTCTGGAACGAGTGGAGCAACGGCGCCTGCACAGACGAATATTTAACTCGTTGTTCGAGCGATTGCACTCTAACGCCTTTCACCAATCGACGTCGATTACAGCCGCTGCTCGATCGTAACGCCAGACCCTCGGCGGAGTGGTGTGGACGTGTGCCAGTAGGCTGAGTGCATGCACTTGTCAGTATAATGCACTGAAATAACAGTGCATAAAGCAGCAGTTTGTTCTGCGATATGATCACATAAACTAATTGTCCACATCACGCACGGTTGCTGGTATTATTCACAACAACAACTGTACCATCCCTATGGGATCTTACGGCAAGAACCCCTGTCGCACTATGCCCCAAACACCCCACACTAGAACCGACACGTATCTTCTTCGTCGTCATAGTCGTTCGCTCAGATTGTAACTCGGGTTTCTCGTATGCAGGTCTTCCAGAGCGCCAAATACCTCGTCTTTCAGTGATGTCTCTGTGGGCCATATTGTCTTCCTCTCATTCTCGTGAGTTGTGTGCATATGGTGTCTGACACATATCTACCCTCCTTCTTCTATTAATCCGATTCTGGAACTCTGTACCTGTGGATGCCCCATCATCTACATCCCTACCTTCATCCCGGTCCTCACTGAAGGGATAGTTGAAGTTCTACATATAAGCATCAAACAGATGGTTGGCGATGTTCCCTTTTAACCAATTCATAATGAGTTAACCATGTTTATTATAAATTTTATTTTATTATAATTGTTGATGTAACTTAAAATTGTTAATGTAAATGCTATATTGTTAACATAAAAAATTCAGTACGATTCACTACTCACTACGCACGCAATTCCTCCATAATATCGGGTGTATTCTTCGATATATGCTTGTAAAACACCAAAACTATATACACAAACATTCACATGCGCATACACACCACACACACACACACACACACACACACACACACACACACACACACACACACACACACACACACACACACACACACACACACACACACACACACACTCACGCACACGCACACGAACACGAACACGCACACACACATGATTCACAGTTAAGACATTGTAAAGGTAGATGTTACTAATGTTGAATACCAATCAATCACGAGAGCAGATCATTTGAAGTGGGCGGATGTCGGCCGATTATCAAAGAGAGCAGACGAGCAGATTGCGTTAAGATGGATGCGAGACGAGATGCGGAGGAGGAGGAAATGTGGAGGGTGAAGGTTATCGATAGGGAGCTGTGTAAGTGGAACACCTGATATTACGGCAGTACTCGGCCTCATCCTGTATGAAGGAAATTATAAGGAGAACACACGAGAGTCAACCCACTATGCATAGCACTCAATGTGCGGCTTAATAAACAATGGGGCAGCATTGTACATCGCGGGCAGAATGTAAAATACCGATATCAGTATTTATTCTAATAGTTACGTCTGCACCTAAAATGCAGTTGAGTGAACATTTGTAACATAAAACGTCTGGCAGTCGCATGATAATGTTTAGGAAATGTATTCCAATGTGAATGCAAATGTACTGCAATGATCAGGGTTTTCATTTGGATTATGCAGCAAAATGCTCAACATTCAATTGCATTTAATTGTTTTACTAAGTCTGACAAGAACTCCAGTTAATGTTTATACAAGACTGCAGGACATACGAAGCTAAGAGCGGACTATTAAAATATCAACATGTCTGTATGAGAGTATTGTTTTGCAGATACCAGATGTACGCCTTTTCAAGCGGCCTCGTTATTTCACTGCCTCTATTTTCTTTGATAATCAGCCTGCCTCCATCCTCTATCCAATAGCTGACCTGCAAATCCAGTTTTACAACCAGTTCCTTAAAATTATTCCCTCTAATTAATTATTATATATGCGTGGTTTGTTATAATTTTTTAATTAAAACAAAACAATTGAAATTAATTCGTATGCCTTTAAAGTTTAAACCAAACATTTGCAGTTTCATTTATGCGATCCCTAAAATTTAGAACTGTTCCTGAAAGATGGCGTTTGTTTTTAATTAATAAAAACATTGCATTTGCAGAGATATTCGTTGATATGCGTTTAATAAAAGCCTATCTCCAAACACACTGTCCACTTGAAACTCCACGTTATTGGCGCTGACTATGCGGCGACCGGGGTGTGTTATCGTGTCCCTTGTCGCGGTGACGTCGGCTTTACTGGGGAGGTAAACAAAACTACTGATGATGAAATGGTCATTGATAACTTACTCCTAGGAGCATGACTTGACACAACATCTTACAGACCGCAGACTTTCCTGGTGAGTCCTCATTCCGGCATCCGCCACATACACAAATTCGTTTGATGTGACTAACGCAGAATTTCACTTCAGCTACGCAATTCTAGCGCACATATAAGTCAACGTACTGTATTGCCTGTGTTAGTGAGACAATCGATTGGTGTCTATGTTGGTAAATCGTGTAACTGAAATGCTACGAGTTCCAATATGTGCAAGACATGTTCTGTATTGTGTCAGTGAGACATATGGCGGCCACAACACGGGCAGGTAAACTGGGTGTGCAGTTCGTGGTCACAGAATGCTGATTGGGCTAATTTGCGAATAGGAGCAAATAAACCATTCAGTTGTACGTCGGCCTAATTCCATCATGTTTTGTTTGGTCGACTGGCCACCAAGGCATTACTTATCTTCACCACTGAGTAAAACATTTATAGCACCATAGGTATTTAACAAACGACCCGACCAAAATTAATACCTATGCGGGTTGACAGAATTCGCTACCAGCACTAGAACCATTGATGATCTTCAAATGCCACCAAGGCAGAATATGTGCGCAGTACTTGTTCCGTGTACGTTTACAATGGTCTAACTAATGTTTGATTGACTCACACTAATGTAAAATTGAAAATAGGGTTAGTAGACGGGTACCCCACAGGTGCATAGACGAAGCATCATGTGTTCTTCGTGCGAACACCGTCTCTGCTTCTACGACTAGACCGCCATTTAATTGATCTGCGTTTCTAAGATAATCAATGTTACATACTCAGACAGGCGCTCATATATAATAAGCGCCTTATTGGCTTTACTTCGTTAGGTGCGCTCTGCCACGAGCTTCACAGGCTATTCCAGAAATGATTGATTAATTGCACGTATATATGTCGTATATAAAACGTGTAAACGTAAATCTAATATCGTTTATAACTTAATGACACGCTTTATTGAATAAACACGGATCCTGTACAGCAAATTATGATTTTAATAATATACATACTGTATGAAAATGTGGTGTGTACATGAATTGACAGTGTCGTAGCATGTTATATTATAGGTAGGCCTAATTGACGCTGTAATTGTGATCTTTTACATGTTACTCCATGTGTGAACATACATTGCAGTTTCTGATTAGGCCCTATCTGCGCTATAACACATGATTAGACACAATTATTAGCTTGCGAATCAATATATTCCGTTCATTGCATTCATTGGCATTCTCTTCTACGCATTATCTGTCAGCATGACGCCTCGTGGCATTTATCCTCGATGCAGCTACTTGTGTCGCAGCTCCATGCTTCGCACGCCATCCGTCGTCCCTGCCTTGAAGCCAAAGAACATCGCAAAGTAGAACAACCTTTTCTGCACAACATTTACGTAATTGTTTTCTGAAGAGCGTTATTGGTTTAAAACCAACATTCGACAAAAAAGTGTTATTGACTATGTTGCTGCGCTAAATTAATAAGATGCACAGATGTCGACATCGAATTATCAATAGTTCATGCAGGAAGTATAATTAGACATTGCGAGGCTGATACATTTTTTTTTTTACAAATGTGGAATACCCTTGTGTAAACTAGCCTGCCCCGAATATTTACAATTGTGTTAATGGTAAGTAAGTTTTGTTTTAAAGCGAATAGAATAAAGCTTAGTTTACACAACCGAATATGTCTACGTACCGAATTTATGTGATCATTACAATTATCCCCGTAGGCTGGGCAATTGGGCACCTATTGCGTACGCCCCCGCCCCTCCCCAGCTGAGGCAAAACGTTCCGCTTGATGGAAAAGAGTTCCATTTGATGAAAAAGAATTGTGGCCGTTAAATGGCATTTAAGTTAAACAAAACTGCATACTACGTCCGACAGCATCCAAGTGTTTAGTGACATCAAAATAGGTAACGTCTGCCTCTCCTGTTTTAAAATATTAACATGCACACATAATACGTGATCAAACATCATTGTTTTTGCCAGGCATGCAAACACGTTGCCTTGAAGGAAGGTGTATTTCCCTTCCACGAAAACCAGTCGAGAATCCAACAACTTCGCACCGACTAAACGCTTCAGAGTTCAGGATGTGCTGCAAAAACCTTAATGGAAGTAGCAGACAACAATACGGTTACATACTGGTACAGGTACTAATCCGCGCAGTCTACCTTTTAACATGCGCTTTCTGAATAATGTGTTCGGTGTCTCGATCTGTCTGTCTGTCTGTCTGTGTCTGTCAGTCTGTCTCTGTCTGTCGGTCTGTCGGTCTGTCTGTATGTCTGTCTGTCTGTCTGTCTGTCTGTCTGTCTGTGTCTGTCAGTCTGTCTGTCTGTATGTCTGTCTGTCTGTCAGTCTGTCTCTGTCTCTCCCTCTCTCTCTCTCTCTCTCTCTCTCTCTCTCTCTCTCTCTCCCTCTCCCTCTCCCTCTCCCTCTCCCTCTGTTTCCAGATATACACAACATGTTGATGAAGTAATGGAAATGCTAAACGAAGCGATATTCCTTTACACTGACTGCGTAGATCTATATCGACGATGTACATCTATCGCAATCATGTAGCAAAAAACAAATATCAAATGTCCATCACATGCACGATTTCGCTCTCGAATTACTATCTATTTTATATAACGTTTGACGTTTTGCCTGTCTTCGGTTGCTACGATATGTCGACGTCATATTAACATGCACACATAATACGTGATCAAACATCATTGTTTTTGCCAGGCATGCAAACACGTTGCCTTGAAGGAAGGTGTATTTCCCTTCCACGAAAACCAGTCGAGAATCCAACAACTTCGCACCGACTAAACGCTTCAGAGTTCAGGATGTGCTGCAAAAACCTTAATGGAAGTAGCAGACAACAATACGGTTACATACTGGTACAGGTACTAATCCGCGCAGTCTACCTTTTAACATGCGCTTTCTGAATAATGTGTTCGGTGTCTCGATCTGTCTGTCTGTCTGTCTGTCTGTCTGTGTCTGTCAGTCTGTCTCTGTCTGTCGGTCTGTCGGTCTGTCTGTCTGTCTGTCTGTCTGTCTGTCTGTGTCTGTCAGTCTGTCTGTCTGTCTGTATGTCTGTCTGTCTGTCAGTCTGTCTCTGTCTCTGTCTCTCCCTCTCTCTCTCTCTCTCTCTCTCCCTCTCCCTCTCCCTCTCCCTCTCCCTCTGTTTCCAGATATACACAACATGTTGATGAAGTAATGGAAATGCTAAACGAAACGATATTCCTTTACACTGACTGCGTAGATCTATATCGACGATGTACATCTATCGCAATCATGTAGCAAAAAACAAATATCAAATGTCCATCACATGCACGATTTCGCTCTCGAATTACTATCTATTTTATATAACGTTTGACGTTTTGCCTGTCTTCGGTTGCTACGATATGTCGACGTCATATTACGTTACGCGCGGATTTCGTCCAACAGAAGAACCGGTTTTGTCTCCACTGAAATACACTATTTCTACAACACGTTTTTTTACGGACGATAAGTGCAACTGCTCCGAGCTGATCATTACGCCTTTCAATTTGCAAATAGGTATTCGTACCCGATACTAGCCTCTTCATATATATTCCAACTTGACAAATAGTGCAATTGTAATCGACATGACCGCCGTGCTATATGAGTATTGAGGAAATGAAATCCTGCTTCAAATTAACTTGCGGTTAACACTGACATCTGGTAAGTTCCTTGCGATATTGTTATAACGGAATCAATCGGCTTGATGGTGCACGCAAACAACATTTGTCAACAGGAAGTGTCCGCTGTGCGTGCAATCAATTCAGTCACTTGAAACTGGTTCGACGCGTGAACATATGAGGTTACAGGCTCAAGTAAAACGACGATGGACGTATCCAATAATTACTCAATACCATTATCAATCGATGAAGATCTGACATTCGCATGCATTTCGCAGAGTGCCGTTCATTCAGCAGTAAGTTGCGAGGTTTAACTCACGAAAACGTTAACCAAACAACAGCTCCTGGTGTGGCAGAATGCATCCCAACTATGTATTGCTGTTTTTGCTAGATTATCTAATCCATACACCGTGAACTATATGTTGTCGATGAACGGTGGCCTAGATTATCACGTTGTTGCACGGTGGACTAGATTATCTAGTCTATATACGGTGGATTAAATAATTCTAGTCGGTCCAGCGTCCAGTTAGTCTAGAATGTTCTAGTCTACGCACTATGGACTAGTTTTCTACGTCACGGCGATGCAACGATAGGGCACTGATGACGCATAACCTAATGATGTTCCCTTCGGCTAAATTAAGTTATAAAACTCTCTTCATCATATTACCTTCAAGAGAGCATCCAACGCAAAAAGTATTGTTGTTGTATATATGATTATCTGCGCGCTGAATTCGATAAAAAAATGCGACTTTCCCTCTCGGTTTCGTAAATCGGTTTGGAAAACCGGTTACATATTCATTGGATTTTTCAGGATATCATCTGATGAAATTGTTGCAATTTCGCGTCACCATCGATTGGGTATGTCATGTCAAGCAAGCGTTATCACCAATGTCCCCCATGGTCGATTAGATTGGTTCGTCGCTGCCCGCTGGCAATAAAAAGCGACCTGTTGGTTGTTCAAATTGACCATTAACGTCGGAGGCTGTCTAACCTTTTGTGTCGTTTAACGTGTTTGGACCAACGCAAAGGACTTAGTGTAATTAGTTGTGGTGTCCGTCATTATTAGATGTCGCACATAGCGAGACAATAACTGTGCCCCCGCAGTCTTTAAGTAGAATGCTCACATCAGCTTGTTAGCGCCATCTCTTCTTTAAAATCTATGTCTTGAAATTAGTCCTTACTTCCTTTCAGGGTATTGAGTTTCTCCTTGCTATTTACGCATTGCGAATGTCCTACTGTCAACGAAGCCTGAAATTGCAGCCTAGCTGCGCGAAAGTCACATGAATTAGAGGAACACAGACCATTACGGATCGCGCGATAGTCTAGGCCGAAAATCTCAAAAAAAGACATCAGCGGTACTTGAATGTTATAAACTGTCATCCATGCCAGGATTTATCTATAACCTTTACCGGTTATAACCAACCCGGAAGACAGCTTCTATTGTGATTTGTTACTGCCTTGTGAGCTATTGTGAAAATGGAGGCAGGGCTTTTTGAAAGATTTTTCAACATGTACATAATCGGCTATATATCTACTCATTATTGGGCTACACGATGACATTTTGTGTCAGCATGTGTGAAAAAGCATGTGACGTATGTGCAGCACATTTTAAATCAATGCAACATATATAATTGAAATGAAAGCACAACACATACCAATACCAAAGTATATTGAAATTTTAGTTAGGTTTCGTGACCGAAGGTGTACAATAGTTCAAAACAATTACTTACATACTTGCACATGACAACTACATTTACATCAAAAATTGCCCAATTCATTTCCAAATAAAACATCACTAAATTCTCTGACAAACGTTGTAATATATTGCATACACAACCAAAATATAAACCCTACTCCCTTATTTTTTCATAAATAAAAATGTTTCCAATGGTGAAATAAATATTTGTGGTTAATGGGTACAGCAATATTATAGACGAACTTGAAAGGAAAACACAACATTTGCTAAGATATCTTAACAATTTAGTTTGGTTTCGTGAAAGGTGGGCATTAATTAAAATCATTATTTACATACCTGATGCATGACAATCATGGTTTATCTCCCAACAGTCCCAGTTCATTTCCAAATAAAATACCTCTAGATTTTCTTACAAACAATGTAATATTTTGCATACAAAACCGAAACGCCAACCCTGCCCCTTATTTGTTATAACGACCGTCATCAAATACAATGGGCTATATATCTGTTATTTTCGGAGCTACATAGCTATTTTTCTATCCAAATGTTTGAAGAGGTACGATACGAGTTTGTAGTCAATATGAATGCCAATATTTCAGACCTACTTGAAATAAAAGCACAACATATGCTCTGATTGTGTTAACATTTTCATTTGGTTTATTGACCGAAGGTGTAAAATAGTTCAAATCGTTACTTACACAATTGGCGCATGACAATTGTTTTTTATCTCGCAACCATCCCAGTTCATTTCCAAATACAATACCATTAGTTTATCAGACAACAAATGTAATATATTGCATACAAAGCCAAAACATTAAATTTAACCCCTTAGTGTTCATAACCACCGTACTCAAACGCAATAGGCTACTAATAGCAGAACCACATAGCTAGTGTTGGTATCAAAATGTTTCGAACGATAATATACGTATTTGTAGTTAATGTAGATGTAAATATTACATACCTACTTGAACGAACGAAAAATACAACATAGGCTCGCATATGTTAACATTTTAGTTTGGTTTAGTGACCCAAGTTGTACAATAGTCCAATGCATTACCTACACACATGTCGCATGACTATTATTTTTTATCTCACAACAATCCTTTTTTCATTTCCAAATTAAACTACATTACATTATCAAAAATATTAATATCTTGCATACATAACCTAAACACTAACATTACCCCCTTACTTTTCATAACCGCTTTCTTAAAACACAATCGGTTATATATCTACTAATTGCAAATTTGGCATCTTTATGTTAGATATAGTATGTTACATATTCATAGTAAGTATGCATGTCAATATTATATACATAACTGAAATTAAAGCAAATATTATGCCAGATAATAACTTTTACTTTTGTTTCGTGACCGAAGATGAACAATTTTGGTGAACAATATTTCATATCATTGCTTACATACGTGGCACATGACAATTGTTTTTATCTTAAAATAATCCCTCTTCATTTCCAAATAAAATAATGTTACGTTGTCTGACAAACAAGGTTATATACTGCATGCAAAACCAAAACGCTAAATCTACTCCCTCATTTTGTATAACCGCCAAACCTCGAACACATTCGGATATAATTATAGATCTACTAATTGTTTTAGATAATACGTTGCGTAGTTGTAGTAAACACTTATTTCAATATTATAAACGGACTTAAAAGGAAAGCACACACTATGCCAACATATACTAACATTATAGTGGAATTTCGTGAAGGAAGGTGGACAATACTTCAGATCAATACTCACATCCATGGAACAAGGCACTTTTATTTGTAACTGAAGACTCAAGCTATTCATACGTCAAATAACTGAATGTTTTTCGCCGCTGCGCCCCTGTAACTTCAGCCTCTCCGCTGTCTCGGCTGTGAACTCATGACATCCGAACACTTTAACAAGATTTAACAAGATTGCCATCCAGAAAATTAACTCTAGATGGCAGGTGGACAAGAAAGCCATTTGGCTTATCGAGAGTCTTACTACTCTTAACACGTTTTAGCTAAGTGTATCCCGCCCTTTTAAGGTATGTGTCGATTTCATTTTTAAACATATTCACGCTACTAGCACCAAAACAACCAGGAGGTAATATGTTCCAAACATTTACAGTCCTTTGTGAGAATGAGAATTTTCTTATATCTAATCTACACTGCTCCTTTACTAATGTAACTTCATGTTCTCTGGTCCTTCTATCTTTCTTAACTGAGAAACAAATATCTCTATCAATATTTTCATAACCATTCAATATTTTAAACACTTCTGTCTGATCTCCTCTCAATCTCCTTGTCTCTAGTGTTGTTAAACCAAATTTTTAGGCGTATTTCGTAACTAAGATTCCTCAGTTTTTGTATTATTTTAGTTGCTCTCCTCTGCACTCTTTCTAGCATATATATATATCCTTCCTGCGATATGGCCTCCACGCTTGAATACAATATTCTAAATGAGGCCTAATTATTGTTTTGTATAGCTGTATTATTAGCTCTTTTTCCTTATACGTTGTTTCGCCTAATTAATCCAAGGATTTGATTTCCCTTTGAAGCTGCAATTCCGCACTGCTCTGAAACCTTCATATCAGCACTAATGGTTAACCCTAAGTACTTTTCTTTTATATTAGTACTTAGTACAGTACCCACCATTGTGTATTCTACATCTTCGTTCCCATGTCCTGCGTGGAGGCATTTACATTTCCCAAAATTGAACCGCATTTGCCACTTTTCAGACCATTTGATCAACTTGTCAAGATTATCTTGTAAATGTTGCCACTTTTAATCCTTCTAAACACTTTTGTATCATCCGCAAATTTTAACACCTTGCTTGTTATTTCATCATCCAAATCGTTGATATATATTAAGAATAATATAGGTCCTAGTACTGATCCCTGTTTGAAGCCTCCCCATCAACTACTGTCAATCAGCCATTTTTCTATCCAGTTTATTATATCATTTCCTATGCCATAGGTCTTTAGGTTAAGCAGTAATCTTTGATGTGGCACTTTGTCGAAAGCTTTCTGAAAATCTAAGTAGAAGGTATCTACTGATGATCCCTCGTCTACCCACTTAGTGATATCTTCAAAAAAACATACCATATTTGTTAAGCATGACCTCGCCTTTAGAAACCCATGTTGAGATGGGTTTAACAAGTTATGTTTAACAAGAAAATCCACCATGTGATCTTTAATTCGTCTTTCTAATAATTTGCAAATCACTGACGTTAAACTCACTGGTCTGTAGTTCTCTGACTTGATTCTGGAACTTTTCTTAAATAACGGTATAATGTTTGCTTCTTTCCATTCTAAAGGATCCACTCCCTCTACTAATGACAAGTTGAAAACTGTTGCAAGCGGTATGCTAATTTGTTCTACTATTTCCAATAGTAGTTTGGGCGGAATCCCATCCACTCCAGGTGATTTATTATCCCTCATAGCCCTAATTTTCTTAGCTACCATTTCCGGGGTTACAATTATCTGTCCTAAATAGTCTGATTCTGCCCCCTTGAACTTAGCCTCTGGTGCTGGCAATGAACTAAAATCTTCCCCGGTAAACACTGAACTAAATACTCATTCAGGTCTTCTGCCATTAAGAATCCCTCTGATATTATATTTCCAGCATTATCTTCTAGAGGACCGACCTTATCCTGAACTTTCTGTTTGCTCTGAACATATGCATAAAAACTTTTGCTGTCTTGTTTTATATTACAAGCTCATTTTTTTCGTACCTTCTCTTGGAATTTCTAATTTCAGTTGTAGCTTGGTTTAGTGCTTCTTTATCAATGTTGTAGTCTTCGTTATTTCCAGTTCGTCTATATGACTTCCACATCATTTGTTTGTACTTATTTTTCTAACTTTCGATAAGTATTTCTTTCTGGACCGTTTCCCTTGTTTTTTTAAGGGAACAAATTTATCGACGATGCGCTCTATTTCACTCTTTAAGATATTCCAGCTGACTTATTCTTCAGTTTGTTGTTTCAGTCTATGTTTGCTAAATATTTCCTCATTACCTTATATCTTCCTTTGCGAAAATGTCTCCTGAACTGCTTTTTATTATTTCTCTCTGATTTTACTTTGTTTGTAACATGTATCTGGGGGGGGGCAGTGCTGTTCAAAACCAAGTTATAACCTTAACCCTGGTCCCGTCTATGGGTACCACCCTCATCCATCCGTGTACTCACACACATTGCCATAAGTTTGATCATACAGCAATGCAGAAATTTGGAGGGGTTTCTGGGAAACCAAAAAAAAACCCTGTGTATCCCCTGAGTATGTATATAATATTGACACGCATTCTTACCACAAATATGTAATGTACTATATATATCTTTGTAATATCAAAATTAGATATGTATGCCTGTAATTAGGTAACATATAACCAATTGTGTTTGAAGAAAGTGGTTCTGAAAAATGAGGGGGGTTAGTATTTCGGTTGTATATGCAACATATTACATTCTTTGTCAGACAACTTAGAGTTGTTTTATTTTGAAATGAACTGGGATTGTTGTGAAGTAAAACATATTTGTTAAGCATTAGATGTGTTGATGCCAACATTAGCTATAATTGTAGCTCAGTATTACAAGCTAAATTAACCGATTATTTTTGCGGAAGGTAGGTATGAAAAATTATGGGTAGGGTTAATGTTTTGTTTTTGTATGCAGTGTGTTATAATCTTTGTCTGACAAACTAACGGTATTTTATTTTGAAATAAACTGGGATAATTGTAAGATAAAAAATAAGTGTCATGCGCCACGTGTGTATGTAATGCATTGAACCATTGTACACCTTGGATCATTAAACCAAACTAAAATGTTAACATACCTGAGCCTATTTTGTGTCTTCGTTCAACTAGGTCTGCAATATTTACATCTACAATAACTACAAATATGTATGTTATCTTTCCAAACATTTTGATACCGACATTAGCTATGTAGCTCTGCTATTAGTAGAGTTATAGCCTATTTTATTGAGTACGGTGGTTATCAAAACTAAGGGGTCAAGTTTAATGTTTTGGCTTTGTATGCAATATATTACATTCGTTGTCTGATAAACTAATGGTATTGTATTTGGAAATTAACTGGGATGGTTGCGAGATAAAAACAATTGCCATGCGTCATATGTGTAAGTAATGATTTGAACTATTGTATACCTTCGGTCACTAAACCAAATTAAAATGTTAACACAATCAGAGCATATGGTGTGCTTTTCTTTCAAGTAGGTCTGAAATATTATCTTTCTTGTTAATTACAAAAATTCGTGTCTAAACTGTCCAAACATTTTGAAATAAAAATGAGCTATGTAGCTCTGCAAATAGTAGATATACAGTCGATTGTGTTTGAAGACGGTGGTTATAAAAAATAAGGGTTAGGGTTAATGTTTCCGTTTTGTATGCAAATACCACATTGTTTGTCAGAAAATCTACTTATTTTATTTGGAAATTAACTGGAATTGGGAAATAAAATATAATTGTCATGTGTCACGTATGAAAGTAATTGTTTTGAACTATTGTACACCGTCGATCACGAAACCTGTCAAAAATGTCAACACAATTTGGTATGTTGTGTGCTTTCATTTCATTTATATTTATTATATTTATTTAACATTTCCTGCACATACGTGCCTCGTTTTTTCCACACATGCTGACACAAAATGTTATCATGTAGCCCTATAATTAGTAGATATATAGCCTATTATGTACATGTTGAATACCCTTCAAAAAGCCCTGCCACCATTTTTACAAAATAGCTCACTACGTACTAAAAAAAATCATAATAGAAAGTGTCATCCGGGCTTTTTGTGACTGGTAGAGGTCACAGATAAATCCTGGCACGGGTGACAGCTTGTAACATTTAGGTACCCCTAACGTGATTTCTAGAGCCCTTTTGAGATTGTGGACCTAGACCAAGACAAGTGATTTCCTGGCCACGAGGCAGCGAGATGCGTTAGGTGTGAGCGGCCACTGCTTGCTTCAGCGCCTCCGCAATGTTCTTAAGGCGAGTGATCGTGTCGTGACCGTGTAAATCAAAGGTACGGATTACTGCAGCGCTGTCATTTATGGAAGAAAATAACACCGGTGTGAGAGTAGCGAAGTGACCGCGGCTGAATATATTTGGAACACGTGTGCCTGTGGCGTCTGGGCATTAATGCCTGGTTTACTAGATTGTCAGCACATCGACAGTTTCTCGGCACCGTCTATTGTTTTTCAATGTGATATCAATATTGTTTAGTAATCACAACAGTGCGTTTAAAAAATGTGATATTTTTAGTTGGCATTAATGTATCCAGTCAACAAATAAAGTACGAAGACCTGGTCCGTAGTAATAAGCGGTATCACATATACGAGTGATTTGTTTAAATAAGTGTTATTATGACTTTTTGTAATTACTCTATTACTGACTTCCTCCACATTGTTTACCTACGCAATTGACAATTGTCCTATTATCTGTGTAACAGTGACGTCATCCATTTTGTTATGTCCTCATGCTACGTCACATTTGCTATTACAAGACCAGTGTTTCTTACTTAGAAAACCTCCCGCAAAGCACCAGTCCTGCTGCAAGCCTGACAGACGTTGCCATTTTCAGCGATACGTCAAAATACATACTAATTGTGTTTCGTCTGAGTGCGCGGTGTCCCGATGGTCGAGACCAGACTTAAAATGGCATTAGCGCGTCTCTTAACCCTCGACGTTTTACTGTAAGACCACTTTTCAAATGCTGCCGGCAGCCAATTCGTTGAAGTAAACAAGTTCACTGCGAAACATTTCCATAACGTGTTTGCTTGGGTTGTGAGGAAAGTAATCTGGACAACACCGGACCTTCAATTGCATTTCGCTGTGCGGACGTCGTCATTTAGATATAACACTGTATTGACTATGAATGCTAACACAGAGTTCATGAGGGTGTCACCACAACAGTATCAAGAAAGAGGTTCGACTCGAAATTGGACATCGATTGGACACACTCAAAAAAAGGAAACTGCAAATGTTACTGCACAGGTTTTTGAGGGGAACCCATAAGGAAACGAAAACCAGACAGACCTAAAACGGTTAAAATAGATGCACAGCTAATGAAACGAAGACACGAACCACCGGGAAATAAATGCTTAAAGCAGCGACCAATTGAGTGCATTGGAGACATGTCACTTTGATATTTTGCTTCATTTTGAGCGAAGCTGAGTAAGTAAGCATACAAATCCACCGATATTACAGACATCACTACGAAATATTGCAGTACGTAACATGGATTATTTCCCCATACTCCGGAGTAAGACATTGCGGGCTGTGTTGCGGGAGTGCAGACTTTCGGGGTTTAGACGGATTGTTTAAAACCGCATGGATACAAATTTGGTGAAATGCCAACTGCTGTTGAGTACTCCATTAACGCCTCAGAGCAGATGGCATCGACCACCTACGTTAGACATAATGTCCAATCTAACTTGCTTCATTGCTTATACCGGCTTTCGTTTTAAGTTTTAAGTATTGATCAGTTTGGGCACATCTACGTACTCCGATTGACGCGATCACCACGATATGTGAATAGTTGACGTCGTTTATAACATAACAGTAACATAGACGTCCAGCTATGTATCTTCTTCGACAATAGACAAATGCTGTTCATGCTAATTTTTGATCCACGGTTTCCGCATCGCTAAATGAAAAGCTTGCGTCGCTATCTATCAGTTCCACCGACGGCCCCACTGACGTCCGCAACGTGGCCGTTTCCGTCGACGTATAAGCTGAGGTGTGCACAGAGACACAGGGAATCGTCATCAGCGGTCCCTCGAATCGAGGATGACGTTTGTCAACATTATGGGTGTGTGGTGACTCAGGAGCGCGATTCTTGAACTGCAGATCTTAGGCCAGTGGGCATACAGAAGGTTGCTGATGGAAGCACGATTTGTAGATCTTCTGCCTCTCCTCTCTTCTTCTTTGCTGATTCTCCTTCGCATCAAGAAGGCGGTCTGCGACCAGTCTGCAATCTTTATCTGGACTTACGATAGGATGACTTTGACGCGCATTCTTGACCGCCACTGATTCTTTGACCATGACTCAATCGGGAGAGGACATGTCGAGGGAACGGATGTTCTGAAGTATGGCCACATCAGGGAGTCTATTCGGTGACAGGGTTGAAATTTTAGTAATTACAGTGAGACGTGTGTCCATTATACAAATGGATAAGTGTTCGCCATACTGTACAGGCAATGCAAGTAGTGCACCATTACTCTATCAAAATCGCGAGTACTGTTTCAGTAGGCTATGTCGTTACTTAACCAGTCCAACAGGTAAACACGTGCATGCCGTTGCGTTAAGGTGACACCTGTTGTTTCAGGCACAATGCACCAGCAATAACAACTAATGCCTGCTGGACAAAGCACCCGATTCACCGGTGTCAGGAAAACAGCACCACATCAACAATGCATTCCTACGCCAACTTGTCAGCTAAACCCGCCGTCACATACCGTCTTTGTCGTAGTGATTCCATACGTCGATGAACTGCGTCGCCGTGAAACGTTGGAACCGACAGGCGTTGCCTTCCTGAAATTGCCGCAGGAAATTCTGACAAACTTGGCTTTGAACGGGCGCGCCTTCGCCGCTGGGTGCTGTTTGCTCGGCCATCCTTCCCGTCGCAGTGTCGCTGTGTCGTGCCGCGTCCTTCCTTATGGTGATAATCCGTCCAGCGTCGCACACGACGCTGATGGCCTACCAGTGCCTGCGCGCGCACCCGGCTTTCATCGCATGGTCAGATAATTAGCGGTGGCTTGCTGCGGTAGACACAGCGCGGATCAATTTCCCGTGTGTTCGTCGTTTGATCAACGCTTTTTTGCAGCGCACCTTGATCACTATACCGTCTATATAGGTGTAGATATTGCGCATTAGCAACAGCTCCGTCACCGTTTTGTGAAATAAGACAGACGTGCGGTTACCATCGCTACCAAACGTTTACCTGTTTATGTGGGTCGTCCTCTTATTATTTATATTCGTAGACATCGTTTCTCAAAGACGTGACAAGTTTACAGGCTGATCAAACCACTTGTATCGTTTCGTATAGTTTATGTATAGTCATCTCTCTCGTCTCCAGCCGTCTCAAGTCGTTCTTCAAACTCGCATGTAATTGTATTCGTCTCGGCGGCCCGTTTGTCCTCGCACCGTGTGACCTGTATGATTTATTCATGAAAATAAACATGTTCTCTTACAAACGGGGTGGGTGGGTGGGTGGGTGGGTGGGTAAGTGTGTGGGTGGGTGTGTGTGTGGGTGGGTAAGTGTGTGGGTGAGTGGGTGAGTTGCTGAGTGGCTGAGTGGCTGATGTGGCTCATTTTGGCGCTAAGGCTGCTATTCAAACTTGACATATGTGTATGTCACGAGGGCGGTGTCATCACTAGTTTGTGTGCCAACTATGTATTGCTGTTTTTGTTAGATTATCTAATCCATACACCGTGAACTAGACGTAGTTGATGAACGGTGGCCTAGATTATCAAGTTGATGCACGGTGGCCTATATTATCTAGTCTATACACGGTCAAGTAAAACGACGATGGACATATCCAATAATTACTCAATATCATTATCAATCGATGAAGATCTGACATTCGCATGCATTTCGCAGAGTGCCGTTCAATCAGCAGTAAGTTACGAGGTTTAACTCACGAAAACGTTAACCAAACAACAGCTCCTGGTGTGGCAGAATGCATCCCAACTATGTATTGCTGTTTTTGCTAGACTATCTAATCCATACACCGTGAACTAGATGTTGTCGATGAACGGTGGCCTAGATTATCACGTTGTTGCACGGTGGACTAGATTATCTAGTCTATACACGGTGGATTAAATATTCTAGTCGGTCCAGCGTCCAGTTAATCTAGAATGTTCTAGTCCACGCACTATAGACTAGTTTGCTATGTCACATCGATGCAACGATAGGACAGTGATGACACATAAACTAATGATGTTCCCTTCGACTAAATTAAGTTCTAAAACTATCTACATCCTTTTAATTTGAATAGAGCATCCAACACAAAAGGTATTGTTGTTGTATATATTCGATATTCGAAGTCGATAACAAAATGCGACTTTCTCAGTTTCGTAGAACGGTTTGGAAAACCGGTTACATATTCATTCATCGTCATGCTGGATTTTTTAGGATATGATCTGATGAAATTGTTGCAATTGCACGCCACCATCGATTGGGTCTGTCATGTCAAGCAAGCGTTATCACCAATGTCCCCTGTGGTCAATTGATTGGTTCATCGCTGCCCGCTGGCACTAAAAAAGCGACCTGTTGGTTTTTCAAATTAGCCGTTAACGTCGGAGGCTGTCTAACCCTTTGTGTCGTTTCTCGTGTTTGGACCAACGCAAAGGATTCTTGTAATTAGATGTTGTTGCCGTCATTATTTTATTTCGCACATAACAAGGGAACAACTGTGTCCCCGCAGTCTTTAGGAAGAATGCGTAACATCAGCTTGTTAGTCCATGTGTCGTGTCGTCTCTTCTTCAAAATCTATGTCTTGAATTTAGTCCTTACTTCGTGTCACGGTTTTGAGTTTTTCCTTGCTATTTATGCTTTGCGATGTCCTGCTGTCCACGAAGCCTGAAATTGCAGCCCAGTTCCGCGAAAGTCACATGAATCAGAGGAACACGGACCATTACGGATCGCGAAATAGTCTAGGCCTAAAATATTTAAAAAATGACATCAGGGGTACCCAAATATTACAAGCTGTCATCCATTCCAGGATTTATCTAAGACCTTTACCGGTTACCAGGCCGGATGACACTTTCTACTGTGATACTTTGCTCCGTAGTGAGCTATTTTATGAAAATGGAGGCAGGGCTTTTTGAAGGATTTTCAACATGTACATAATCGGCTATATATGTACTAATTATAGGGCTACACAATAACCTTTCGTGTCAGCATGTGTGGAAAAACAACTCAAGTGTGTGCAGCAAATTTTAAATCAATACATTAGATATAATTTAAATCAAAGCACAACACATACCAAATTATACTGAAATTTTAATTAGGTTTCGAGACCGAAAGTGTACAATAGTTCAAAACAATGATTTACATACGTGGCACATGAAAACTATATTTACATCAAAAACTTCCCAATGCATTTCCAAATAAAACAGCACTGCATTCTCTGACAAACGATGTAATACACCTCCTTATATTGCATACACAACCAAACTAGAAACCCTACCCCTTATTTTTCATAACCGCCGCCCAAGAATATAATCCACAATATATGTACTAATTCCAAGGTTGCATAGTTAATTTTGGTATCAAAATGTTTCCAATGGTGAGATACGTATTTATTGTTAATGCGTACACCAATAGTGTACACGAAGTTGAAAGAAAAACACAACATATGCTAAGATACATTGAAGCTGGATATAAATGTGTTTGTTTAAACGCAAGGTGTATAGTAAACAAAAGAAATGAACTAAACATTATGGTAGAAGATATTGACCCTCACATAATAGGTATAACCGAATCCTGGACCACCACCGATATATCAGATGCCGAATTAGGACTGACAGGATATGTAATGTTTAGGAAAGATAGAATAGGAAGAAAGGGAGGTGGAGTTATTTTATATATTAAAGAATCTATCCAGGTTTATGAAATAAAATTAGAAAGAGAAGCAGATTGCGAAGACGCTGTTTGGAGTAACATAGTTACAGGAAACTCAACGTTAACGGTTGGATTAGTTTATCGAAGTCCAAACATAAGCATAGAGGAGAATGAAAAAATACAAAACGCTATAAGGGAAGTAAGCAAACGGGACTGTATTATTATGGGGGATTTTAACCACCGGCATATACAATGGAAATCTCTACAGAGTATGGGGAGTGAGGACCACAAGTTTTTAGTTTTAGATACTTTCCTTTCTCAACATGTGCTAGAACCAACCAGGGGTGAGAATGTGTTAGACATAGTTTTGTCCTCACAGAATTAATTAGTTGACAATGTCAAGATATGTGAGCCACTGGGGAGTAGCGATCACAACCAGATACATTTTACCATCAAAGTAAAATCAGAAAGGAATAATAAAAAGCAGTATAGGAGAAATTTCCACAAAGGAAGGTATAAGGACATGAGGAAATATTTAGCAAAGATAGACTGGAATAACATACTGAAAAATAAGACAGCAACAGAATGCTGGAATATATTAAAGAGTGAAATTAAGTGCATAGTTGATAAATTTGTACCCTTCAAAAAACAAGGGAAACAGTCCAAAAAGAAACACTTATCGAAAGAAGCCATTAGAAAAATTAAGTATAAACAAATGATGTGGAAGTCATATAGATGTACTGGAAATGATGAAGATTACAACATTTATAAAGAAGCACTTAACCAAGCTACAGCTGAAATTAGAAATTCAAAGAGAAGCTATGAACAACAATTAGCTAGTAATATAAAACATGACAGCAAGAGTTGTTATGCGTATGTTCAAAGCAAACAGAAAGTTCAAGATAAGGTCGGTCCTCTGGAAGATAGTGCTGGAAATATAATATCAAAGGGATTCTTAATGGCAGAAGACCTGAATGAGTACTTTAGTTCAGTGTTTACCAGGGAAGATAGTAGTTCACTGCCAGTACCAAAGGCTAAGTTCAAGGGGGCAAATTCAGACTATTTAGGACAATTAATTGTAACCCCGGAAATGGTAGCTAAGCAAATAAGGGCTATGAAGGATAATAAATCACCTGGAGTGGATGGGATTCCGCCTAAACTACTACTGGAAATTGTAGAACAAATTAGCGTACCGCTTGCAACAGTTTTCAATTTGTCATTAGAAGAGGGAGTGGTTCCTTTAGAATGGAAAGAGGCAAACATTATACCGTTATTTAAAAAAGGTTCGAGAAACAAGTCAGAGAACTATAGACCAGTGAGTTTAACATCAGTGATTTGCAAATTATTAGAAAGACTAATTAAAGATCACATGGTGGATTTTCTTGTTAAACATAACTTAATAAACCCATCTCAACATGGTTTTTTTTAAAGCGAGGTCATGCTTAACAAATATGTTATGTTAATATATATCAACGATTTAGATGATGAAATAACAAGCAAGGTGTTAAAATTTGCGGATGATACAAAAGTGTTTAGAAGGATTAAAAGTGATGGAGATAGGCAACATTTACAAGATAATCTTGACAAGTTGATCAAATGGTCTGAAAAGTGGCAAATGCTGTTCAATTTTGGGAAATGTAAATGCCTCCACGCAGGACATGGGAACGAAGATGTAGAATACACAATGGGGGGTACTGTACTAAGTACTACTATAAAAGAAAAGGACTTAGGGTTAACCATTAGTGCTGATATGAAGGTTGCAGGGCAGTGCGGAATTGGAGCTTCAAAGGGAAATCAAATCCTTGGATTAATTAGGCGAAACAACGTATAAGGAAAAAGAGCTAATAATACCGCTGTACAAAACAATAGTTAGGCCTCATTTAGAATATTGTATTCAAGCGTGGAGGCCATATCGCAGGAAGGACATAGATATGCTAGAAAGAGTACAGAGGAGAGCAACTAAAATGATACCAAAACTGAGGGATCTTAGTTACGAAATACGCCTAAAAATGCGGCTTAACAACACTAGAGAATAGGAGATTGAGAGATCAGACAGAAATGTTTAAATTAATGAATGGTTATGAAAATATCGATAGACATATTTTTTTCTCATTTAAGAAAGATAGAAGGACTAGAGGACATGAAGTTACATTAGCAAAGGAGCAGTGTAAATTAGATATAAGAAAGTTCTTTTTTTCACAAAGGACTGTAAATGAATGGAACAGATTATCTACTGATTGTGTGGGTGCTAGATGCGTGAATATGTTTAAAAATAAAATCGACACATACCTCAGAAGGGCGGGATACACATAGATAAAAGGGTCGGACTCTCGATAAGCCAAAGGGCTTCCTTGTCCACCTGCCACCTAGAGTTAATTCTCTGGGTGGCAATCTTGTTAAATCTTATTAAACATTAACAATTTAGTTTAGTTTCGTGAAGGGTGGGAATTAGTTCAAATCATTATATATACATCTGGTGTATGACAATCATGTTTTATCCCCCAATAATCCCAGTTAATTTCCAAATAAAATAACACTAGATTTTTTTATCACTGACTATAATTTTATGAAGTATTTGTAAAATAAATAATTGTTTATAGCCTATATGATGCAGAAACCTGGACACTACGATAACAAAAGACGCAGTCTTTTGACGTTTTTGAGACGATCTACTAGTGGGCTACCAGTTGTGTTTCCAAGGCAGACAGACTATAAAATAACCAGATGAAAGACGGGACATTCATCCCTGAATCCACCTCAAACGTCATAAGAAATACGAGTACCCGGGTGGTTTGGGCACGTGAGAGAGAGAGGGAGGGAGAGAGAGAGAGGATTGTTCTGGCAAACACAGTTTAACTCCGAATCACCCCTACTGCTTACGGATACCACGCTCATAATTGGAAACCTCGGTGTTGTTCCGAAGGTTAGAATGGGCAGTTTAGAAAAAAATCATCGCGAGGACTCGGAGGTTCAAAACAGTCAAGATGACAACAATTGGACGTGGCCCATCGAAGTATATCAATGCGCCATCGCTACCACGTCACCAATGTCATATGCTGGATGTAACCAACCTTATAATTTAAACTTTTTCATTCGATCCCTCCCCAACAGTCGCTTCGTTGACCCCCGACTGTCACCGGATGTCGTAGTCCGAAGTAGCATGTTTAATGTTTCTAATGTTTGACTGCATGTGGGACAAATGAATAATTTACAATCTAAAACTGTGATCATTCTTCTGTTAGACCTAACGTTAGATCAAACAAATTATATTTCTTCAACTGCATATAAATCTGGCCAAATACAAAAAGTATAATACAATTCAAAACAAATTAAAGCTGTGAATATTGATATAAACACCCACATTCCAAGCTTCCATAGAAACAAAGACTGATCCGTCTAAACAAAGGCAAAGGCATCGTATCCCTTAACTTGTTGCAAGATGTAACTGTTGCGATGTGTTAATAAAGACACGTAAAACGTGAAACATCGTGATATATTTGAGAATGTGGTGAGGTGAGAGAGAAACAAACGACACAGTTAATCCTCACAAAGACTTCTGAAATGGAAAGTAGTGTCACTCTCTTAAATTATTTACGCAGTGAACAGAACAAAATCTAAGAAAGAAGGCATTGTACCTCACATGGAGTGGTTGAGCCATTTAATCACCCCAGACTCAGTAATACAAACTAGATCAATAGATTTAACAAGATTTAACAAGATTGCCATCCAGAGAATTAACTCTAGGTGGCAGGTGGACAATGAAGCCCTTTGGCTTATCGAGAGTCCGACCCTTTTATTTATGTGCATCCCGCCCGTCTGAGGTATGTGTCGATTTTATTTTTAAACATATTCACGTTACTAGCACCCACACAATCAGCAGGTAATCTATTCCATTCATTTACAGTCCTTTGTGAAAATGAAAACTTTCTTATATCTAATCTACTCTGCTCCTTTGCTAATGTAACTTCATGACCTCTAGTCCTTCTATCTTTCTTAACTGAGAAAAAAATATTTCTATCAATATTTTCATAACCCTTCAATATTTTAAACACTTCTATCTGATCTCCTCTCAATCTCCTGGTCTCTAGTGTTGTTAAACCGCATTTTTTAGGCGTATTTCGTAACTAAGATCCCTCAGTTTTGGTATCATTTTAGTTGCTCTCCTCTGCACTCTTTCTAGCATATCTATGTCCTTCCTGCGATATGGCCTCCACGCTTGAATACAATATTCTAAATGAGGCCTAACTATTGTTTTGTACAGCGGTATTATTAGCTCTTTTTCCTTATACGTTATGTTTCGCCTAATTAATCCAAGGATTTGATTTCCCTTTGAAGCTGCAATTCCGCACTGCTCTGAAACCTTCATATCAGCACTAATGGTTAACCCTAAGTCCTGTTCTTTTACAGTAGTACTTAGTACAGTACCCCCCATTGTATATTCTACCTCTTCGTTCCCATGTCCTGTGTGGAGGCATTTACATTTCCCAAAATTGAACAGCATTTGCCACTTTTCAGACCATTTGATCAACCTGTCAAGATCATCTTGTAAATGCTGTCAATCTCCAAATATAATGTCTATAAACTCATCTGTCAATCACACATATAACGTCTGGTCTACCCAGGCGTTATTATATGATCATGAAGTCCCACTAACGCTAACTACTTGAACCGGGAATTATGACCTTGATTTAATCACTGATCAACCAGTCGGACCCTGCGATCAGAACCATCCTACGGTATCCTAAGGTGAAGTCAGGTACGTTAACGCGATTCCATTTTCATAAGCCGGGTCGTGTGACCTGAGGTGGTTTATTTTGGCGCTAAGGCTGCTATTCACACTCGAAATGTCGTTGGGTCGTGCTAATGAGTATGTCACATCTGCACCAGTCAGTTCGACGTATTAGGCTAGGCAGAGGAACCATATCAGCCGGACAAGAATGACATCGCGAGGGCGGTGTCATCATTAGTTTGTGTGCCAAAGCGCCACGCTGCGCTTAATCAATACCACCATAGTAGTATAGAGGAGCTGGTCGTTCCCGTGCACGCCACCTTTGGGCAAAACTTTACTAATAAAAAACGTTTTAATTACCCCTAAACGTTTTCGGCAACCTACTTATAAAAAAAGATCAAAGGCTTTTTTGACACTAATCGTTTTCGGCAACCTACTTACAAAAAACGTGATGGATTACCCCCTCTAAGTACATTTGAGCTGCCACCTAGCGGTGAGTGTAGAGATCAGTTTGTTTGTCCCCTAGCGATCAACGCCGTACCTAGCGCGTGCTGACCTAAGCAGATTGTCCCCTAGCGACCAACGCCGTACGACAAGCGCGTGCTGACCTAAGCAATAATGCTGACCTAAGCAATAATGCGCGCGTGCTGACCTAAGCAATATATGACGCGGCTATATAACCGCAGTGTAGAGATCATTTTGTTTGTCTCCTAGCGACCAACGCCGTACCTAGCGCGTGCTGACCTAAGCAATAATGCGCGCGTGCTGACCTAAGCAATAATGCGCGCGTGCTGACCTAAGCAATATATCACGCGGCTATATAACCGCGATAAAACCACTTCATAAACGTCGACGACGGATTAGCTTTCCTGGGAGAGTGTTGACTAGGGATCGAAAGATCTCGGGTCCGAATCCGATCGTCGGCACTTTTTAGATTCGTAGCGGCGGTCCATTGAGGTGCCACCTAGTGGTGAGCGCAGATACCATTTTAGTTGTGTCCGTAGCGATCAACGCCGTACCTAGCGCGTGCTGACCTAAGCACTATATGACGCGGCTATATAACCGCGATAAAACCACTGTGTGCAGACTTCCCCCGTCAGCCCTATGAGGATGCCCCGCTGTACCCTATGTTAGCAGCAGTGCGATAAGCGACCGGCACTGCAGCAGCAGCAGCAAGAGTGGACTATGACCCCGGCGCGGCAGCATAGCTGGCTAGCACTGTGCGTTGTAAATCTAGCAGTGCGATCAAAACGAAACCAATGCGTTGTGCGTTTAAATAAATAAATAAATCTAGTGGTGCGATCAAAACGAAACCAATGCATAAATACGCTAACGTTCAGTGGCCCCCGTATGGCGCTGTACGTGGGGTGTTTATGCAGTGGATACAGACGAGTGGAAACGTGAGTAGTAGAGACTGCAGTATTTATTGACTGCTAAAATTATATAGCACGAGGCTGGTGTCGTCGTCGAAGTCATCGGCGGCGTCGTGGCTGATAGGTGGTGGAGTCATTGGTCGAGGGGGGTCACGCCGTGATGTTGGGGCGACCGTGCATACCGGCTTTGTTGCTGTTGCTGCTGTTGACAGGGCGGCCGTTCGTGTAGGCAGTTGGATCTCTCTATGAAATAAACCACAATACGTGTACGCGTGTTTAAACAAAGGGCGCCAAAATAAAATGAGAACCATGCATGCGTAAAAGCAGGCTTACTGAAATAAACCACAATACATGTACGCGTGTTTAAACAAAGGGCGCCAAAATAAAATGAGAACCATGCATGCATGCACGCATGCATGCATGCCGAGGGGGGTCACTCCATGATGTTGGGGCGACCGTGCATATTGGCTTTGTTGCTGTTGCTGCTGTTGACAGGGCGGCCGTTCGTGTAGGCAGTTGGATCTCTCTATGAAATAAACCACAATACATGTACGCGTGCAAAATAAAATGAGAACCATGCATACATGCACGCATGCATGCATGGCGAGGGGGGTCACTCCGTGATGTTGGGGCGACCGTGCATACTGGCTTTGTTGCTGCTGTTGACAGGGCGGCCGTTCGTGTAGGCAGTTGGATCTCTCTATGAAATAAACCACAATACATGTACGCGTGTTTAAACAACGGGCGCCAAAATAAAATGAGATCCACGCATGCATGAACGCATGCATGCATGCGTAAAAGCAGGCTTACCGCTGTGTTGCCTTGCAAGAAGGCGTTGTTGTATTCATACTTGAAATAGCCAAATGGTGAAATGCGCTGTCAAGTGTATGCTGCGACTCCATGTATGAATGTGTGCCGTCAAACAGCAGCGGCGCATGACACTACGGCTTATCGTGATTGGCGCATGACACTACGGCTTATCGCGATTGGAATGTGAACGGCGAACAATGCCATTTCAAAAACAATAAACGAAAAGCTAAAAGCATGAAAGTAAGCGTTGTATATGATTAGTTAGGGCTAGGGAATCGTGTGGTGTAGTGATATTAGAGAAATTCGATGTAAAGACACATTTGACGATGAATGTACTGACATGACCGCTAACTTTTTTCCTAAAACAAATGCGTCGTATGTGTTAAGTACGCATGCGCGCTATTTTGTAAAATAACGGTATCTGCGTCGTATGTGTTAAGTGCGCATGCGCGTTATTTTGTAAGATAACTATAGACAATGCCATTTCAAAAACAATAAAAGAAAAGCTAAAAGCATGAAAGTAAGCGTTGTGTATGATTAGTTAGGGCTCGGGAATCGTGTGGTGTAGTGATATTAGAGAAATTCGATGTAAAGACACATTTGACGATGAATGTACTGACATGACCGCTACATGCGCGCTATTTGGTAAGATAACGGTATCTACGTCGTATGTGTTAAGTGCGCATGCGCGTTCTTTTGTAAGATAACTATAGACAATGCCATTTCAAAAACAATAAACGAAAAGCTAAAAGCATGAAAGTAAGCGTTGTGTATGATTAGTTAGGGCTCGGGAATCGTGTGGTGTAGTGATATTAGAGAAATTCGATGTAAAGACACATTTGACGATGAATGTACTGACATGACCGCTAACTTTTTTTCTTAAAACAAATGCGACGTATGTGTTAAGTACGCATGCGCGTTATTTTGTAAGATAACAGTAGACTAGGCAGTATGTGTTAAGTGCGCATGCGCCTTATTTTGAAAAGTATAAAACGGTTGAGAAAATGCTATGTTGTATGACGCCAGTGTTCTAACGTATTGTTTCAGCAGCAGCAGCAGACGTTCTCACACTAGATTTAAAACGCACAGCGCATTCCGTCTCACCGCTAGCCAGCTATGCTGCCGCGCCGTCTCACTCCACTGTTTACTACCTACTGTCTGCTCACTCCACTGTCTACTACCTACTGCCCACTGTCCACTCACTCCACTGTCTACTGTCTACTACCTACTGTCTACTCACTCCACTGTTTACTGCCTACTGCCCACTGTCTACTCACTCCACTTTCTACTACCTACTGCCCACTGTCTACTCACTCCACTGTCTACTACCTACTGCCCACTGTCTACTCACTCCACTGTCTACTACCTACTGTCCACTCACTCCACTCTCTACTACCTACTGCCCACTGTCTACTCACTCCACTGTCTACTACCTACTGCCCACTGTCTACTCACTCCACTGTCTACTGCCCACTGTCTACTCACTCCACTGTCTACTACCTACTGCCACTGTCTACTCACTCTACTGTCTACTTCCCACTGTCCACTGTCTACTCACTCCACTGTCTACTGCCCACTGTCTACTCACTCCACTGTCTACTACCAACTGCCCACTGTCTACTCACTCCACTGTCTACTACCTACTGTCTACTCACTCCACTGTCTACTGCCTACTGCCCACTGTCTACTCACTCCACTGTCTACTACTCCACTGTCTACTACCTACTGTCTACTCACTCCACTGTCTACTACCTACTGCCCACTGTCTACTCACTCCACTGTCTACTACCTACTGCCCACTGTCTACTCACTCCACTGTCTACTACCTACTGCCCACTGTCTACTCACTCCACTGTCTACTGCCTACTGCCCACTGTCTACTCACTCCACTGTCTACTACCTACTACCCACTGTCTACTCACTCCACTGCCTACTACCTACTGCCCACTGTCCACTCACTCCATTGTCTACTACCTACTACCCACTGTCTACTCACTCCACTGTCTACTGCCTACTGCTCACTGTCTACTCACTCTACTGTCTACTTCCCACTGTCCACTATCTACTCACTCCACTGTAGACGAGTATCGGCGTCGTGGTGACGCCGTCGTCGAGCACGCGGCGTTTAGCGTAGAAGTAGCTCAACGCCGCGCGCTCTTGAACGTACGTCAACACGGACGAGTCCTTCACCTGGAAACCGTGGTTCCAGCCGACGTCGCTGCGTCGGTCGCGCAGTACGACGTGGGGCAGTAGGCAGTAGACAGTGGAGTGAGTAGACAGTGGGCAGTAGGTAGTAGTCACTCACTCTACTGTCTACTACCTACTACCCACTGTCCACTCACTCCACTGTCTACTACCTACTACCCACTGTCTACTCACTCCACTGTCTACTACCTACTGTCTACTCACTCCACTGCCTACTACCTACTGCCCACTGTCTACTCACTCCACTGTCTACTACCTACTGCCCACTGTCCACTCACTCCATTGTCTACTACCTACTACCCACTGTCTACTCACTCCACTGCCTACTACCTACTGCCCACTGTCTACTCACTCCACTGTCTACTACCTACTGCCCACTGTCCACTCATTCCACTGCCTACTACCTACTGCCCACTGTCTACTCACTCCACTGTCTACTGCCTACTGCCCACTGTCTACTCACTCCGCTGTCTACTACCTACTGCCCACTGTACACTCACTCCACTGTCTACTACCTACTACCCACTGTCTACTCACTCCACTGCCTACTACCTACTGCCCACTGTCTACTCACTCCACTGTCTACTGCCTACTGCCCACTGTCTACTCACTCTACTGTCTACTACCTACTA